>JBBMOI010000025.1:87500-252500 GCA_038088405.1 Porites divaricata
TAGGTTACTGTGTTCAGTGATAACGTTCCCAATATTACCTTAAAGAGTTTGTAACTGATACAAAACATTTAAAGTACTAGAACATATTCGTCGTGTTTTAATACCAGTTTTTCTATCTTTTAAGAAAATTTACATCAAGCGTTGGACCACCTTTTGTTGGTTTAATCCTATGAATTATAGCACGCCGAGTAGCATAGCGTGAACGGGATTTTAATGTGTATTGCTACATGTAGTGGCTCAGATAACTCAGTTTTTCATGCAATGATTTGTTATTTGTTGTTTTATGTCAGACGTTAGCGGAGTGTAAGCAACGCCCGGCTTTCAACCGACTTCTGAAGTTGTATGAAGAGAAACCAGCTTGCAGTGGGAGGAGGTTGGAGAACTACCTAACAGCTCCAATGCACAGGGTTAGTCCGGCACTGAGGCCGACAAACACCGCGGTAAAACCATGCACCTGAGCATTCTTGACAGGATATAAAGCTTAGCCATTTCAAATTCGTTTCCTGCGTAGAGAAAGAACAGTTATACCATTGAAGACAAGTCACTTAGTCTTTCGGTTGCGTTATTTGATTCGTTTGATCGCCTTCTTAGTCCGCTGTCAGGGTTCTTGTTAAGTTTTGTGATAGGAGGTAACAAAGTTCTAATAGCAGGTAACTTTGTTACCTGCACACACGCCGGGGGTTTGGGGGCCGCGTAGGCCCCCACCGGGGTCCAGGGGCAGCGCCCCGGTGGGGGACCAGGGGGCGAAGCCCCCGGGAGCTCCTGGATTTTCAGCAAATTGAACGATGTTTGGACAGCTCTCAGTGCACCCTTTCCAGCAAATTGTGGATACTGTTGTCAGGGTCAATGATCCTTACAAAATGTTATGAGTTTCTTTTATTTGTGTGATGCTTACACATTTAAGCCAATGACGAAATAAATTGATTGATGTAAACATATATTTTACATATATTTATTCTCTTAAACACTGTTTAAACATGTGTACATTTCTATTAATTAATATCAATTTATTCTTTGTTAATGTTGTCAAGAAAAAAAGAAACTGCCAGTGATGTCGTAACTTCTATTAAACAATTTTCTCAGTATAACATGATAATCACTGTTTTCATACAGCGGAACGTTTCCTTTATACTATATTTCAAACGCTATAAAAGGTTTGAACCATTTTGAATCAGTTCTAAGCGTACATTGAATGACTACATGATTATAACAGGAAAAAGAAACAGATCTATTAAAGAAACCGCATTCATTTCAGAATATCGTTGTCGGTCACGCGTGACGTTATTACCGATTAACTAAGTAGAAAATTACGAAAAAAGAAAACACTGGACACAAGTACAAGTAACGCCAATATATTTATTTTCACTCCCCACTTCTCCGCCGCTTTGGTTGAAAACCAAATTCCGAAAGATCTTTTTGTCCTTTTCTTTGGTCGTCCACGCGTGGACGCCATCTTGTTAACGTGCTGAGGAATGATGGGAATTTTGCACCGGCCGCGAGAAGAATGGGGAAAGCAAACATGGCGGAGGTTGAACTCGATGATGTTTGCGATGTGATCATGCTCAAAGACAAGCACAATTCCATAAACAGATGATACATTTCCAAAGCGCAAACATCTGGTAGATATTCTTCCAATGTTTTATCAGAGAAAAGTGTTTAAAATAAGTAATACTTTTTTAAAAAATGTGATTTTTGAACAGAAGCGTCAGTGTTGAAGGCTTCAGAATAAAATCTCAATAACATTTTGGTTATGATAGCCGGTAACATTTACGTGAATAGCCGGTAAATATAACCTGTTACCGGCTCTTAACAAGAACCCTGCGCTGTCCAAGGCGACGCCCTTTGGAATTTTTCAAATAGAAGATGACCTCAGTTGTTGCTACAATGTATCAGTGTCGTAAGAAATAGGAGTGGAATGTGTTGACACCCTCTTTCACCGGTTACAACGGAACACTGATGACTGGCTCTTTTTTAAAAAATTATATACTAATCAATTACCTCAAGCCAATTGCAATGTATCTTAAGTGCGCGTAAGTCGGTCGCAGAGGCTAATTTTCATTTCCACGTACCACCATCAAGTCGATCATCCCCGGCATTCCCTGGCTGGCTCTGTAAACGCGTTGTGATTATGCCTGCGGCAATGATACCAGTCAGTCATCCGCCATGTGCATACTCAAACGCAGTTGTTAACGCCAACTTGTCATTTCCTATTTACTTCTCATCTGCCGTCAAGATTTCAAGCATTTTCGCCCCGTGCTGGTCGTAGAGCACGTAGTTGTCATTTCAGAAGACAGTTAAATGAGCGGGCCAGGTTATTTTGGTGACATAAAACTGTCCTGTTTAAGGTAATGCCTCAAACGTAAACAGGCCAACAACCTTTTAACTTGATATTGGTCTGCACCAGCTTAAAGTTCTTTAATTTTAGCGAGTTTTTTTGGCAAGCGAAGTCTTTTGAAATTGTATTTCCACCTTTAAACAGTGCTTGGTAACGTTTGCCATCAGTTCTTGCGAATAATTAATAGAGTAACTTCTACAATCTCTGATCAAGTCAGATTTAGGGAATAAGTCTGGTCGGGTATAACGTGCACTGATCACTGATTTTCCGCTTTTGTAGGATGCCTTTTCGTCGCTGCTATATTATTTTTTCTTCCTTTTTCAACTGTGTTTGAACTGAGTTGTGCCGGTCGCCGGCGGTCAGTATTAAAATCAGGTGCTGTCAGCGAGTTGAACAAACCCATCAGCAGGCTTTAGACGTATATTTCCGCGCTTTGTCAGGTTTTGTTCGTTTTAAATATTCTTTTGACTTATTGAAGGATATATGTTCATTTTAATGGTGCAGGTGATTCAGATATTGTTTGCCCTTCGGGCCTTGGTTCTTACTCTGATTCAGTTCTATGAAGTGATGGTCATCTGAGTCTGCATGAGTAACCGATCGTGTTTGTACGTTTGATGTATCTTATTTGCCACCTTACCCGAACTTCTGAGTAACGACAGGTGCTGGGTTTTTTGTTCTAACTCATAAATATTATATTTTTGTACCTTTCCTTTTTTAATTTATGCGTAATCACCTTGCCCAGTCAAGCCAAAGTTATGCGAACGACATTTACAATTTTTTAGCTGTGCCTCAGGCTGCTGTTGTCCATATCCAGTTTTCAATTGCTGCTGCAGATTGATCGTGGCTTTTATATAACGCGCCAGTTGTTTTCGTGCACTGAGCAATGCCCTTCGTCCTTCTAATGAGCGTCCAAACAAGAGCATATTTTTTCTCTCGGTCTATTTTCGCACGGCTATTAGTATTTCAAGCTTCAAGCTTTTCATTACACTCGCAAACTAAAAGCCTACCTTCAAAAGGATCAAGTCTATTATGAGTTTTGGACGATTAATGGAGGTGATGAAAGAGGATTGAGACACCGTATTGCAGGGTATATAGAGTCTCAGTCTTTTGGCTTTATTGTTTTTTTTTTTTTTTCAGGGTTCCGATGGCGCTCTGTGTGCCTACATTTATTTATTGTTTAAAATCTATTGCCAAACTAGCAGAGAGCTCCAATCATTTTGACTTGAATTAAAAACCGTTCAGTTGGCGAGTGTGGAAATTACCGGTTAGATGTTAGTTAAATTTCAAGCGTACAGTAAGCCCAGATGGATATTATGTTCGTATATTGCACTTTATTACGTTTTCAATAAAAGCTACACTCGGATAATGAGTGCAGTTTTAAAGCTTGTTAGTTGCTATCACAGACAACGCATGAAATGAGCTGACTGCTCTTAGCGACCGTGCGACAGCGTATTTTAAAATTTAGCGGTGCCGCTCAGTTGACAAAGAATTATGGCTTCTCTGCAGCGATATTAGAACTTATCACATGTCTCGTAAGTACAGGGTTATTGTGTTGCCGCTTCCGCATACTCTTCTCATTACCGTGCATGGACTTTTTTGTGGTTTCACCCGCCTTTTTCTCTTGAATCGTCTTTAAAGTGGATCCGTTTCTGGGATAGGTCGTCTGTTCAATCCTTACCAACATACGTTCTTTTAAACTCCTTGCCTCACCATCGATTTGTTTGTTTGTTTTTTTGTTTGCGTTTCGGCCAACGGCCCAAAATGTACGGCTTTCATCGAAGATTTCCACCTTACGCGAGTAAAAAACCTCATGTACCCAGGGAATCACGAAGGGGGGGGGGGAGGTGGGGGGGGGAAGAGGTGACTTTGCTGCCGCAGGAGGCAGGATCTGGCTCCCGTTCAAAGATTAAGGTGTTTCGATACAGTTTTTCAGAGGTCATACCGATATTTTTCAATCGCCTTAAAAGTGTTTTTTTCCTTGTCTGATCGCTATAAAATTTTCACCAGTAATTGGCTATGAATTGAAATTTGTGAAAATGTAGTTTTAAGTAAAATCGATATTACTATGACAACAATAAACAAAAAACTTTGAAATTGATAAAAGCCGAATTTTGTGTATCTAGACTTCAGCTACTGAAAATCCAACACTTGGAACTTAAAGTTTGGTGTTCAGCAAACAATCTCCGTAAGAAGTAAAAAATTCTGTATGTTTGAATTCGACTTAAACGAAAATATATTTAAAACCTTAAAGTTTCTATAGCCGTGATAGATTATTTAATAAAAACGTTATAAATGACTCAAATTATTCTTAAGCATTGAGATTGATTCACTGCAACATCTTAGAATTTCAAGACAAACCTATTCTACGAACTTGTCATAAATTTGCGTTACAACATTCACTGTTTTGGCGTTGAATGTAAAACATTGACAATTCTCACACTGAAACGTACTGGTCATGGATATATGTATTGTCCGCATTAACTTGTAAAAATTTGCATAAAATCAAGGCAGTGAATGTTGTAACGCAGTTCTTTGACAGGTTCGTAGGATAGGTTTGTCTTGAAATTTCCAGGAGTTTCAGTGAATCAATCTCAATGAAACTTTCAGACATTATGATATACATTATGAAGATTATGTGAAGAGATTTTAAAAAATTTCGTTCGAGTCGTTTCAGAGATATACAAAAAAGCGCTAAAAGTCCAAATTTTGAATGAAGTTGTACTTAGACAGGTGGTGAGAAAACGGGTTAGTTTTCAAGATCGCAAGAACGAAAATACACCAAACATATTAAGCATCATTCTGACGCTACTTAAGAATAATTTGAGTCATTTATAACGTTTTTATTAAATAATCTATCACGGCTTTTAAATATATTTTCGTTTAAGTCGAATTAAAAAATACAGAATATTTTACTTCTTACGGAGGTTATTTGCTAAACACCAAACTTTAAGCTCCTAGTGTTGGATTTTCAGTAACTGGTCTAGATCGCGCAAAATTAGGCGGCGTATATTAATTTCAAAGTTTTTTTGTGTATTGTTGTCATAGTAATATCAATTTTACTTAAAACTACATTTTCACAAATTTCAACCTATAGTCAATCATTGGTGAAAATTTTACAGCCATCAGACAAGGATAAAATCACTTTTATGGCGATTGAAACATATCGGTATGGCCTCTGAAAAACTATATCGAAACACCTTAACATGCACTTTGGGTCAAGCGCCATTTCATCACATTTTACGCGGTTTTTATCCCTTTCGCCTGATTTTAATACTGAACAAGAGCCATAATGGTCAAAAACGACACATTCTTTCTAACTTTCGTTATTTCAGAACGATTAGCATACACTTAAACGTTTTGACTTGTACTTGTTTAGAATCTGCGTACTTTTCAGAGTGATGCGACTAGCATCAGGCTAAATATCCTGATTGAGCAGAAAAAAAACCAGAGCTTTGCTGGCTTTGTAAAATTTTACATGTTTTCCTAATCAGTATAGCAGATTACACTTAAGTAGAATTTTTGTATTTTCGTTCCAGATCCCTGCGTACATCATCACTTTGCATGACCTTCTCGCTCTTACTCCACATGATCACGTGGAAAGAAACGCTTTGGAATATGCACAGAGTGTTCTCGAGGAACTTTCTACGGTGAGGTTAGCCCGTCTAGGGCCTGAGATGAAATCAGCTATGTTCATAAACAGGCTGATTTTCTCACACTACGTTAAACAAACAAAGGTTTTCTTTATAAAGAGCATTTCGTCTAGTTTGCCACACCTCGCTACTCCCCCACTTCTCTGTTAAAAACATAAGACAGGTCCTGTTGTGGTTGGGATACCTCTCTTGTGAAAGTCCGGACAAGGTCATTATTATGTTTGACCTTTCAGACAAAATTGTATCAAACGCGACCGGCTGAAGTCGTCGTCTGATCAGAGGTAAACTATTCTACCGCCCACTGCAACTACACTGCGCATGTGCGTGAAGTTTGTTTTTAACTCAGACACGCTATTGTTTAGGAATGCTTTTTAAAAGTAGACACAATGCTACAGACTTTTCAGCAAGTGACTTGTTTTGCCTCTTTCCTCTCGATTTTTATAATGAATCGTTTTCGCCTTTAAATTGTCAATGTGCGGTCCGCTTTTTCTCATCCGCTTTTTCTCATCCGCTTTTTCGTTGCTCTCTGCAGGTTATGCATGACGAGGTCAGCGAGACTGAGAACATTCGTAAAAATCTGTCCATTGAGAGGCAGATAGCGGAAGGCTGCGAAATATTACTTGATGTCAACCAAATCTTTATCAGACAAGGTTCATTATTTTGCATTTGCTTTTTAACAATTGCTCGGTACTTGTATATGTAATAGGACATGCAGAGTAATTTTTGCATTCAATTATTTCCAATTAAATTGGACAAGCATGTATTCCTCTTACTTATTAATTAATAGCTGGTTAGTTATATCCAGATTTTTTAGCGTGTGGCAGACGCGTAACATTGTACACTCGAACCGTTTGTAGTTAAACAAAATCACACTGCAAGATCTAAAAAGTGTCAACTTATTCTATACAAGTAAACAGACGTAGAACTAGTATTGCTCTTTCATACTTTAGCATTTTGTAGTCAAGTATAAATTTTTAAAAGCTGTATATGAAAACCGCAATTTCGCGTACAAAGAAGACAAAGCAACAATGCAAATACTTCATTTAAACACGAAAACTATTGAAACTAAACATTTCATTCATTACCTCAAACACCGAGTCCGCAGACTTTTCGCCCCATATAAGGAAATCCGATCCAAGACAGTCTTGGAGACCGGGTTCCACGCCGTGGATTCCAGTCTTTTTTAGTGAAACTTGGATTCCAATCTTTAGTAGGATTCCGGATTCCTTGAGCTGTAGTGCGGATTCCCTTATATGGTGCGAGACTTTGTGCTCTTGTTTTGTAATGCCTACATCTAAGCACATTTTCAAGAATCGTTGATTGTTTCGAATGCAAACTTTCATCAGTTTGGTCATACATTTTCTCAGACAAGAAGCCAAAACAAAACAGCAGCAAAACAAACATTTTTAGTCACAACAACAAGCAGCCAAGAGTGTACGCCGACAAACCGCCGTCAGTCAACGAGCCTTCTTTGTTTGCGCGTTGTCGCAGGGACTTTGGGCTGATTGGCTAGTTTGCATTGCCAATTGTATTTTCCGGCATTTGATTGGCTCAGACCAGCTGTCCTATTTCTCTTAAACTGGACAGTTTGACTATTTGTAAAGAAAAGTCCTATCTGACACTATTCAAATTAATCCTTAATTGGACAGTTCGTAAAAATTAAAGGATATTAGCTTTGCTGGCAATATCGGGTTAACTAACAGCTATATATCACGTGTACGTTTTTATTATTGATACTTCTGGCCATTATTATTTATTGAATAGACTGTAATACACGCACTTGGCCACCAATGGGGTCTTGCCTTAGTCTTAAAATATGAATCACACTAGACGACTTAGGCCACAGGATTTACAAGACTTATCTTGCCTAGCTATGAGGTTGTAGTGTACTGAAACAATAATTAACGACACCGCACTGGCCAAAATACGCGAGTTTCCCGGGTCAAATTTGGATCTTGAAAGACGCCACTTCTTTCTAGCAGCCTTGTGATTAATATGCTTCTGGCTTCACGCCCTTTGTTACATATCTTTCATAAAAAAAATGGTGTCTTCTGGACATTTTTGCTGATTATCACGTTCTTATTCAACTTTGATGATTTGCCTCTTGTGCCATTACCCTGCTAAATATTCTTTTTTTTTTTTTTTCTACATTGTGCAAACCAAAATCTGGCCAAGTTGCGTAAACCTTCTACCACGTAGAGTTGAGATTTTGATAACTCGTATTCCACTGTATTTCATTTCTGGTTCTTGTGTAAGATCAGTGTTGCTGAATTTTGTCTTTTGTTGTTATTTTAGGAAATTTGATTCAGGTTATAGAAAGTCGTAAAGGTAAAACATTCGGTGGTTTGTCGCTTAAGTCAGCTGACGGACGAAAGGAAGTTGTGCACCAGTGCTTTCTATTTTCGGGCTATCTTCTACTTACTACGAGATCATCAAGCGGCCGACTACACCTTTCTAAGGTAAAGACGTCTTACTAAGGTATTCGTCTGGTCTTGTCAGACTGAACATGTACCATATCTATTGCAGCATGTTGGTATTAAGGTCCCACCGGAACACGTCAGTCCGCTTTATCAATGTGCATTTATTCTGCTGTGCAGACCTTGTTACTGTCAAATTTTTTTTTCTCAGAATGGTGCGAAAATTCCCCTGGCTGACACCACGTTAATTGAGGATTGCTTTCAAGAGGGTAAATAATTTCCTTTTAGTTATAAATACGAGGCGTCTTTTGGGATCCAGAAACACAATTTCTTTGGTTGAAATTTTGCAACGTATTAGATTCGTCCAAGCCCAATATGGAAAGGTGTGGTCAGTCCGACGAGGCTTAGTGGGGGCTATTTTCAGTAACTGGCGAGCTAAATCAGTCAGGTTTCCACGCTAATTTAGTCTAAGTAATAAACAGTACAGCCGATAAAGCTCATATTTAATTGCTAGAAAACGTTACGTTATCCATGGATAGGCGTGTCTATTCCCTGTTTACTTTTTCCGTCGGAGGTGGCTAAGATACATTCTGCAACAGGTGTTTTTAGCTCCTTTCAAGGAGGACGTTTAAGTGGAAAGGTCGGCCTAATAATCCTAGCGTGTCAATTGGTGGCCAACAGATTGTACGTGCAAATCGCTAAGTGTAAACTGACATCAGTACCTACTTCTAGTTTCCATGTAGCCTCCCTCGTATGAGGGTCGTGTTTCCCTCCTAAAAACGGCATCGTGGGAGGCCAGGTCTCGGGGGAACCTCACTCAATTGCCTGTATCTAAACTGTTTATAAAGTTGCTCTTTTTTAAAGGAAAAGATAGAAGCAGTTCGTTTGTCTATAGAAATGAACTGCTGACTTGATTCCGTTGCCTACCTTAATATTTGCGAACTTTTTATTTGACAGTGGACGCCGAAAGCGTTCTGTATGGTTCTCGAGCGAACCAAGAAATTGACTTAGATGAACTGACGTTTAAGCTGGTGGTTAGATCGCCCTCGTACAGCGTGACACTTATGGCGCCTTCAGTGCAGGAGAAAGCTGCTTGGACTTCAGACATTAGTCAGGTACGAATATCATGTACAAAGGACATGAAGCAGCAGCTAACAGAAAATGTTACATCTGCACATCTGCGATCAGAAACAAGCAAAAATAGGTGAAGTGGATTGGAGACGGCTATATATAGAATGGGTTACACTTGACAGTTACCAGCAAAACTGATAAACTCTGTAAACTAGTGGCCGTCAACTCAGGTCGATTTTTGACACTAAGGCGCACTTTGCACTTAGGTTTGATGAAATTATACTAACGTTATTTTTAAGCGTCATTCACCTGCAGCAAATTGAGAAAAGATGACCCATTCAAACTCGGATTAACTGTTAGACTGACTGACCTGCCTCGATTAGCTTAATAGCTACCAGCAGGTCAGTACAATTGTAAATGTATCGATTATTGTAGTGGGCGCTGATGCGTACGGACGTGTTTTGCGGTGCTCCCGCAAAAAATGAAATTTTGTTTTAAAAAATAGTTTTATCGTTATCTCTTCAACTTATTATAGTTATTATTTGTGTGTTATTCTACTTATTATCGAAATCTGTAAATTATGGTAAAAAAAAATCCTCCGAAACAACCCAGACACCTCGTGACAGCTCATGGCGCTGAACAAGTCCACCAAAGTGACGAAGCTTCTCAAGGCGACGAAGCTCAAGCATCCGTGGACACAGAAGAGCTTGTCTCTTTACGAACAGTTCGAGAAATGCTGAAAGTACAAGAATCGATGCTACAAGCGCTGTTTGTTTCAGTTGTGAAATCACTGACGGCGAGAGTGGATACATACATACATACATACTTTTATTGACGCTCCCTAAAAAGGGCTTTTCAGCTCAATACAATACAATTAAAAATACAGATTTAAATTTTGATTATCGGTAATTAAGAATATAAGTACAATTATAATTACAATAAATATGTCAGAAATATTCTAAATGTAAAAAAAAAAAAAAAATTAACCTAATAATACGTTTGCGAAATGGCGCCTAAAATTCCTCGGGCATTTTAAAGATTTAATGTTACTATTTAAGGAGTTCCAGAGTTTAGCTCCTCTGTAGGTAAAAGAGCGTTGTCCTGGTGACAGGCGGCATAAGGGTATATCCAAGGCACTAGACGATCGAGTTTGTCTATTATGGACTTGGGAACGTAGTTTAAACATATCGACAAGATAGTCTGGAACAAGTTTGTTAATGCATTTGTGCATCATGGTTGCATCGTTTAGAACGAGTCTCTCTTTAATTGGAAGCCAGTTCAATGATCGCAGCCCATCCGAAATATGATCATACTTTCTTAGTCCCAAAATGATTCGTCCAGCGAAATTTTGGACTTTTTGTAACTTGGCAATATTGCTGTTGCTGGTATTACTCCAAACAGTTGAACAATACAGTAGTTTACTAAAAACAAAGGAATTCATTACTAACAAAAGCGTTTTCCTGTCCAGCAGATGCTTGATTCTGTTAATTTGTTTCAGTTTAAGAAGACAATTCGAAACGGTTTTAGTGATATGTTCGTTGTAACTGAGGCATGCGTCGAGATGAACACCTAAGTCTTCAACAACAGGCACAGGTGTTAATTCTTTGTCAAGCAGTCTTATACTGAATGATGAAAGTTTCTGCAAGAGTTGTGGTACTCCAACAGCTAAAACTTTAGTTTTGTCCGGATTGATCAAAAGGGAATGTTTACAGCACCACTGAGATATTCTAATGAGATCTTCGTTCAAGGCAGAGATAGACGTAGATAGTTCGGCAGGTGAGAAGGACAGATACAGTTTGCAGTCGTCGACATAGGAGGCAGATATACAACGTTTAGGAACAGAAAGGAGGTCGTTAACGTAGATCGTAAACAGAACTGGACCTAAAATAGAACCTTGCGGAACTCCGAACTCAAGTGGAAGTACTTTAGAAACTGCATCACCAATTCGAACGCGCTGTTGTCGGTTAGAAAGGTAACTCTGGAACCAATCTAACGCACACTGGGAAAAGTCAAGACTTTGTAGTTTGGATAATAAGATGTCATGTCGAATACTGTCAAATGCTTTAGACATATCTAGTAAAACCATGATCGAGACTTTCTTGTCATCCATAGCCTGGAGTAACTGATCCGTAACGTACAACAGAGCTGTTTCTGTCGAGTGAAGCTTTCTGTTTCCGCTTTGATGTACCGCCAATTTATTGTGTTTAATTAGATATTCCACAAGTTGTCCATGTACTAGCCTTTCAGTAATTTTTGAAACTATAGGCAATAATGAAATGGGGCGGTAATTGCTAGGGACGTCTGGGCTACCACATTTAAGAATAGGCGTAATTTCTGCCGTTTTCCATGCACGTGCGAACGTGTTGGTGAAAAAAGAGTTGTTCACAATGTGGGTAATTGTTGTCAGTGTACAGGGTAGACAGTATTTCAGAATTCTGGAAGATATTTTATCCATTCCTGGAGCCTTGTTAGATGGTAGTCCTCTAATCACCTTTTCAACCTGACTTTCTGTGACTTGGTGGAGCTAACGTTGGAGGACATATGTAAAGGAGTCGGAACATCCAGATTTACATTAAATCCATGATGTAAAGCTAAGTCATTAGCTTTTTGAGCAGTAGTACTGTCGACAGAAGTAAAGAAATCATTTAATTTGTTAACAAACCCGGTGAGGTCTTCAGAAGTCATAGAAGTATCTTGATGTTTACGTGGTAGACATCGATTAATGATTTTCCAAATTGAATTGGAATTTCCATTACTATCCAGGATCTGAGTCTGATGACACAAACATATTTTTCTCTCACAAAGATTTTAACTTGCTTCCTGAAATCTTGAATTCTAAAATGCTTAAATTAACCCAATGGTGTCGAGCAAACAAATTGTCCATTAACTTTAAAAAATCAAATGTTATGGTCTTTAGACCACGCCAAACGAGGCAAACACTTGATATGTCTATTCAAATTGACAACAATGTTATTGAACGTGTTAAAGAAACAGTATTTTTAGGTGTTATCCTCGATGAGCATTTGTCATGGAAGCCTCACATTCTTAGCGTTTCTAGAAAAATATCAAAATCGATAGGTATTATTTACAAGTCTAGTTTTTGCCTTCCCAAAACTTCCTTGCGCTCCTTGTATTATAGTCTAGTTTACCCTTACTTAACTTATTGTGTTTCAGTTTGGGGATCGACATATCAGTCTAATTTAAATAGGATTATTATTTTGCAAAAGAAGATAATCAGAATAATATCTAAAGTTTCTTTCGATGCTCACACAAGTGTTCTTTTTAAAGAGCATGAGATTTTAAAATTCTCGGACATCTATTTATACCATGCAAATAGGTAAATTTATGTATCTTTTTAAAAGAGGCTTACTTCCAAATTATTTTCGTGATATGTTTACTCTTGCAAGCTAGATACATTCTTATAATACAAAAAATTCCAGCCTTTTCTATATACCTCATTGTCGAACTAATTTTCGAAAATTCTCAATTCGGTTTCAAGGTCCTACGTTTTTCAACTCGCTAAGTCGGGAAATTCAAAACAGTGAAAGTATCAGTTTGTTTGGCAAAAGACTTAAAAAATTCCCTCTTTCTTAGTTAAATTGAATCTTTGTTGAGCTACACACCTTTTCTTTTACTTTTTTCTCTTCTTTCTTTCTTCTTCTACTTTGTTTTTTTTTTTTAATTAATCGAAATTTTCATTCAGTACCCTTAACTCGTATGGTTTACACTATAGTTCCAGGAAGCCTATAGTTTATAATTTATAAGCCCCCGGCTTCTATATAGGCTTCCTTGCCTTTACCACATTTGATCTTGTAATAATTTAGTTGGAATATTGTACGTATATTATCTTTAATGTATTTCTGTATACTGTTGTTGTATTTCTTGTTAAAGGCAAAAATAAAATGAATGAATGAATGAATGAATATATATATAAACAACACAATTAAACTTGGAAAAAAAAATTGAAAACCTGGTTTTGTGAGGGTAAATTGTAAACCTTGGTTGAAAATTTTATTTTCTTGCGAAGGAATTAAGTATATTTCTCGGATGAAGTAGTATACCCACCAAATTTTTCTTTCAGTGTATTGAGAATCTTGCAGTAATGTCAGAAGAAGATAACGTGTCCATATCCTCGAGGCAAAGTTTGGCGAGTGTCAGGTTAGCTATTTCCTACCACTGAACTGGACCTGTTAACCATCCCGATGACTACACTTTCCAAACAGCAGCTATTCGCATCTTATATTTCAAATAATATATGACTTTGTCTTTATATATTTTTGGATGTAATAATTATGTAAGTAACCTTGATGCATATCAAATTTCAAATACAATTTTAATTTCCTGACGTATGACGGGATTAGGCGGAAAGATCAAAGTCTTGTACCGTTTTTAAAAATTATAGCGAAAAATTTTTCGTTGCCCGCTCGATATATTATTTGGAGCTATTTTTTGTATATGTATGGCATTATTATTTTTCACTTTTCAACCATTTTTTCCATACAGGTCTTTTTTTAGAATTAACCAAATACTGAAGAGGACTAACTATGTACTATTTATCTTTACGACAGATCGGATCCAAAGCTTTTTGCCGACGATGCTGATATAAAATACTGCAAGGCTCTTAATTGCTGCAAACTGCCAAAGGTGTGTACTTCAGTATGTTTCTGAATATCTCAGTATTCAATGTCGGTCATTATAGTGACGGAATTGTGATATAGATTTTCATGGATGGTGAAGTTAACCTTTATGTTAGTAACTAAAGTGAGCAAAATGCGTCTCTGTCCTTGTAAAATATGATTATCATAATGTTTGGCGTTCAGCGTAAATTGTTATAGTTGTAGGTCACTTTTAATTATTTTCTTTTATTCTTAATAATTATACTTTATTATGTTTGTACGACACAGGTCCACCAACCTTTTGTAGACCGCTTTGTTGGTGGGTTTATCAACAGGTGCTATATATCTAACATGTCACTTTCCACCGGGGCATCAGTCGAGGAGTGTCATGGTTGGTTTTAATTCTTCTTTTTGCATTGATACTCCATTTAGATTCGTCACGCGAGTTTAGAGCGGCTGTTGGAGCGCCTGCTTGATATTCGTTTCCTCAGTGTGGACTTCTTAAATACTTTTCTCATCACATATCGCGTGTTTACATCAGCTACGTCGCTTCTGGACACATTATTACAGTTTTACTACGCCAATAATGCAAAGGATTATGCCTGTGTAGACCTGGTCTCCCCAACCAGTCGCAAGACTCGCTCAGTATCGCTACCCACAGGGTCGCTCAATGCACAAAAAGGCGTGAAAGGTAATCATTTAATTGGCCATGTTCTAAACGAGCGGGGAACTGGTACAACAAGGATCGTTTGGAGGGACAGTAGCAAGCAACTTGTTTAAGCCCCTCTCAAGGTTATTCTGACTGAAGAAGAGATACATGGTGCATCAGGATTATTAGGAAATTTGTAATAGTGAATATTAGGTGCATTTCTGAAGCCATTCTTGCTGATTGGAATACAGCACTTCAAGTGTGCCATGTTTGTTGACCTTGATGCTGTCTCCCCAAACGATGCCAAGAAACTTTGTGGCTGCATATCGTACCCATTATTCATTCGTTGACATGGCGAATTTTACTAGAATCGTCGATTCTAAATTTGGCTCTCACGGAAGCGCGCGAAGATCACAACTCGTTCTACCTAAAGCCTAATTAAAAAAAGAAAAGAAAAAGAAGCATCATCAAAAATTGTGGGAATCGCTGCTACCATTATAGACACCGTTATTACATCGTATCGTATCCATTACTCTAATTATTATTCATTGAAAATAGTTCACCGTTTCGGAATGGCTTTAGCTAATTCTTCATAACCAATTGCAACTGACGCTGACCAAATTTGGAGGATGCAGGCAACATACAATTGATACGATTGTTTAGTAAAATCCAACTAGTGGTCTATTATCAATGCTGCGTTAAGATTGGTTAAGCTACTACTAGGCTACTAGTAGCGAAAAGCACTGACTTGTTGGCCGCAAAAAAGGATTTTTTAACTAGCTAAAGTTGTTTTGTCTCGATATTTTTGTCCAGCTAGTTAGATTTTACTAAAACAATTATTCCTCTCGCCCTCATGGTCTCTGAGTCTATAGCCCATGAGGCCGAAGGCCTCATGGGCTATCGACTCAGAGCCCATTCGGGCTCGAGGAATAATTGCTAAATATTGCCACTATATCATCAAAACCTCGTTTCCAGGCAGCGGCGCGGCAGTCTAGCCGTTTTGGTGTGAGCGCGAAACTCACGAAAAGTGTTCACGGCTATCCAAAGAAAAAACGCTCGATGGATGTTACCTGGTTTTTGGAAAAAATTCCGTTAGTATTCTGAAACTGTGCCGATGTAGAAGTATGCTGTGGCCGAGGTGGATAACAGCTTCCCAGATCTGCATAATTCTTCATATCATACCCTGCCTCATTCAGTAATTGGTGAATGTGAACTCCTATTGGAATAACCCGCTGTCTTTTGTAGCGGTAATTTTAACACAAAGCTGATGATTTTCATATGATATCTAACCTGTATGAATACTTTCTTCCATTCCAGGTCGTAATAAGTTCTTTGGTGATAAGAATCAGCCCTCTGCAGCTTCCCAGTCAATCAGCATCACTGTATCTGACGTAAAAATGGCTTCAGACAATGAACACAGAGAAACCATTGCTGAGGACTCTACATCGCGCACTCCCGACCGACTATGCCCCAGTAACTACCACTCGTACAGGCGACATTCTTCACCCTCCGCTCTGGGCGAGTCAGCAGGTTTTGAGTTTCCAGACTCCTCCAATGATGCACCTCTGTCACCAGGAGAAGATTTTCCCACACCCATAAGACATGCGGGGCTTAGGAACCACAGCTCACCATTCTTGTCTCGAAGCAACTTTCGTTCCCGCGCTCAGAGCAGCTCATCTAATTTCGTGTCGGGAGGGTTTGATAAAGACAAAACAAACCTTTCTTTATTGCAGGACGAGGACATTTTCAACGACTTGAAATTTGAACTTCAGGCCCCACCCAAACAGCGTGGCAAACGATCCAGGGCATCTACTTCTTCAGGTGCACTGATATTGTCAATAGACTCCAACTCAGCCTCTAACTCTTCAATCCATACTGCATGCAGTACCTCTTTAGGTGAACCCAACAGAGGAACACAAATGCGAGCAGCAACACATGTTGAAAACTGTGTTGTGGATTTTCAAGTCGATGAGGTATTTCATCAGAAGCCTAAGAATCATCGGCGGCGTTCAACTTCTAATGTTCAGTGTGAGCGTAGTCCTGATCGCCTTTCTTCTGCTGGTTGCCTCGGTATCATTGGAGACAATGACTTGCAGAGCCCTGAAGAAACACGCACCAAACATTCTTCAAGAAGGCCAAGTTCCCCTTGTCGGCTGTACAAAATTGTTAAAGATGCGGAAGAAAGAGTTTCGTCCTTTAAATCTCAGCGCCGACCCAGCTCTCCCAAGTTGTCGTCACCTGCGTCTCCTCTTAATTCGCCCCGCTCTCCTCTCTCGCCATCTGCGAGCAGCGTCAGTGCTGGTGTTGTAGTGACGTCGTCAAGACCTTCTCGACGCAGGTCCAGCATATCATCAGCAGCTTCAGCGTTTGCTGCTGCTACCGCTGGTGCGTCTCCGTCATACATGGCTACTTCGCCCACTGCGACACGATTCCGCTTTGGTAAGTCCAGGATAACAACCCGACCGGTTTCATTTCTGTCACTCGCAATAGCTTAGGGAAACTTCCAGTTGATTGTTAGGAAAAGCTGGTTTTACGAGTTTCGTGTAATGTGTAATTGAAGTTAAAAGAATTTGAATGAATCACATGCAAGGGTCAGAGAAGGAAGAAAGAGGACTGAAGGTATACGATAAGAGTGAAGAGGAAAACAGGTTCCCTTTATTCTTTTCAGGTTTTCCAAGATGCATAGCTACGTACGTTAACACGTTTATGCATAATTTTGTCAAAATCTTTGTAGTTATATTTCATACGGGATAACATTTCTCAATTGATTTGTAACACTGTATTTTTTCCAGCTCATACCATCCGAGAACTGCTGTCTTCTAACTCGCACATGGCCACCATGAGGGTTCTGACAATTCTACGACACTGGGTCACTAAACACCCCGAAGTAAGTGTTGCCGTTTTAGTGTTTGTTTAAACCTCTGCAGTTATTGACTATTTGTCTGGTTTTTTGTTCTTACCCAGGATTTTGAAGCCGACCCGGCATTAAAAGAGCAATTAATATCCACTATGACCTACATTTATAGTAATGACAGCTCCACAAATCTTGAACAAAAATTTGCAATGGCAATTATAAGGTGAGTTGCTTAAACTTTTTACCAATTCATAAAGCCATTCTAGGTACAATAGTTTGTAAACTGGCAAGTGATACTGACTAAATATAATGCCTGGCGGGTAGACGCCGACAGAATATAAGATCCGGATAGACTATTTATCATTTTCCTGTACCTCTTTCTTTTCGTACAAGTTTATTAAGTGATCTTTTTACAATATTCATTAGGATACTGGAGCGAAAACAGGAGGAATTAGAGGCTGCCCTTTCTTTTGAGGCTACCTTCTTTTCCACGGTAGGCTACACATAACGATTGATAGGAAGATAAGTGCATTAATATAATGCAGTGTTAGATTAAAGCTGTAGGAATTTTCAAAGTTCAGTAGATCTTTAAAAAAATTAACGTCCTTTATTTTCATCAAACCAGGGGGAACCATTTTCTTCAAAATCAATGAGCAAAGTGAGCCTCTTGATAAAGTCGTTCATGTTATCTCTTTCAGTCGACAGTAAAGAGTGAATCAAGCTTCCTTCATGTCAAGTCGTTTTCAGTATTCAATTTAAACTATTGTAGTCAAAAGAAAGTCAGATGTTAAAGGTGGGCAGAAGAGGAATGTGACTTGTAAATATATTCCTTCATACTCTAGCTTGCTGACGTTTGTAGTAGTTGAAGGAGGCTGACCGATGAATGGTAATGGTAATGAAAATGATGATTTCCCAGAAACACAAGGACTCTAAAACAATACTCATCTATTGCGTGCCTCTTTTCATAGCTGCGTTTTTGTAGTTATATGCGTTTTTTTTCTTTTTGCCTAAAGGGTGGAAGCTCTCGAGAAGTTGCCACGTTTGAAAAAGTACCCGCTACTCAACTTGCAGAACAGCTCACATTCCTAGAACACTTAATCTTTTCCAAGATTCCTGCACAGTAAGTAGATCATTTTGTTTTTATAGATGAGTTTATAGGAATATTTCTTAAGGTCGTTCTTCGTGGGATTTCTAGGCCACCTCTGCTCTCTCAGCTGTAGATGTTGTAGTTCAATTTTACCCTTGATTCAATTTTTATTTTAAATTCCGCTAACCCTAATCCCTTATAGGGACAAAATTTGAACCACAACGTAGACACTTTCCGTTTTTCTTTTACAGTTTCATCAAATTCTAATGTACGTATTTTTTCTTTACTTCAGTGAATTTCTCAACCTTTCTTGGATGAAGCCGGATAAAAATGTTCGAGCACCTAACATTCTTCGTGTGACAAAACGGTTTAATGACGTAAGCCTACGCGTGTGCACAGCACATACGCAGCTATATATACATTCAGTTCCTAACTTTCCTTTTTAGAAGCAAGGTGGCGATGCCAGATATCGATGTGGCAGTTTTGTTGACGTCAACTGCTAGAAATCGCATGGGCATTCAGAGATACGTTAGTTACCATGCTCTTAAGCAAAAAAAAGGAAAACTTCATAAATAATATTAGTCCCTACTATGTGGAGAAACTTTGTCGTGCAATTATAACAGTCGTCTAAGTTTAATTATTAGGGAGCTTACGAATTGACGACTTTCGCACGACGACGCCGTTGGACTGCGTGACAGGTTTACTGCGCATGCTTATCTGGGCACTTGCCGGCGTCGCGCCAAAGTCGACGCCGTTGTTGACAGCGATTCGCCGGCGTCCTAGAAAAAGCAGGACGTGAGACTAATTTTCAAAGTTTTCCCTACATACTTCAGCGGATTTTTCCAGATAATTCAAGTATCACATTGGGGACATGTTCTTTACATATGTTTTCGATTTGTTTGGTTTGTCTGTTTTCAATGGAGTAACGACCCGAAGAATCAACACCATAGCTAGCCGTAGACAAACATGAATTAACACCGAGTGAAACCATATTGGCAAGAAAGGTACCAAAGCTACAATTAAACCATTGCATGTGGTTATCTCATCACAGTAACTACAGCTGTTCGGCAAGCTTATAAATGCCCTCCCTGTATAAACGCGCCTTGCATTCGTCCTTTGTTGTCTTGTCTAAATCCGTAGTTAACTCTGAGTTTGTTGACGAAACGCATAAAAGTACAAATACAGTGAAATACTCGGTCCTTTATAAATCTGTTTCCATAAGCGTCTGCAATACGAGCTCTCGTTTCTCTTATGAATGTAGACATTTTGGTTGAACAAATAAGCTTACTTGTGAAAAGAAGAAAACAAACTTCAGAAACGGCGGGAAAATTTGCCTGCCGCGAGCACCATGCAACGTCGTCGTCTTTACTACGAATCTTAAATTCAAATTTCTACAGGACGGCAACGCAGAACTAAGACGTGATCCAGCGGCGGCGTCGTGCGAAAGTCGTCGATTCGTAAGCTCCCTATTGAATCTAAGAAGTTGTCGGCAAACCACTCTCTAGTCTAACGAGGCCCTGTCTTATAGCGTACATCCGATATTGAGTTTGTAACGGTAGTTGACGGTAACCATTCTCTCATTTGTAAGGTAACTCAGCCGCACCATACTTCCATCCCTTTCGCGCCTTTAATAAAATGAATTCCTAACTTGGTTAAATGGTGAGACCTTATGTTGGCGGCCGGCGTCGGGGTAAACTGGCAGTTGTCTTAAGTTTAAGACATCCTTCTAAGATGAAGACAGCGAATCTGAATAAACTTAAGGACAGAGAAGTGATGACAACAGGATTGTACCCGCTTTGTTCACAGGAATTGTTATGTGATTCTCTTTTGGTTTGTTTTTTCTTTGCAGACAAGTTCGCTTGTAGCTTCAGAGATTCTTAAGCACCAGTCCTCTTCCACACGTGCCACTGTGGTTGAGAAATGGGCTGCGGTGGCGGAGGTTTGCCGCGATCTGCACAATTTTAACTCTGTTTTAGAAATCATTTCTGCTTTCATGAGCAGTTCAATCTACAGGCTCAAGAAAACTTGGGAGAAGGTTTCCAAACAGGTATACTGACTTGAAAATAGCTATGCTATATTTTAATGCAAACTGATCACCCTACCTACTCCCTTACTGTTATTGTCAGTTCATTTTTTCGTTGATTTATCTACTTCGCCAAAACCACAAATTTGTTAGGATTTCTTATACAGGGGTCTTTCCTGTAAATGTGATAAGCAGTAGCCGTCACCTCTCATTACGTCTCAACGAGTAATTTTCATTTAAACGGCTACTTTGTAGAAGCTTTGTAAACTAGACCTGGGCGCCTCCCTGTTAGCTCCTGTTCACTAGATTATGCATGCGGCGCATGCGGGCCTGCTGTAATAGTCTTTTACTACTTTTCTTTTGGTACAAGAAGAGTTAGCAAACTCGGTCAAATATTGGCTGGTGATGGATTAATAGCTAATTGCAGGTTTGATCCTTTCTACAATAAAAAGTGAGGGAGGTTTTTTGTAGATCTAACGAACTTCTGATGTTAGAGCATGTTGTGCCTCGCCTTTTGATCCCACAGACGCGGACGATGATTGATAGGCTACAGAAGCTGGCTAGTTCTGAAGGTCGCTTTAAAAATATGAGGGAAGCTCTTAGATGGTAGGTTGTTATGCTTCAAGTGCATTGTTCTCAACATATCAATATCCTGGGTTACTCCTGCTACCAGTCAAACAAAGGTTTTTTCAGCAAGCCTTAATTGGTGGTATTGGTTTGTCTTCTACTCTGGCGACATTCAGCCTCGATTTGAAATCATTAGCAACGTAATTAGCCTCGTTAGAACAATCTTCACAAGTGGACAAATAACTCGATTTACTAATGGCACGTAGAAATGCCAAGTTTACAGGAAAATCAACTTGGGTTGCTACCTCATGGAGCAATTATATTTTGTGCCACTTTCTTGCTGGTGTGCGCCCGCTTGAAAGGAACAATTTTTAAATATCTGGCGCTGCCTTGTTGATTACATGTTAAGTAACCTTTTTTTGTGATTGTGTTGATTTTCAGTGCGGACCCACCATGTATCCCTTATCTTGGTTTTTATTTGACGGATTTAGCATTCATTGAGGATGGCACCCCAAACTGCAATGAGAATGGACTCATTAATTTCTCCAAAATGAGAATGGTGAGATTTGATGAGTGAGTTTAGAATTTATAGCCATTTAAATCCTTTACCTTAATGCGTAAATTGACATAATGTTTGGTTGGTTTTAGATCGCCCAAGTCATTCAAGAAATCAAGCACTATCAACAAATTAAGTACACGATAGAACATGAGAAAAAGGTAAGTTTTATTGTCTGTTCTTACCATGAATATAATCGTGTCTTTATTCTCATTTATAAAACCATGTGCGAATGACGGCGAAAAGAGCTCAATGTGCAGTTCCAGAAATATCCAACCCCCCTCCCCCACACGGAAGGCACTTTTGCTTTAGACCCCCATCTCTGCTTGTTATACTCCTCCTCCTCCTCCTCCCCCCCCCCCCCCCCCCCCTCTACGCCCTGGAATTTCCGTAATTCTTCAACTTGGTTGGGTGCCCTCTGGAAAGATTTTTTTTGGCTCCAAAATGTTGTTGCACTATATCATTAAGCGAAAGATAATTTTTTTGCGATAAAATGAGAAAAAAATCTTTTCATTCGTGTTAGTACGGTGTCTAATAATCCAAAGGGTGTTCTTAGCCAACAATTAACCATAGAGGCGATACCTTACACTACTGACTACAGAATAATGTCATCTGCAAAAGAACCAGTTACATTCAAACTAAACACCACGTGAACTTTCATTACTTCATTTCAGTTAGAACATGTTACAAAAGGGCGTAGAACACGACTGAATTACGGTGAATCAAATGTGCAATAAAGTAACAGCTAGATGACCAAAGTTTACCGTATGGCACGAAATTTTTGCGGTATTTAATTTTTGCGATTTTTCCAACGGCAAAAATTAATTACCGCAAATATTTTTCCCGCAAAAATTTACTCCAGAGTAAATATTCTCCAACTCGCTACAAAAAAATACAGTACTAAGACATTATTGTGTCTGTTCAACTGCAACGTGTCTCTAACGTTCAGGAACAAAACGATTAAATGATGAGCAAAACTCCTGTCACTGGTTTTACATACTAGGGGACCCACGCCGAAGTATTGTTTGGAAATATGTAATTATATATTATTTTATTGCACGTACTCAGTGAAAACGAAAATATTATCAATTATTTGTCCGGGACTTTCTGAAAATCGCAAAAAGTTATTCCCAGCAAGAAAAACCAATCTGTTCTAATCGCAAAAATTAGTTCCCGCAAAATACAAAAAATTGTCAATTCGCAAAAATTTCGTGCCACAAGGTATTCATGAGCCGATTGCGTAAGCCGTGAAAAAAGCATTTTAGCCGACCGTAGATAAAAGATGATCAATGCAAATAATAATAAGACAAAAAAGCAAGGCTGATTTTACAGTCGGGAATATATTATCTTTTAACCTAATAATAATACTTGTTTTGAAACACCGGTAACAGTAAAATAACTGACAGCTTGCTCAACAGAGAAGCTGTTATTTATGAATAACTCACTAATCTTACTCAGACCCTCTGGAAGAAAACCTCTGTAAGCAAACCCCACCCCCTCGGAATTTACCTCCCCTTGGAGCCCCCTCCTCTCGGAATTTCCGTTGCCCTCCGTAGGGGGTGGGGGGGTGGGTTATGGATATTTTCTAGAACTACCTAATAAAGCAAAGTATTCTGTCATGTTTCATCTCTTTTTTTCTTATTTCACTTATTTATGTATTATTTATTTATTTATTTATATTTCAGATTATTCGATACTTGACGTCCAATGATAATTTGATGAGTGAAGACATGCTTTACCGAACTTCACTCGGACTGGAACCAAGAAAACGAGGATCCTCAAAAATTAAGCATCAAGAGATTGGCAACTGATCAAGTCGCACGTTCTTATTGTTTTCTTGTTAATAAAGGAGAAAACAAACAAACAAAAACAATGTAAATGGAAATTATGACATACGTAGCTTTCTCTCACATTTGCTGTACAGCTGTAAAAACAAATTTTCTTTCTCCAAGGTTCTAGTCCCTGGCGTGAATAACTGAACTTGTATTTAAGCTTTTGACTGAACATTTGTATAAATTATATTATATCGATCATAAGTGCTGTAAAAGGACGCCAAACGTCATTTTGTTCCTCAATGTTGGCAATAAAAAACAAATCTTTAAAGAAGACTAACAATAAATTTGGCATGTCCAGATTTAGTTTACAATTAACTTCGGTAGAGAGTCTGTAACTACGGTGAACTATTGGAAATACTCATTACACGGAGCAGGTTTGATGTTCCCAATCAATCCCATATTTAGTTTACTTCATCATTTTTCTGTTTGTGATTGCCAATAATTTTAATTGTTTACTTACTCTTTCTTGAAACAAAAGTCGAACGTTATCTCCTTAGCAATGATTTGGCAAACAAAGTTTCTGGGATTGAATTTTTCCCTTAGCCCGCGTGGCAGTCGTTTGAAGGGGAAGACCTCACGCGAGGGAGAAGGGAAGAGGGGAACACCGTCCCCTCCCCCCCCCTCCCCCCCTTCCTAGCGCCCAAAATCCCCTTTCCCTTTCCTTTCCAACACCTACCACGCAGGCTAATTTCTTCTATGAGGGAATTTTCGTTGGTTTGAATTTTAGAATTTGTTATGGTCAATCATCTGGAGAGCCCAGGCCTCATAAACCTTCTGGTTTCTTCTGGGCTCCTGTGCCAACTTACAATTCTTATATTTATTCTTGCATTGTAATTTACTTTGGCTAAATAAAACTGAACTGAATAGTCTACTTTGGAAAGTCGGCCATGAAGGGTGAGAAGAACTGTTCCCCTGGGCTTATACTTAAATAAATTTAACTTCTGGCATAATCGCTTAAGACAGACAACCAAACAGTCTTAAAAATGACAGTGTGAAAAATATCTAAAATATATATCTTTTTCTATGGGCTCCCTTTGACTCGGATCTTTAAAATTGGTTCTCTAGAGTACTCTTCACATTTTAACACCCGTTCATATATAGAGTGTAAGTTTCCTGAGAGAAAACTGATGTTATTGCCTGGATAGCTTACGAACTTTCAAGCTCCTAAGTTTCTCAGGTCTTTTCATTTTCACGTAGATAATGACCAAAAACGTCGTTCACGTTTGGAAAGGCCGGGAAAGTTTATGGAATGGTGACAGATAGACCTCTTCTAAGTTTCAAGTAGCAATTCAACTCAATCGGTGCTCTGAGTGGAAGGGTCAGCGGTACAGTTGCTAGAAGGAGCACGAATTTATGCTAATTATCGCGATCCGTACAACTAGACTAAACAGTGGCCGGGCAGGTTAGACAGGACGAAGGAAGATAAAACTCATGATAGACCATTGAAAACTTCTTAAATGTACTGAAAAAATCTCTACTACAACAAATTGAGGCTTACATACTTTAAAAAAAGAATGCACGCACAGTAGAAAATCAAAACTCTAATGAGCGCGCAGTTTGGTGATACCATGACTATGACAAAAGTCTCTCTTTAAAAGCGCATCATACAATTTGGTCTCTCGGTCTCTATAGTCAGGTATAACGTTCCCTATATAGTCTTCTGCTATCCACTCCTCTGCCGTGTGATAAGAGTCCGAACTAGGTCCAGACGATAATTGTATTGTTTCCTCATCAGATTGTGAGCTGCATTCTGAACTTTCTTCCTTGCTTCCATTGAATGCAACATTTCTTTGTGACCCCGAGTTTTGGAATTCGTAATTTATATTGTGAAAGCAGGTCCCAGTTAAATACTCACTGTCTGAAAAAATACCATTACTATCTGCCTGCTGATTTAACCAAGTCAACCAGCCCTCTGACTTCTTCCTTGAATGAGACGTTTTCTGGTGTTTCTTACCAATACGAGTTTCTTTTGCGCCGTCAGAGTCTTGATCAAAGCAACCTAAAAACCCTTGTTCCTGCTGGCGAGTGTTGAATTTTCCTCCGTTTTGAAACTCGGATTGGGAATTTAATGTTCTTGTTTGCCTGGTCCTTCTAGTCGCCTCAGAGCGTACTTCTGAAACGTGTTTTTGTTGCTTTTTATCTAAGCTGTGACTCGGACACGGATTCCTGCTTAGTTTGGAACCATGATTCGTGTCCACTCTATAAATAAAGGTAGCCTGAATGTACTTTAACGTATCTGTGGGAAAAACCAGAACCCAGCAAACCGCTCGCGTAGCAATAAGTGTAGATTTGTACATCACGTAAAATGAAAACGTCAGCAAAAGTGCAACAGGAACAATTACAGCTACTGAAGAGATTAAGGAAAAGAATGCCAATGTAAGAAGTCCGCACTGTACCAGGACCAGAGTGATTATAGCGAATGTGATAGATCCGAGAGTAAGCGTTACTAACGCGAGAATGGAAAATAGGCTGGTGACAGCTATCGAACTGTAAATACTCCATTTCCATGGCTTTTTGCCAAACACTTCCAACAGGAACCAACAGGGTGGAGATAACACAAACTTGTGCCAAAGAATAACCAAACTAGATGCACCCATTTCTCTATTTTCTTCTCTGTCATTCTGTATCTAGGTGAGCAGGATGGGAAAAATCGAACACTTCATAATTAAAAACAAACTGAAACTTACCATTCTGTGATAATTGTTTGGTGAAGTGTGAGTATGACGTTACAAATTAATTTCAATTAGACTCTTCACTGTCCGCTCGCGCTGATGCCCCACAATGGAAAAGTATGTTTTTATGAACTCAGTTAAAATTCAAATTCTGCGGGATTCATGGCGGTTTGGCATCAGACTTTTATTTTTTATCATATGACACCTACAGACCCGCGCGCTAGGCAATCTTTTCACATTCTTCACATCTTGTAAAATACCTGTTTAGAAAAACAATTGTAAGCAACAAAGAGGGTGACTCATTGTCTCCCTTCTCTCCGTCTTGCTAAGCCCCACAAGAAAACAAGAAGAAAAGTACCTCGCTCAACTTAAATCCATTTTTTTAATTATTATTATTTTTCAGCATGGTCTGACGTCACAAAAGGTGACCTGTATACTGTCTCCATGGCAACTGGTAGCTATGACGCTGTTACACGTGCGTGATCTGATTTTCCAGCTGTTGTCACCGCAGCTCTTTGAACATTCGCTCCATTCATTCCACTCATGCCAAGAATCAGTTGGTCCAGAACCGCTGCTTCCCTCCTGTTGTTCGTCGGAGTAGCTCTCCATTTCCTGTCCCTTTCCACCGTCTCCATTACCTCCTAACAAGACAAAGAAAATTATGTTATCCCTACTATAAAGCAAAAGTAGGCATTGTATATATAAAGGGTCTCGTAAAGGTGGCAGAACAGCAGTCTTCATAGTGTAATTTTTCCTTCATGGGAAGGTTGCTGTTTACCCTAACCCTTACTCTACCAACCAAGTTTCTAGTACTTTTTAAATGTTTTCTGCGCACTCTGTAGAATAGTGTCAAGCTATTTCGTATGTCGTCAACTAATCACTCAATGCAAGCATCTGGTTCTATTACCCTGTAAGTTTTAGGATGATTTTTTTGCCACATTCAGGGTCCAGATTAAGGAATTTTACTTAATGCACGTTTTCCCTGTAGTCCATTTATATAATTATTCTTTATGAAATTAAGTTTGGTTAACCTTAAAACTGCAATATTAAGCAATGAATAGTTTGTGCACTTTGTGTGCTCTAAACGTCTTTTATCAGAAGCTTTCAGAACATCATTTTAATGTTTAATGAAGTGTTTCCTTACTTTTAGCTGGCGGATAAATTCCTGTGATGTATATTGCGTATAGTGGCTTAAGCTTCTCTTTCTTATTTAAAATTCCTCGGTGACTAGGTTACAATTGGTCGGTTTATTTTACTTACAATAAACCTTGCTCAGTACCATTAAGTAACCCACGTACACTTCATGCATGGATTTCCCACATAGATAGCGGGTTCTTTGATTTTTAAAGATCATTAATGACTTCTTTGTTACCAAGAAATTACTGCTATAAATTCAAATCTCAGAGTTTGCATCATACATACCAATCAGGACACAAAGACAAAATACAAGCAAGCGCATGATCCACTTCGGAAGGAAGACAGTTAAGCTTTTCCTTGAATAGATAAGCACAACTTTTAGAGTGAAATAGTTGAAAAGGCAGTGGCACGGCTTTTCAAGAGGATCCAATTGCAAGGAATTGTCAAGAGAAGTATGTTATGCTATTTAGTTGGCATAGAGATGTTTACTTAATATATTAGCTCTCAGCTCGTAACGATTGGGTAATAGATGTCTGGAAAAAAAACATCGTCTACCTTAAGAATAACGAAAATTGCGACTAAGCGTTTGCAGAAAAAATCTGCTGCAGTAGCTCAAAGTAGACTTAGACGAGAATCTGTCTTCAATACCTGCCTTTGTTTTGTAGAATTCGCTTCTTATATATAAACGAATATGTAAACCATCCCAAAGAAACGTTCATCGGAGTGTTGTTTCACAAGGAATGTCCCGTCAACATACTGACACGTTAGTCATAACATTCTGTAGTTGGTATATAAATTCGTCTAGCATTGTTGTCGGATCCGTGCGTGCTAATTAATTAACCTTCCGCTCGCGCCCGAATGGATATTATCAGGGAATAGTTACTGTAGGATTTTTAACATTAGAGTTCTGAAAATTGCCGTCAAAAAGATTTTGAGACAAACAGGAAGATTCAAAAGTAGGTTGAGTTTGATCGTCCGGGTGAACGTAGTCCTGCCAATTTGTTTTGCTTGATTTCGTCAATAAGTCATTTGTACGGCGCTGGTAATTGTTGGCTACGATTTAGTGGCGTTTGTTCTAAGTTAGTAAACCAGCTTTCTAAAGTAAGACGTTGTTAGTAGTCTGTAGAATACGTTATACATGTCGCAGAGTCCCAGTCAATTTGATGTTTCGTCTGTAAATGATGCTCAGCAATGTGATTGTTGACGTCATTCCTCGTCGCTCGTTTGTGTTCGGTCAGTCGCGTGCTAAGGTTTCTGCCGGTTTCACCAATGTAAGAAGCCTGGCGTGGCAGTCGCAGCATTTGATCTTGTATACTGCTCCCTGTCTACATGTCCTCCGGTTTGTCTTTGTCCTTGACATTAGTAAGCAGACGTCGTAAGGTGGTTATGGGTTTGTGTGCAACACGTATATTGTGAGGTTGTAATATACGTGCAATAGTTTCAGAGGTGCCTCTGATGTACGGTAAAGTCGCTGTCGTAACAGGACCAGAGTTGACTTTCGTCTGAGTGTTGGAATCAGTGTTACTGTGGGTGTTCCGTCTAACAAAGTCCGTGTTGTAATTGTTCTTACTAAAAACGTTGTCAAGATGATCAGTCTCGTCTTGTAGGCTGTTGGGTAAGTCGCAAACTAGTTGCACTCGCCTCGTCAAAGTCCGGATAGTAGTAGCCTTGTGAGAGGTCGGGTTGTACGAAGACTGGTCTAGTAATCGGTCGGTATGTGTCGGTTTTCTGTAAATAGTCGTTTGTAGTTTGTTGTTGTCGCGAGTGACCAAGCAGTCTAGAAAAGGTATCTTACCATTTTCTTCGATCCCCTTGGTGAACTGTATGTCCGCATTCTGTCTGTTAAGGTGTTCGTGAAAATCGTCGATTCCGTCTTTGTGTACGGCGACTATTTTGTTCTTTTGATGAAACGATTGTACTTTTGCACTTTTTTGTGAAACCGGTGTTAACGATGACCTAACTTTAACCTCCCTTTAGAGTGTTATTCATATATTAATGGTACGAGCCGATCAACAATAGACTGGTAGCTGCCGGATGACTGAGATGCCTTTATATACTAAATTCTAGAAAAATTATGAATTTCGTTTTGTTTACCTGGGCATGGAATATCCTTGTTGCATTTTTCGGTTTCCACGTGTTGACCAGAGCAAGATTTTCCATCGTTGGACACGGGTGGTTTAAAGCAATAACGAGATCTGGAGCGAGTTCCTTCAGCACATGCTGTCGTGCACTGACTCAAGGTATTCTACAATGACCAACCTCCGTCCACTGATTAATAAGCAACACAGATTAGAAAAACTGTTATCGTAAATTAAACGCGTGGTGCCTGTCTTACTTTGCGTTCATTTGCTGCCAATAACGCAAATAGCCTGAAGAAGACAAGCGACAAGCCATTTCCCAGTTCCAAAACTCTCACTGTCAAAACGAGACTAAGTGCAAAACCTTTCTTGTGAAAATGAGTTTTGCTTGCATGAGAATAAAAAATTATCAACACAGCAGACTTTTTGGTTTCAATTAAAACCATCATATTACTACTATCAAAAGTTATGAATACATCCGTTTTAATTACAGGTAGTAAGGATTTAGCTTGATCCAGCTAAACGAAATCTACACTTCATGTCGCCATAGGAAGCTGTTCAACGAGGCACAGTCACTTATTTTTGTTTGTAGTTGATTACCTGGACAGAATACATGTTTATTACAGTTCCTCGACATTTCCGTCAGACCCTCACACGGTTTGCCACATGGGCCACAGGTAGGTTGGTGCAGGACCGACTACTGCATTTGCTCCATTTCCCCATGAAGTCCAACCTCCATTTACTGTAATAAGCAAAGAAACATATTTTGGACTTAGAACACGAGTTTTTCATGCTTTCTTTCATGATTGGTTTAACTCAGTTTGTGTGGCGCTGCACTGGCTACCATCTGTACAATATTAGACGTATTCGCAAGTATTTGTCTAAATCAGTGGAAATTGTTACCGTACATTTATAAACACCTCTTAAAGGTTAATTGCGATAACCATCTGTATGGGCTGCCCAATTGCCAGCATAACAAATTTCAGTGTTTTGAGTACCTTATCAGGCTAGTTTGTATGGCGCCTACTTTTGTCACACTTTGCCTCTCCTGTGTGATTCGTTGCCTTTTAGGGCTCATTTTGATTATAAAGATCCTGTTCAAAGCTATTACAGCCTTGCGCCTAAGTTTCTAATTCGTCATCATATATTAACCTCATCTCATCTTCTCATCAGGTTGTAGGAGAGCTCTCGCGCAGAGCACCATGGGTAAGAAAATTTGGTTTTCCATGTATCCAAGTAATTTTGATTCTGAGAAAATCGTACGTACGTCCAATCATTGATTAATGTAAGTTGGGGTAAATTTTTGCATTTCAAGCACCCGCGCGTTTCGGCAGTAAATCGCATGGCCCCCTTGACTTTTAGAGAGCGAGGAAAAACAACAACAACAAAGCCGATTCTTTGTTTCGACTAAATTGTAATGTCTACATTGATGTGGATAACAGAGAAACTGAGGTAGAGCGAGTGATAAAAAAAAACAAAAGGGACCAATTTTGTCGGAAGAAAAACAACAACGGTGGTGAAAAAATTAGAAATGCTGGCGACAACCAAGGTGAAAATAAGCGGTGGTAAAAGAAGGTGAACAGGAACACATACTACATTTCCTCCTTAAAACGTGTAAATATGAAGTTTCTGGAAGTTTCACGTTGTAGTGGTGCAAAACAACGGCAAAGAAATGTACGAAAAAGTGTGCTGCACATGCAAAGTTGTTTTTTGGCTAACTAGACCTACTGATTTTTTTGGCCGTTTTCGTTGCCGTTGCTTATAATTACACGATTTTATATTTTGTTTGAGTAAACTATAAATTTATGTTAACGAGAGCTTCGCTTTTAGCCCTGGCTAAATCTATATATTATTCTACTTCCTACGCCAGATGTTGGAAATAAGATCACATCAGGTGACAAAGCTTTAATAATAACTGCACCCACACTCTTCCATCGCTGACCCGTTTTTTGCTCAGTGATCGCAGCGATCACAGCGATCGTAGCGATCATATGGAAAGCGGGCTATAGTTGTCATTTTCTTGTTTTTTCTTGTAATTTATTGCAATACACACCTGATCATTCACATGTTAAGATGTGCATTACAATAAGATAATATTAATGTTTGTAGTTCATTACCTGGTCAGAATATATGTTTATTAGAATTCCGCGAACATTTCCGTCAGACCCTCACACCGTTTGCCACCATAGGCCACAGGTGGGTTGGTCAACGACCGACTACGCCTTTGATCCCCCCCCCCCCCCCCTTCCGCAAAGAACACTGCATTTGCTCCAGTTTCCCCATGAAGTTCAACCTCCATCAACTGACAGCAGGGACAAATTCAAAATAATCTGACAAACATTATATTCCTCTGTAAGCCGTTAAATCTTGGCTGGACGAACGGGGGGGGGGGGGGGGGGGGATTTAGGGTTGGTGTTCAAGTGATCGAAATATTTTTTCATCTGATTATTTAAGTTCATTAGATTCATTACTTTTCTAAAACCTTCATTTCCACCTTTTTCGAGCAAGAGCTGAGCTCTTTTAAGTTTACATCGTTTTACTCTTATTTTCCAACTTCTTTTTACTGCTGTTGTTCGTTTGGCGTTCATCATCCTTTTAAAATCACTTTTATTTAGAAAAGTTATTGTATTACCTAGACAAGGACTGGTGTTACATTTTCTGCTGTCGCTGTTCATGCCAGGTCAGAGCATTTACGTCCACTATTGGCTGGGAGTGGCATGTCACAAGACCGCAGACGGGCCTGGATTCCTTCTCCACAAGTTGTACTACAGCTTTCCCGTAATCCACAGAAACTCCAACCACCGTGGACTAGAAAAGTAAGTAGGGTAAGCTGATATTTTGCACAAGGTGGAACAAACCTGATTCAGTTGAATGTTATTGCAAAGAAAATCAAAGGAAACGAATACTAGTTTAATACTCCATTGATAATACTCCAGCTCATTCAAGGCGGATCAAACTGGCCCTTGGTTGCATTTGGTTTCCTGTCATCGGAGTAAATAATCTCCGAGATATCACTTTATCCGGTTCTAGGTGGTGACACGATTGGTGAAGTATTTTGAAAGCCTCAATGAAAAAGGTAACAAAAAGCCGGGTTTTTGACCCCGGCACCGAATTATTGCGAATATCGCGCAAGAAGAAATGCCTTTTTTTGCTCGAATTGAGGCAGAGATTAGAATGAGGAAAGGCAGTTCTTTTAGAGAGGCAAAGCAATGATCTTAGTGTTACGTCTCCGTCACGTTTAAGTTTCCGCTCAGCAACTCATACACCAGCTGGGCCAAAAATATTTAAAGCAACCATAAATGCATATAACTGCCATGTTTTTTGCGACTTCATTTATGCAAGTCATGTTTTAGCTTTCCGTCCACTGCCAACGCACAGAACATCATTCTATAGAGTTGCTTGAGGATAGAAGCATCAGGAACTAAAGTCTTTGAAGTCATAGAGGACATACCAGTTATTTTGAAACTCATTGGTAAAAGCTTAACAATCGCCTTGGCTGTGCAGCGATCACCTATACCAGTTTTTTTTGAGACATAGGAATTTAAGACCAACCTTTTTCGCAACATTCTCCCCCATACTGTGACGAGCATTTACATCTTGTTGACTCCAAAATGCCTTCATTATGACAATATCTGTTGCAATCAAGAGACTGACTCAATTCAAACGGGCAAATACCTCCACGAATAGCAGGCTGCAGCAACTAATGGCATGGAAGAACAAACTGTTGATCACTTTTGACTAGCATATACGAAACGTCGTGTTTATACAATGGCCCAAGAACCAAAGTCTTTATGTTATAAAGGTGTTCAGTCCTAATTTCCCAGGGTAGTGATAAGGAGGGTGTGGATGGTGGAATTAGATAGATATAATGGTCAGTTCAGACTGCCCTGTCTCTAGTGCTTCTTTCAAAACAGTCCATATGGCTTAAGTGTCCATCCCTGTAGACATTTCCAATACTTCCCTTGAATTAAACAACAAAATAAAGCTGTGGTCCACATTGTACTTGAGTAGTACACTGATACGCGGTACGCCGTGTCAGTTTAAAAATTGAAGTCAGCGGGCCAAGTATTATTGTGAACAGTTTTATGGAAGCATATAGAGAAGACTAGAAAAGCATTTATCTTCTTAAAACAACCCACCAAAGAAGAGATCTGGAAGTTCAAAGGTTTTTTAATTATTTTTAATTAAGTCAGACTTCGTATAAATATTTGGTCCAATAGGTTTTGGCAGCAGCGTAGCCTGCGTGGCAGGTGCCGGTTAGTTATTATTATTATTATTATTATTATTATTATTATTATTATTATTTCCTAATCCAGTCCAAGTGCCTACATGTTCTAGAATTAACAGTTGGTTTCGAGTCCAACCTTAACAACAATGCAGTGCGTAAGAAAGAAAAATATGTGAACTTGATCAACGAAATGAGTAGAAATTACAGATGTGTGAGATTTGTAAATCTCTCCATGAGTTCCCTTGGCGTTTTCTCCGATGAATGCTCCACGTTCTTAGACATGATGAATGACATTGGCATTGACAAAAAGCAGCAACGTTATATAATCAAGAAAATGATAAATATAACCATTAGAGCAACATATTACATCTTTTGTTGTAGAAACAGGAACTGGGATAGCCCTGACTTAATGCAATTTTGATTTTTTTAAATTTTTTTTTTTTTGGATTTTGTTTTGTTTTTGTTGTTTGTTTGTTTTTTTAATAGTTCAGTCTCAAGCAGCATTTGTAAATTGCCTATACGTAGCGAGATTTACAATTGTACAGTCAAAAACACAAATAAAGTTTCCATTATTATTAGAGGTAGTCACGGGTTTTTTAGGGCGAAGGCAGAAATCTCGAGGAAACGGGCTGGAGGGAGAAAAGGAGACGAAAAAGTAAATACGCAGGTTAACCGCGGAGGGACTAGCTGAGTAGGTAGAACTGCAATGCGGGATGTGATGTCAGGGCTGGAACAATACTCGGGGTCTTAAAATAATTAAGGAATGAGGGTACTGCCTTCACTGTTAGTGCAAACGGCTAAACCGAAATATACTGTCCTCAATTAGCACTTTCGTACTAAATACATTGACACTCATATAACGTGCGTTTTTCAGAGTGTTGTTTGCTTGGAAAGGATCGAAGTCTTGGTTGGTATTCCGATATAGAGAAAATGCTGAACATTAATGGTAACCTGTCATCAAAATGTTGCAGACCACAGTTTCTAAAGTTGCTTCATTTGAATTAAACTCAACTTTCTTGTGCGCTTTTGCCATCCTCTATTTGAACATACAATTGATCACTGACTCCCTCCACCTACTCCAAGCGCCAAATCAGCGGTTTTCCGCCTCTCGGGAGCCCCCATTATCATCATCATCATCATCGTTGTCGTCGTCATAACTTCTACACTGATTGGGTTTGGTTTTGGAGTCTTACGTTTTCGGTATTTGCGGCGATGACGGGATTCAAAGCTAAAAAAGCCGGCAGAATGAATAGAGCAACCAAAAGTAAAACCGGGCGTACTGGTGGCTACAAAGGCAGCATTCACATTTGAGAATCAAATCACACAGAGATGGTGGCGGTATCTAGGCAGCCCTGGCTGTTGAGTTCTTTAGGGCTTTTAGCCAAGTATACATGACTTTTGATTCAGACTGAAGTATCTGTTAACCGATTAAAAATGGTAAGAATATTGTTCTTAGGGAATTTGAGGACAGTTATACACTTAACTTTGGCCAAACTATAGATAGCATACAGGAGAGAAGAAAGGTATTATATAATGACACAAAATTGAACTGAACAAACTTCTTGAGTATTCATTCAAACAAAAAAGGCATTAAACAATTTTTTGTAAGACTTTGACAATGAGTGGCATTTGATTTGCATGAGAAAAGCGTTTGTTATGACTCGATCAGTGTGTTTTATTTGCGATGTTGGTTAAGTTACGGGATTTCGTTGACAAAGGCTAATAATTTAGGTTTTCTTTAATAAAAAGTTTTTTAGTGCATCGAAACTCTCCATAGCGTTACAATGATTAGACGCGGGACGGGTGGAACGCGTCAGAAATAAACAGAATGACGAACAATTTCCTTTTTCAAAGTATTTCAAGTAAAGCACATGAGTATACCTAAGCACGGATGTATACGCTTTTTCAATAAGAAGAAGCAGCTGGATTCTAAAAGCATCTGAAGCTTTAAACTATGCAAGTAATTCTTTGTTTAGAAATGATTCACAATGGTTTCAATAACGTGCTTCTGAAAGTGCAAACTCTACAAGAGCCCCGCAATCAATTAAATTCATTCACTGTAAATAAAAGAAAGAAGAATAGACATTAGACTACGAACAGGTATTAGAGAGGTTAAGCCGCATCACGTGACGTTAAACGGCAAACGCGAAATTTGTACCACGTGACCAAGTTTCCTCTTTGCTTGTCTTCTACTGTTCATTACTTTTACGCATCCTCATCTTCATCAAGTGTCATCTAATAGTAGTCGGTAGTATCATGGATCTCCATGCTGTTCCGATCTTCCGCTCTTCTTATAAATCCATTATAGGTGGGTAACTCTTGTCTCCCTCGTCCTCTCCTCCCTTCAGTTTTGCCTTCCAGTTAAAATTTTTGGATTGACCTCGCTCTTATTACGCGTTCAAAATACTGGTATTTTCTTTTCTTTACTGTTGGTAATAATGACCTTGTTGTCTTTGCTATCTTTAAAACTTCTTCATTGGTGTTATGTTAGGTCCATGATACTCCGGCTTAACATTCTTCTATACGTCCACATCTCAAAAGCCTCTAATACACTTTCCATGATAAATAAATGACATAAATTAGTAGTTTTACGCAATTTTTTTATCCATAAGAATTTTCTGAGCTGTTTTTGTCTGTTCATGTTCTATTTTGAGAAATTCTCAACTAGAACTGACGTTTGCCGTATCATTTATATTCTAATTCGCTACCCCGCTCAAACGAATATAAAACATTTATCATGTAACAAGCAACCTCAATTGGGGTGTGTCAACACGAGCCGTGTGCGAACTAAAAGAACGGGAAATACGGAAAATTAAATACCCAGTGATAACGAAACCGACAACAATGAATGAACATTATCCTTAATGTAACCGTCTTTTGCCTTATCTGATTTCCAACGGCCGTGTCTTTTAAACAATCTGTCAGGCACTCGGGCATTAGCAGCAGCGGAGGCACCTCCAGCCCTAAGGCTATGGAGACCGTAGTCTTGCTTGGGAAGGCCGATGGAATCGAAAGCGCTAAGCACTATCTCCCGCGCTCTAGTATAAGACAAAGGAACAGACCCGCGCAATTTATAAGCTCCGGTACCGCGAAGGAAAACAAGAGGGCGAAAAACGAATTCTTCGCTGTCTGCTGAAAAAGAAGCGGCCACAAAATATCGTTGAACTAACAAATAAGGACATGTATGCTTGAAAGTTTTAGCGATAACAACCCAAGACCCATCCCTGTAAAAATCAGTCTTACTTCGATGAACAAAGATTCTCATAAAAGAATCCTCAAACTGAAAATCACACCTGCGTAACTGAACCGACTCGTAAAAGCGAAAAAACCCTGCATAACCTAAAACGCACAAAGTAAGCAACCGTAAATCAGACAAACTAGCTGAAGACGAACCATACTTAGCAAACAAAAGCTGATTAGCCTCGGGGATTAGCCTCTTAGCAGATTATATTAAAGATAAAACTAACGAAGAATTACAGGGGTCGGGTAGACCTGCCAAATCATGCACCCACTTGAGCCCATAACGAACTTCATCAATAGTACTGCAAGAAACAGATTCTTGAATCAAGCTACGGAAAAAACAATGAAATGTGCACACTAGAAGCGGGAAATATTACAATTTCTTTAAACTGAGAAGCCCAGTTTTTCCACGTATTGAAGCCCTTTTCGTACTTCCTCGCGGTACTGTCGGCTTTGGATTTAAGAAGAACTGCGGGGAGATCTTGAACTAGTGCCAGGAGTCGCCTGTCTTCAACCTGTTGAAAATTAAGCTGCAAGGCATCTTTGAGAACTTCTACGAGGATAAGAACAAAAATATATGGCAAAATTCTTCAATACATCCACTGGGAGTCAATACAGCAATAAGAAAAATGGACCCTTGGTAATACCGCTGACCGGATGCAAAACTATTTTTAAGGCCATATGGGCCAACTCAAAAACGAAGGTAAACAAGCCACTCGGCGAGCTAGTTTCATGCGAAACGAGAACAAATGAACTGACAAGGAAAATAAAAAACACGTGGGCCAACATAAAGCCACTCGGCTTGAAAAAACTAAGGCCCCCTTAGCGCCAATTCTGACCGCCAGGACCGCGCTGTTAAACCTGTCTGAACCAATGAGTGAATCTTTGTAACACCCGAGGGCAAAAATCCCTGAGGGGTCGGGAAAATGAATGTACTCAAGGACGTACGGTTGGAATTGAATTGCATTTGCGAACAAGAAAGGCCAAAACACATTAGACGGCCAATAAGGGACGACTAAAGTACCAACCGCACAGCATACAAGGAGATGCTGAACAGCCCTAGTAATGCAGTGTACGGGAGGGACTAGACAATTATTCTCTCCATTCCACGAGATTGAAAATGCGTCAACAGCTTCAGTGCCGGGTACGCGAAACCTAGAATTGAATCTGGGAAGATGGGCGTTGGCAGCATTCGCAAACCTGTCGACTGTATGTGGGCCCCAAAGGTGGTCCAAGTATGCGAAGAACTCGGGGGTTGTATACCAGTCATCGAAGTCTACAATGTGGCTAATCGCATCAGCACAAGCATTAAGTTCCCTGGGAACCCACTGGGGAATAAGTGTAATATTGTAAGTTCGACAAAAATAGAAAATATCAAGCGCAATAGAATGCAATTCTGCACTAGGACTCCCTATCTCCACAACCCGAATGCCACTGTCAGAATGCCACTTTACACACTTACCCCGAACCGATGCTTTGAACGCACTTAAGGCAAATTGTATAGACTTAAGTTCTCTCCAGGTAGAGCTCTTAGCTGCTTCGCAAGCAGTCCACATACGATGGGACACCTCATTAGTGCCCACAACAAAAGCCCCGCAGGCGACGTTGCTAGCGTCCGAATAGCTAAACAAAAGGGGAGCATTATAAGGCAAAATAGGTCTCATATTAAGACTAACGATATTGTTTTTCCAGAAAAATATTTCAGAGAGGCAATCATCATGAAGCCCGATATAAAAACGGGAATCCCAACTACAGCGGGATTCTATGACCTTGTAAAGAAAACGGGTTTTGAGACGAGTCAGGTTACCCAAAACTGGCGACATGGACATAACATGACCTGCGATAACGGCACAATCCCGAGCCCTAACATAGGGTGCGGATAGAAGAAATTTGTCAATAAGAGCGATAAATTTGCAAATACGTCTATCGGTAATAGAAATGGTACCGTTAACTAAGTCCCAGTTTAAACCCAACCAAACAAGCACCTGAGTGTGGTTCCATAGTGATTTGGCGGAGTTGGCAACAAACCCCGCACTGCATAAGGATGATTGCACAAACAATGAATTTTCCTTGGCCATAGGCAGTGAATCCCTTTTCCCGCACCCATCGTTGAGGAACACAACAATTTTAATCCCGTTAGACCTCCAAAACTTAACGAGTGGTCTGAGACACTTGGTGAAGACGTATGGGGCTGAGCTTAGACCGAACGGAAGTGATGCAAAACAAAAATACCGAACGGTACCAGAAAAAACACAGGAGAAACCCAGAAAAGTTTGGTGATCCGGAAAAATATCGATATGGTGATATACAGACTTGAGATCGAAACTGAAAAGGTAATCGCCCTTATTAACATATGATAATAAAACTCTCCAATCTTCACACCTAAACTTCTGTTTCCAAATGAAATGATTGACATGACGTAAGTCCAGAATAAGCCTCTTCTTGCCTGAACACTGTATCGAGACAGAGAGCGGATTAACGACATGTGGAATAAAGGGCACCTCAACGACGGCATGAGTGTGGACTACTTCAGCGATAGCCGACTCCAAGAAAGACGCATTATTAAGAGCTGACTGATTGTTAGAAAAACGCGCCTGACAAGGTGTGCTAATGAATTGGATCCGATAACCGAATTTAATAGTATCGATAACAAAACTATTGGCACCAATAGTGTGCCAATAACTTAAACAGGACCTAAGTCTACCCTTAAGTACTGGTAATGCAGAATTCTGTTCAAATTCAAATAGATTGCGATCATAATCGAAATCGACTAATGAACTAGAGTCTCTTTCCCTGAAATACTCCAAATAGGAAGAATACATGTCTAATAAATTGAGTAATGCTAATATCTAACCTTGGAGAACAAGTTTTCAATTGTGTGGTCCTATTTACCTCCAATGCCCGAAAAACCAGAAGAACTAGGAAAGGACGGCCCCGAGCTTGAAGATCTGGCTTGAGGATTAAATTGACACTGAGATCTCCAATGACCTTGCTGGCCGCAGGCGAAACAAATATCACTTGGTCTTGGTTGGCTGAGCGCCAAAAGTACGAGAAATAGGTCTGGAGGATGATGAATGTTTGCCAGCAAACGCGATGGTTGCGGTAGATGATTGGACTTGTGAATAACCTTGCTTGGATGGCTTCGCTTTCTGTTGGCGTTGGTTGCGTTTACGAAGGGCCCTCTGCTCGGCACGGCGGATACGCTTTTCGCCCTCTGACCCGCTTGCCAGCTCGTCAGATAAATACTCTTTCACCAAATCCCAACCGGCGGCGGACTTATCTGCCAGTCTGATAAGTTTGTTGCGCTTCTTGATGTCAGAGTCTAGTTCTTCCAGGTGAGTTTTAACAAGGTCTAATTTTCTCTTCCCGAGAGCGACTGACGCCGACTTCACCTTCTCTGCAAGGTCGGAGTTGAATTGAAACTGTTTCTTATTACCTTCGAATCGAAACGTGATCTTGGATTCTTCTTTAAGCTTTTTGGCCACAGAATCGGTATTACTGCACGACTTGTCTTAATATCGCGCTTCAAGGCGCCCAACTTCTTGTCGAAATAATCCTTAAATAGAGAGAACGCGGCGGTATATCACTGGATTCTGAAGACTGGATTGGTACTGAAGCTTCGAGAAATTGAGACAAAGGTTGTTTAGGAAGCGAAGGCACCTAAACGTCGCTGCTAGGAAAATCTGTGTTCGCTGGAGTAACGCCTTCAACATCAGACATAATTTTGAGGGCGTAGGGACGGTCGTAAGACGCGAATGAATATAAATGAGAACAACTCAAATATATATAGCCTACTGCTAATGAAGCAACAGAACAGCATACCATGTAACACCCCAAAGAAAAGGTTACATAACCCATGATAAATACATATATCATCAAGACTCATCGCGCCAGTAGGCGCAAAAGGCTACCAACACTTTCCGTTTTGTGCAACCGCTTTGGCTACTTCCCAGCTCTTCAACCTCACGTTCCAGCAACCGATGATCGTCTGTCGCTTGGGGGCCTATTGGCCTTTGGGCTTCCGGCTGGCTTTGACCCCAGAGCCTCATTGCAGCCCCAGCAGCAAAACCTCAGTCAGTGTTGTCTCATCATCAACGCTTCTGGTTAATACTGTAACAGTTAGTGTTTCTATGTGGTAGGGTCGCTACTCGCCCTACACCCAACCCCCAACCTGGAAGACTCCCCATGAGGTCACTCTCTACCTGGTCGGCTCTGGCCGTACGATCTTTTCGTTGTGGGTGGCTCCACCAGGAGTACAAGACTCCCGCTGACATAGCTTTAGGGGCCATTGAGACACGTATACGTGAAGCTGTAACTCTCTAGTAGTAGTTCATGTGCTTTCTTTTCTGCAGAAACTTAGTTTAAATCACTAATATATCAAGCAGCAGTAGGCATACACTCTTTTTGTACAAGAGTATATTTTATTAAAACATTGAAGCTTACATTTGCAAAATTTTAAGAATAATACCAGGCTAAGATTTTGAAAAGGATATAAAGTTGTGTCTTAAAAATCTGTAAATACAATACAATAACATGTTTTTAACTTATTCCTTTCTCTAAACGGCAAAACTAGCCAACAAAACGAAAAAACCTGCACTAATTATAATTGATACCCCAATATATTCTTAAACGGAGACGTCGCAAGCTTTTTATTCTTAAAAGAATAATACAAGAATATGTTCAGCCTAAAATCGGCAGAAAAATAAGAATATTCAGCCTGGGACGGAAAAACAACATTCTTATAAAAAAAGAGCGTAACTATTCTTTCTTAAACTTATTGTACGGGCACATTTGAATTAAGGGGGCAGGTCTCTTTTCCTAGGAAACTACAGAGCAAACCAATCAGATTGTTTTTCTTCAATGCTATTATAGCCGATTAACTATTTCTACACTGTAGACTGCAGATTCTATGTGGGGCCTCAGATTCAAAATAATTATATCGGACCTTGGGATTGATTTTAGGAGGGGGAGGGGGTCAGAAAATCAGCTTGTTTTGGGTTAACTGTTGGTCCATTTGAACAGGTATTAAATTTAGCAAAAACATAGAGGTGATTTAACAGAAATAGAATTTGAGACATTCAGGAAGTTGTAAAAAAGTAAGTAAAAAATACATTACATTTTTTATTGGTGCATAGTTTCACATTTCTTACTTATTTCCTGCACAAAAGCAGATTAATAAAGGATATTACCGTAGAATCCCGTTAAACAGATCACACAAAGTTGAAAGACAGGACTACAAACGTGAATCGTCTCAGAAAAAGCGAAACCCATACGGTAACAAGACCTTTTACTTTTCATCAAATACAGAGAATAGGTTTGTTTGAAACACTAACAGAATATGCTGACTTGTACACTATGATTGTATAAATTATTAAACATTAGGTAGTTTATACATAATTATTATGTTCAGTATAACGAAATGATGTCTGGAAAACAGTGCATTACTTGACATTTCTGTAAAAAATGTTTAAATAATCAATACCGCTTCTAAAAAAAAACACTATCATAAGAAAAATTTTACAAGTTGGTTTTAAGTTTACAAAAAGGGTGTAAGTGATGAAATGATCTGTTAAAGCGATTTTACTTGAACCGTGAAACAGGTAATAACAACTAGTGCAAATAGCTACAAATAAACAAAAGAAGACGATAGGATTAGTGCATAATAGTGCGTAATATTCTACTACCTATTTCACGAGTTAAGTAAAATCACTCTGACTGAATTATATAAATATTATTTTGACACGGCTAAGAATAGTTTATATAACATTGAAAATTTTCATATTCATTTCCAGAACATAAGAATTCAATAAAAGGGGTACTGTAGAATCTGTATTTGAATTTGTATTTATTTATTCGCCACACGATTACAATAATTACAAAAAAAAATGCCAAAAGAAATGTAGGAAGAAATGGCGAGGAGACCTAAAGGAAACTATAGAGCTTATGTTAATTAGGCCTCCTCAATACATGGCACAAAAATTACGGAGATGGATACAAAATAATATCAGGTGGAAAATTAAACTAATCAATTTTACGGAAGTTTACAAATAATGTTGAACATTAAAAGGATTTTTCGTAAGATTTCTGTTGGAGTATACTAGTAATTATTACAAATAAATGCCCAATATTAATCAAGCAAAATGCCATGAAAGAACCTCCCCAAATGTGAATGACATATAAACTGGACCAACCATGTTCCTAACATGCTTTTAAGTATGTATAACTGTCAAGGTGAAGAATATTGTTTTTCTTCATAAAAAAGGGCTATTTATGTTAGGATTCTATCTAAATTAGCAGCCACTTAAGTCATTGGCTAATTCTTTGAATTTTTAAAGCCTTTGATTCAATGATAATAAGATAAGCTAAAGTGTCTTCATGGAAACTAGCCTGGCTATGTGCTACACTAGATCTTATTTGAGGCCAGTGATTATAATTATTAACAATAGCAGGGCTGTTAACCCCCCACATCTTCAAATATTGAGAATTGATGGGGAACTAAGGGAAGGGATAATAGATGACGTCATAACCCACGCCACATGACATCATTTGAGCAAATATACTTGTTGACTCTGATCGCCAAAATTTGCAATGACCCAAACTGTGTAAGAAAGATGTTGTTGGCGTTGTGACATTTGACCTGATTGGTTTACTTCCCACCAATCACATTATTATCAAGTTAAAATGGCAGCACCAGAGATTACGAGGATGTTAACATTAAAATAGCTAAAACAATGCAAAATACTCAAAATTTTTAATACTGTCAGAAAGTCAAGTCTACTGAAATGACGAAATGGCAAACTTTGACGATTATGCGGGAGATTTCCAACTCTAATCTGGAGACCGGGAGATATGGTCCAACTGGAGTCTCCCGGACTATGCAAGAAAGTTGACAGCAATGCATTAGTTTGAAACCACATGGTTGGTACTTACATCTTGTATCGACTAAAGTATTCAAAGCAGTTCCGAAAGTGATGATGGACCTGACACTTCTAGGTATTTTTTAATAACTTTTGTTGTCTCGGGTGGAAGAAAGGTCAGGCTTGATAAAATGAAACTGTACAAAAGATCTTAAGAATCGTCTATCTTAAGTTCATGTGCACCATTCAACTTTTCAATTTGACCAACGGAATTGTTTTGGTTGCTATACAGTTATCACAGACCCACTCGGCATTCTCCTCAGCAGTAAGTAGGTCGTAAGCCAGTTCTGTCAGCCCGGTACATACACGGTGGTACCACTTTGAACAGCCTGTTTCACAGAATATAGCATCATCATTGTCATTTACTTCTCTCTTGCAGATACCACAGGGGTACACTGGGTCTATAGTGAGGATAGATCGGTTCATATCTGTAGTTCCCTAAAAAGGACCAGTGGAAAGGTTTAAGGAAAAAAAAGAAAAATCTCAGTTGTGTGAGTGATGAAACCTTAACAGTTGCATAAAGAAAGCCTAAAAACTTCAGGCTTGTATGGGATTTGAAAACATGACCTCTTTGATACTTGTGCAGTGCCCTAACCAATTGAGCTATGCAAGTCTACATGGAGCTGGTCATTTCATTGAATGGTTCATTGTATTCATTATCTAGAGCATTGAGCATTGAGAAGTGAGAAACTCTATGAGTCACAGCTCACACAGCATAAAAGCTGTCTGTTCCACAGAGTACAATCAATGAAAAAAGATTGGCTTGGGTTGGCAATGTCATACTATATTTTGTCAACCCAAGCCTCGAGGTGGTGCCTTCCTTGACATACAGTGTTATGAATCATTGGAATGCCTGAAAGAAAGGCCTATTCTTGGTTAAATTTTGACAAATATATGTTAAGGCCAATAATGCAATTGGGAAACTCCCCAGAAAATGGTAAAGGTCCACAACACCTTTTTATTCTGTGAATAAAAAAGCTTTATTACAAAGTTCCAAGAACTGTTAATATAATATTTACTATTTAACCAAGAATAGATCTTCCTTCAAATAATAATTATTTATTATAGTATTAGTATGACATCACTGTACCTCCATTGAACGTGAATGATGTATCGTGGGTTCAGCTGTGACGTAGGGAGGCACTCCAAAATGTTGTTGTGGTGGGGCAGTTACTGGGCTGGCAAGATCTGATGAACCAGAACTCTCTTTTCGCTGCTTTTTTTGTGGACTATCAGGATTTGAACCACTACTGTCACCTTCAGTTTCTATTTCGTCTGGATTTGCCCCATCTAGAAAGTAATATTTGGCAGAAGTTTATTTACAATTTACAATTATGTAAATTAAAGCAAATTCCCAGGGAGTATAATTATGTTGAGTGAATTTACATTCAAAATCAATGTATGCTGCCTGACGTCAAACTTCATAAGTGAGCAAAACCCACATTGTAAGAAAGGTGTAAAAACATTATTGAGATGGCATATTAAATTTGAAACCTCATTTTTGTTAATGGTTTCAATAATTTTGAAATTGTCATCCAACTTCCTCATGCTGGTTTTTGGCCAAGAAAAAGCAACTTAATGCTGCAAGCGAGGTGTGATTAAAGAATTTTAAGAATCATTTGTACAATGTATGGTATTATTATTCTATGTAGTTGCCTCAGTCTGGTGATGATGGAAAAGCCATCAACTGATGTAGATCAGAGACTCCAAACTGCATGTGGTTTTACTGGTAATTGGTTTAGTGCGAAAAGCAAAACGTTAGGTAAGATTTCTGCACAGTCTCAGACATATTATGCACGCACGTTTCACCTGTATTCATATTAATTAAGTGAAATACAGTCAACTCCTGATAACTCGAACCTTGTAGGGAAATCGAAAAAAGTTTGAGTTATCAGGAGTTCAAAGCAAATAACCAGAAATAAGGAAATAAGTAAATGAACAGGGAGGGAATGCAATAAATCAACAAAGCTTTATTAATATACATGGAAAGGCACTGAATTTCAAGTGGAGTGACAAAAAATAAAGGCAAAGAATTCACGCGGTTGTTTTGAAATAAATTCAATAATTTGCACTTCAGTACAGAGCTTTTCTTCCTGACTTGTCACTCGCTTCTAACATGGTTCAAGTTATACCGAGGGTAAAATTATATAGAAATGATCAGAAGTAAAAAAAAAATAACTTTGAGTTAGTGGGAGGTTCAAGTTATCGAGGGTTCAAGTTACCAAGGGTTAAATTACAGTAAATGTAAGAACGAAATCCAGGGAAAATTGACTTTGTTTGAGTTAACGTGAGGTTCGGGTTAGTGAGAGTTTGAGTTATTGGGAGTCAACTGTAGTCTGAGATCAATGCTGCATGCATACATTTAATAGATGTAAGGGGCTGTGCAGAAATCGTACGAATAACTATTACGCATTCTTGATTAATGATTTTCACAGTGATGTCATCAAAATTGCAAAGTCAAAATAGCGAGGTTTTACAAATTCTTATTTACACTAGGTTGAAGATAAATAAAAAATAAATCTTTGAACAAGTTTCCAGCCCCGAATCGTGTTTCATTTCGAAAATACAGCAATTTGAACTTCCAAGTTTTCACAGTGTTTGACACCAAAATAGGAATGCTGTGTCGTTGAAAAAAGTCTCTCCTCCTGATTTTCAGCAGTTTAACAATTTCAAGTATTAAAGGATGTGTTTATGCACACGCATGCTAGCTCTCGAGTGAAATGACAGAGCTTTTACAGAAAAAGTGAACTCCAGATGTCTTTGTCGATTTCCAGTGGCCATATTGGTGGACCTGTCCACCAATATGGAGTCTCCATACAAAGCTCTACAAAGGATCTCGAATGCACTGTTTTCTAAATATGGTGCGTGAAACATTTCGGCAAATAACTCAGAAACAGTGGGCCACAAATACCTGAGACTTGGAAAAATTGTTTATATGTTAGTCTTTTATAACACTTCACTTTCTTGGCTTCTTCCACTGGATGGTTTCTAATTTATTTTTTTGTGCCTTGATTATTGCGTGACAGTGAAAACGAAGAATAACTCAAAGGAAATGTATGTCAAGCCCATAAAACCCCTAAAATACTATCTCTATAGTATGCTATCTAAATTTATAAAACAACTAAGATAGTACGCACGCTCTGATTGGCCGAGAGGAGTGTTTGCATGAGAGTATGTAAACATGGTTTGACGTCAAGATGTTTTGTTTTTCGCGCACTAATCACGCAAGCACGAATTTGAAAAAGTTTTCGAGTTCAAAACTCGACAAGTTTACTTTATTTACCCATTCCTTCGTCATCTGAAACTTGGAAAATTGTTACAAAGGAGGTGCGTCAATTTTTTTTTGCTTAAGCTGACATTCTAAGCGAGAAAAACCCATATTTTGGATTTCAAGCATCTTTTTTGCAAAACAAAGACTGATTATATACGCTGTTATGAGGATCACAATTATTTTTAGTTTATCCGTCATGCAATTCCAGACTTTTCTAAAATTATCTTATAATCTGTAATATTCCAGAAATATCTGTAATGTGACTCAGCAGTTTCCGCAAATAGAAAATGATGTAATACACTATAAATAGTAATGGAACGTTCTCGATGTTTAAAGAAAAAGTATAAAACTACGCAGGCTTCCAAGTATTGAGGTCTTGTTGTTGTGTGCCCGAGGGTTTTCCCTCGTGGCTAGTTGTGATTGAGCTTATCAGCTATGGATGCTATATTGTGAGGAAGCTATAATCAACTGACATTACTTTGGGGGAACTATAACCTTGGACATTGCTATATCAAGAGAAAAGAAAGAGACGATAGCAGAAAAGAGAAGATAAAGAGTTCATGATGAAGTTTCCCAGACGAGTTTGTAAACACAGAAAAGCCAATGAGTGGAAAGGATCCAGTGAAATTCAAGAAAGTCAAGGATTGATGTCTCAAGTCAGCTGAGTTGACAGTTGTTCCTCTATGGCCATGAAAGACAGTAAGCCTGCCTGCTTTACGAACTGCTTAACTTAATCTTTAACTTTAGTAACTATAACAGTGTATAATTAAATAAATAATAGTTAAAAAAAGGTAACTGCTAGTTGTCACACTTTTGTTGCGTGCCTTATATCGTACTCGGGAATTCTTTTTACTTATGCCTTGTTCGCGGGCATCTCTTGGTTATTCCGGTACGTAACAACGCGTACAAGCTTCGTGTACAAGACTTTGCGACTGGTAAGAATTTCTCTTTTAATCAATGCTTTAAACAAGAGAGTTTTGCTCTTTTCTGAGGAACGTTATTTTATAAAAGCAATGGAAAACTTTTTTCCTGTGTTTGCATATCCTAATATAAACACTCGAGGGGTTGGGAGAATTCTCGCCAGTTATATGCAAACCCGAGACGAAGTCGAGGGTTTGCATAACTGTCTCGAATTCTCCCAACCCCTCTCGTGTTTATATCAGCCTATGCAAACACGGAAAACGTTTTCTATTGTTTAATTAGGCAATCTATTCCAGACGCACACTGCCAATTAACAACGACGAAAACTAAAGTGAAACTCTAGCCTTAAAAAACCAAAATTAAATGAATCATAAATATTACAGCCAAAAATAGTGCTGCAGGGGTATGTAAAGCTCTCTAGTCTGTACAGATGTGATCACAGCTACCCTGAAAAATTGCCATGCATTCACCATTGTACAGCAGTTTGTTAGGCCTTTCTGCAATAGACTCATAATCACACTTTGAACGTTATTCAGATAAAACTATCTAGTAAGTAATTATAAATACCGTATTCTAAATAACATCAAACCAACCTCTAAATCTTGCAGGAACTTTTCTTTGCCTGGGCATCCCTTTCAACTACATATATTTTTAAAAACGACGCGGTCACAGAGGCTGAGGTGGCTGTAGTATATTTATGCTAAACGAAGTGATGGGCCATCTCTTACACGACGGACAATGGGCCAAGAGATATACTGCTGACCCAATTAGCACAGGCTCCGGTCAGTTTTCAAGATGGTGGACGAACAGCGAAAAAAGTTATCATTTTCTAATTACTGGCAACAGGAGCAGGTACCAATTCTTCTAGTCTGTTCAGAATTTTATTCTTAGCTTTCTTACCATTAAGTCAGAGATTAATAATTACAATAATAATTAATTGGTAAGGTTACAAAAATCTGAAAATGTGAAACGTTCAACCTTACTTCTGCTTACTTACACTTTTGCATCGATCGGCAGGCAATATGGAGGCTTTACGACTGTGTCTTGAGCAAGATACCACCGGGATCTATTCTAAATGCCAAGAGCGCACAAGTAAGCGCCCGTTAACCATTAACGTGGTTCCCTTAAAGTATTAGGTCAATATGATATGCACAATGTATGACCAACCAGTAGTTTGATCGAGCCACTGTTTATGCACCTATCAATGTTAAGCCCCAGGGTGGGGCAGACCCAGGGGAATTTGACATTTTAATGGCAGCCAGAGTCAAATTCCCCACCCTCAGGCACCTACTAAATGTCAATTTCCCACCTCTGGGGTAACTTTTTCTAACAGAGTCAGGACTTAATAATTGACAGGTTGGAAAGGATATGTCTTTTACAACCTCACATAGAAACAGAAACAGAAGGAATGAAGACTCTTCTATTTATAAACATTCGATCATACAATGAAAGAAGTGATGGTTCATATATACCGAAAAATAAAACAGATTTCCTCACCATTCTTTCGCTCGTGTTGTCTTGTTACTTTCAAGAAAAGCAGAGGTCATTTACCTCTGGTGACTTTTGGGTATTACGAAGATGGTAGGTCACTCATTTCCATTTTCTCTCGGTCTTCCAAGATGGCGGCCATGTCAAATTCCCGACCCTGGGGAAGGCACGCTCCCCCCCCACCCTGGGGCTTAACATTGATAGGTGCATTAAGCAAAATAGAAAAACGTTTTCCGTGTTTGCATAGCATGATATAAACACTTGAGGGGTTAGGAGAATTCGAGACAGTTATCGCGAGTTAAGCAAACCCGAGACGAAGTAGAGGGTTTGCATAACTGTCGAGAATTCTCCCATTACTTTCATAAAATAACTTTACCGAGAAAAAAGCAAAACTCATGCATGAAAATATGTTAAACAAACAGAAAAACTATGTTGTCTTGAATATTTCCACATTCGAATGTCAAGCAAACAGAATACTATCATTTATTGGGATCAAAGTCTTCAGTGCTGTGGCACACTGTCTGCATAGTTTTAGGTGGCAAGATCTCTGACTAGCTTTGTCAAAAGATGCCACCAATAGTTTATGAGAATGCCTGGCCAAGATGAGTCCCACACCTTACATTAATTATTGATTCATAGGCTGGCTCATAGTAACCACATAACATTCTATTTCGACTTATAGGTGAATAAATACGGTAAGTGAAAAGAATCTTAGCAGTCACCTATTCATTTTAGATTGCTGAGCTGGAATTGTTATGGGAGATGATTGAAGGTCCATCAGAAACTGCCACCAGCTTGTCTAGTCTGTGTTTTGTACAACTTGTTGCAGATGGATGTGCTGAATTTGATTTTATTCTCAGCAAATTATTAAATATTCTGCCTTCAGCAAGGTATGTCATTGTGAGTTAGTCAAGCAAGAGGACAGTCTTATCATAAGTAGGTAAAATAGGATCGTTCGCATCAGTGTAGTCCTTCTGTAACCAACTTGACCAATCAGGTCAATATCCAAAATTTAATGCCATCAACAGTTGTTATAAATCTCTGTTTGACTTTCCAAGAAGTTTACTACCACAGAGGTTGTCAAAATTGATGTAATCTCTTATGATAAATCACCATAGGAAACTTTGTGGAGTTGTGAAAGCCTTGAGTCGATTGTTGACCTTGCAAGTTTATCAATGTTGGAAAAGTGGAACAGGGTATAAATGCCCTTTTTCTTTGTGGTATGTGGAAATGAAAAGAATTCTTATCATGATAGTAATTCTTTAGAGGCTGAGGTATAATCATCCTTGAGTTAATTATTCTAGCATTCAAGAGACTTTTTAAGTGGTGACACTTTCAGTTAAAAATATTCTTATATTTAATTGCTACATTATAGTAATACTAAATAGACTTTGTTTTTAGGCTTTCCCCACAACACATTGAGTTTAATAGCCATTTGCTATATGTTGATATTTAGTTGATAACAATGTGTTATTTGATAATTATTATTGTTGTTACATGACTGTGTGTTTCTTTATCAATCTAGGTCGCCTCCTCATCCATTTATTACAGTGCTTATAAGTCGTCCTGATTATGCAACACATTTAATTCAACAAGTCAATCTCATTTTGTTGAACAGCACCAACTCAAGGTATTTTATCAGTACTACGTTTGGTATATTAAATTTGAAAATAAGTAAGTACAGCTAGCTGAACTGATTGTAATATTTGTAAAACTTGTTGTAAAACTAATACTATTATTTGATGATGTTTATAAATATATTTTACTTCTTTGTGAAATGCAATGTATGTAAGGGCAAGCAAATGCATTAATCAATTTACAAATTAATTATTGTTAATCTATAAATTATTAAACATTAAACCATAATTAAATATAAAGGAATATGCTCTCTACAAGATTCTCTTTTTGCAAGTTTGTTTGGAACTTGTGAATTATTCAGAGTGTAAAATGTTTTCATTTGTCAGTTGTGCAGAGCCTACAGCTGTAATGCAGATGCTGGAATCTTTTTTCAAGTTTGTACTACAAGATCCAAAAACTTCAACTACTGAACTTGTGAGGCAACAGCTTTTCACAGGACTCCTGCAAACAGCTAGTACTCTTCTCAGATATTCAGGTTTTCACAATTTTTCAATTTTCATTTGTAATATATATCATTTATAACTAACTGCAAACAGTTCGGCCTTCTGGGCCTCATCAGTGCAGAGCTGATGCTAGGATGGAGGTAAAGCTATTTAGTAAAATCCAACTAGTGGTCTATTATCAATGCTGCATTCTGATTGGTTGTGCTACTACTAGTAGCGAGTAGCGCCGGGTTTGAAAACCAAAACAATGGCAGCCAAATTGTGTTTTGCTAGCTAAAGTTGTTTTGTCTCGATATTTTTGACCAACTAGTTGGATTTTACTTACCCTGCTAACAGAGGCTTTTCCCTTGTGTTTCTCAGCGTTGTACGCCATTCTCTTCGTGGTTTTGGCTGCTTGCGTTTTGTTTTGGTTGTTTCTGTGCCGAGGAAAAGACCTCTGCAGACAGCCATTTGGGATTCCTGTTGAGCATGCGTATTAGATACCTCCAAGATCTAGGAGGTAATCACATGACTAAACCGGTTGTGGAACCAGTTTTATTGACTTGCGCATCTTTTTTGTACTAGTTTGCTGTGCAAAAGTGAGCCCGCTATATCAACACGGCGAGTGCGAGTCTTTCCCGTGAAAAGGCTTTAGAAGCCGTTAAAGATAGTTCAATTGAGTCTTTGACTAATAATATCAATCCAAAGTTTTGTTTCATGTATTGAATGGCGAAGATACATTCGTCAGTTACCAACGGGTCATGGGAAATCGTTGATATATCAACTAGCTCCATCGGTCTCCAAGCATCTTGGCCTCCTCAGTGAAGTGCCGATTGTACTCGTTATTTCCCCGCTGAACGCTCTGATGGATGATCAGATAGCCTCAGTTACCAAGCTAGGAATTACAGCCTGTAAGCTCGATGCCTCATCTCTTGAAGATACTGTCAGTTTGGCTGGTCATGAAATCCTCTTCGAGAAAGTGAAACTGACGGGCAAACTCTGGCGGCGGCATCGTATTACCAACGCGTGACCTAGAAATTCCATGGTAACCGCATTTTCATCTCGCACATGCTCAACAGGAATCCCAAACGGCTGTCTGCAGAGGTCTTTTCCTCGGCACAGAAACAACCAAAACAAAACGTGAGCAGCCAAAACCGTGAAGAGAATGGCAGTACAACGCTAAGAAACACAAGGAGAAAGCCTCTTCTAGCAGGGTAGATTTTACTAAAACAATAATTTATTCCTCTCGCCCTCATGGGCTATTGACTCAGAGCCCATTTGGGCTTGAGGAATATTGTTAAACAGCCACCCCAATGATGCCACACTTGTGGTGTCATCTAAGGCATACCAGAGTGCCCAAACTAGTAGACTACTGAGCATATGGAATGCTAGTGGCAATGACTCATCCTAGAAGAGTGCTCAATTTGGACACGAAAGCAAAGCTTTATATGCCTCCATGATAAAAACTGTGAAAGGTTTGAACCCAGGAGTCATTTCAAAAGTAGGTTGAGTTTATTCATGGTGACATGTTCAGCTGTGTTTTTCACCTCTTTTCCTAAGTACCCAAAAATCAACAGCAATGATAAAAAACTTTCTAGACTTTTTTTTTGGATTTTATCTTCGTTCTAGCTACTCAAACCAACAGCAAAATGCAGTGAAGATGTTTTACAAATAATAGAGTGTGAATGATTTGTTAAAAAGTCTGCTGTAAAGACTGACATTTAAGTGGAAAAATACCACAAATTTGTCTGTGTCAGAAAATATCCAATTTGTGTAAAGTGCAAGTCCTCCCCTCCGTTTTTAGCGTTTGTTTTATATCCTACAAAACAAGTTGATTATTAAGTAAGCTCAACAGCAAAAACTTATGCAATTTTGTTATCGCCAAACAATCCAACTGAAGCAGGAAAATTTCTCTTGCAATAACAAGACAAATTACACAAGAAGACATAAATTTATTACTCACAAAAACAACTACTGCCAGGTCTTCTCAAGAAGCCATAATGACCAGCCATTGTTCATAAATGAATATACAGTTAAAGTAGGATGAGGGTCGTCTTCGCTAAAAAACAAGTTTTCTGGATTTCACTGAGCAAAACATAAACATCTTCTAAGCAAATCCAAACCATACTCCACTACTTCTTATGAACATGTGAGTATTTTAACTTTAGGCGGACTTTAAGACTCTTTTACCTTTGTTTCTTTTTAGTTTTCATTGATTGTTAATGAATAAAGAGCAAATTTTCTTTCTCAGTTTTACAGAAAGAATTTTCATTCACACTAGAGCATTGTGGTGTGTTTCCAATAGAAGCATTAATATTTTGTTATTGTGTCACGAGTCATGAGAATTTTGTAGTTAATTGAAAAGCAAGCATTTTTGTCAGCTATGTTGTAAGAATTTGCTCATGCTTTTAGCTGTGCGTATATCGAGTTACAGATGTAATTGGGAAGTTTAGAGAGCACTCAAGAAGCTAGAGTTGCACTCAGCTATCACCTCGTGCAACTGTTACGCATCTTGCATGCTCTCCCAACTTCCCATGTACATTCATAACTCGATATACACATGCTAAGCATGAACAAAATAATTCTTAATTTTGAAGCATCGATGTTTTAGATTGAGGAAGGTCAACTGGAAGTTCGCCTCATTCTCTTTTAATATGCCCTGATGCTACCAAATTTGTATCATTAAGTGTCTTTAGATAGATACGATTTGCCCAAGAATTTAGATAGATCTTTGCCATTAGATAGATATGATTTGCCCAAGAATTTGTTCAAAATCATGGCCGATGAGTGCAAAAAGTCCACTTCTGATGGACATGTGCAGCTCAAAAGCATCATTGCTTAAACTCCCTAATTTCTAGTACAACATAACATATTTTTGCTATGTCAATGTTCTACAAATGTAAAGTAGCAGCCACATGCAATCATAGACTGCAATTTTTTAAAAGGTAAAAGTGGCAAAACATTGGGTGAAAATATTGTACATTTCTTGATGTCTACTCTACCATCCTATCAGGTGAGATGTTTTAAATGGTGATCATTCAAATGAGTTTTGTTGAAGTCTTTTATTATAAGTGGCATCTTTCTTGTTTGGGCCAAGGGGTCTCCTTGATATGGGTTGTTTTTAAAATAAGGTGTTGTTTGATTACAAGATGTCCACATTATATGGGTCTGCTTAGTACAGACATAATATGGGGTCTCCCGTCTTAATACAGGGTGTCTACATAACATACATACATACATACATACTTTATTGGAACTCCCTTCAACAGGGCTTTTCAGTCACAATAACCTAACTATTTTAACTTAATCACAATAACAAACATACTAGGTTTGAGGGGCCAATAATACTTATCAAGATAAAAACTGAATTTGTTCTGCGATACCCACAATACCTATTGATCTCTCACATGTACATATCAGTTGGATCAAGGCCAGTTTTTCTTTTATAATCACTTATCCCTTACTATTCACATCATATAATGGGTCATATGTGCAATGTATTTTTGGCTTTATAAGCAAAAACTTAATGAAGTTATAGTTGTGTCGAAATCTTGTGAATCACCTCGTTGAATTTTAACCTACAAGTATTGCTGCATTTATTGCAGATTGATGACAAACACTTAAGTCAAACAACTTTCCTTGTGCATACCTTGGTAAACTGGCTTCTTGAGCACAGAGATATTTTCAATGGTAAATGACCTTTTGTCCTTGATGTATTTTTATAATATGAAACACTGCTTGATTGTTGTTACTGCTCCCTCCGGCAGTCCTCCTCTGACCCTCACTGCAATGCCTGCAGTGCACCAATGTCATATTAGCATTTAGGCAGTTTAAAATGTATTACTTAAATGAAATATTTATTGTAACTTGTCCCTTTTTAATCATTAACCCTTTTCTTAGCTTTTTTTAGCTGACATTTGTAGGCAACTAAATTTAAGTATTTAACGGTCACAATCTTTTTCAGATATCCATCATGTTAAGGCCTTGGTGAATAATCTGTTATCTGTGTGTTGGGAAAGTCAGCTTCATGGATATGACATGGGAGTATCTCTTCACTTGTTACAAAGAATTCAACATCATTACCCACAGGTTATAGGGCCGTTTAAGGTGTTTCGATACAGTTTTTCGGAGACCATACCGATATTTTTAATCGCCATAACACGAATTTTATCCATGTCCGATCGCTATAAAATTTTCGCCAGTGATTGATTATGGATTGAAGTTTGTCAAAATGTAGTTTTAACTAAAATTGATATTACTATGACAACAATAAACCAAAAAATTGGAAATTGGTAAAAGCCGAATTTTGCGCAATCTAGACCTACTACTAAAAATCCAGCACTAGGAACTTAAAGTTTGGTGTTTAGCAAATTTCCTCCGTGAGAAGTAAAAAATTCTGTATGTTTCAATTCAAATAAAATGCAAATATATTTCAAACAGCCGTGATAAATTATTTAATAAAAAAGTTCTAAATGACTTAAGTTAATCTTAAGTAGCGTCGGAATGCTGCTTAATATCATTTTTCCGTGCTGGGAAAGTTTGGTGTATTTTCGTTCTTCCGATCTTGAAAACCAATCTGCTTTCCATGACTAGTAGATTTCTGTGCGACAGAATATTTCGTAAAAAATTAAGCCTCATGTTTTTCTTTTTTGAAATGTACTAGTCATGGAGGTATGAACCGCGCGCATTAATTAGCAAACATTAGCATAACGTCAAATTGAATTTTGTAACGCAGATTTTTGGCCGGTTCGTGGTCTAGGTTCGTCTTGGAATTTCAAGGTGTTAAAGTGAATCAATCTTAATGAAAGTTTCAGACATTATGAAGATTATGGGATTTGATTTTAAAAAAATTCGTTCGAGTAGTTTCAGGGATAAACAAAAAAGCGCTGAAAGCCAAGATTTAGAATAAAGTTGCGCTTAGTCCGGTGGTAAGAAAGCAGGTTGGTTTTCAAGATCGCAAGAACGAAAATACACCAAACTTTCCCAGCATCGAAATATGATATTAAGCAGCATTCCGACGCTACTTAAGATTAGCTTAAATTATTTAGAACTTTTTTATTAAATAATTTATCACGGCTATTGAAAATAATAGGTTTGAAATATATTTACGTTTTAATTGAATTGAAACATACAGAATTTTTTACTTCTCACGGAGGAAATTTGCTAGACACCAAACTTTAAGTTCCCAGTGTTGGATTTTTAGTGACAGGTCTAGATTGCGCAAAATTCGACTTTTATCAATTTCCATTTTTTTTGTTTATTATTGTCATAGTAATATCGATTTTAGTTAAAACTACATTTTGACAAACTTCAATCCATAATCAATCACTGGCGAAAATTTTACAGCGTATGAAATGTTCACTTTGTTAGGTGAATCATTTACTAATTAAAGCAAAATAATTATCCGTTTAACATTTCCAGAAACAAATTATTAAACCTCTGAAAACGCTCTTTGGGTTTATTTATGGTTATGTATCCTATATATAAAAATAGCATCAGCCTAAAAATTACAAGTTGTTTAAATAATGCAGTTCTTTAACAGATTCAAATAATTATCTCTTGTAATATGTTTTGCTCTTACAGTTTTGCTGTTTGTTGTTTAGGCCTTTGCACAGATATGTGTCATTCCAGCTCTAAGCTGTCTCCTGTTGACATCTCCCCAGGATTACCAACTCCAAATCCTGCAAGTGTGTAAGTTGATTTTACTGCTTGTTTCTGCAACCCCGTCATGCTCGATGACAGTTAAAAGTTTAATCGCCGCCAATGCTTTAAGCCTCTATTGTCGTCTTATGGTTCATTTGCGGGGTAACTTTATGCTCCCCTCAGCTCAGAGAGCCCGTCAGAAAATAAGTGACGTTTACGCCAAACGGCAAACGTGAATTTGTACCACGTGACCAAGTTTCCCTTTTAATTGTCGTTTACTGTTTATTACTTCTACACAGAAATAAGTAGCTTCACGCCAGGTTTATCCATAAGAATTGTTCTGGACAGTTTTTATCTGCTTATTTTCTATTCTGGGAAATTCTCCACTTGAATTTGACGTTTGCCGTTTGCCGTAAACGTGACCCTTGATCTGTCTAATAACCGCACGTATTATATGCTAAACCATGGAATAAGGTGTATATATGATTAGTTGATGCTATTGAATGCCTGGTGTGGGATCGGGTAGAAAGCATAATCAGTCCCGGTTGATTGAACAACAGAACGTCTATATGCATGTGCACTTACATTATATGTTAACAGTAAGTTCGGAATTCAGCATATATGGCTCGTATTAATCAGCTCTTTTCTGGAACTTGTGCAAAAATTCTGTTTTGGAGCGTCACATAACTAGAATAATGCTTGTTTCATATTTTAAGGTTTTTCCATCTCTCAAGATGCAAGTTGCATGGCTGGTTCTCCATCCACTGAAATCTGCAATCATCTTCTTCTTCTGCTACCAATACTGCTGATTACCACATCACTACTGAAACACACTTCATTCAGTGTTTCAGGAAAACAGGAAGACAACAGTAATTCCGTCGTATCCGTAGCTCGTCAAATCCTGCAGAATTTGGAAGTCCGCGTTCTTCCTATAAGTAGACAGCTAAAGTGTGAAAAAGATCGTCTGGCAAGTTTAAAGTTTTGGTTTAAAGTCTAAGTTTTTCGTCAGATCTTGCGCAATTTGGAGGCCCTTATTCTCCCCATAACCTATGGAACCAGACACACGGCTAGTCCGGTCGGTAGGTTATGCGAGTTATTCTTGGCCGTGGAAACTGATCAACTCCAAACTATTGCAAACCTGTTACATATACAATGTAAAAGGTTTTATCAATCATGACTGATGTATGGTATGGTGGTGACCCGTTAACCCAATACTCTACGAAAGCTTGCATTTTTCATTAGCAAGTTAACAAATCTTATCAATCAATAAGAATAGGAAGAGGTTGCCAAGTTATTTAGTTGGTTTTATTTTTACGCAAATGTATGGTCTATAGGCTAAATAAATCACTAGTAAATGTTTGTCTTGGCCGTGTTTTGTTTGTCTTTATTCAGGTTGTACCAACACCTGCCGAGTTTCCCTGCTCATTTCTCAGTCAGTACATGAGTCAAATGTCTGCCTGTTCGCATCAACTCATCTTATTACTCAGGTAGAGTTCTGTAGGCCCCACGTCATGATTTCCTGTGAGCCTGCAAACCGCCGGTGTTTTATTCCGCAGTTCTTGCATAACTGTCTTGGTGAACGTCATATTGCAGAAACGAAGAAATCAGGATAAAGTGCTGGTTGGAGAGTTTGCAGAGGTCATTTTCTACTCAAAAACAGGTGCTCCGTCATGTACCACTCATGCTATCAGCTGTGTTAGTGACATCAGCAGGAGAAATTGTTGTGGACACATTAAATACTATTGCTGTTTTGGCCAAGGCTGATCCTTCACAGGTAGTTACAAGCTGATTACTGGTATCCTCCGTCATCCGCAATTTAAGTTTATTCTGCCGGTGTTTATTTCTTGTTGCTAACAGCATTTTGTGCAGGCATTTTACGTTGTGTTGCCTTCTTAAGAGATGCAGGCGGTGAAAAACTTGAATTGAAATGTGTTATTGGGATTTCTTAAATTGAGGATAAAGTTTTTCTTTGCCTACCAGTTTTTATATAGTTATAAGCTGCTTTATTTTCGCAGGGCTTGTATTTTTTGCCTCTTTTGCTGTACAAACTCTGCAAGGAAAGTGATCCTGAAGTGATGCGCCATCTTTTGTATTCCATACCCAAGCTAGCTACTCATAAGGTAGGAATTCCACTGAAAAAGGATATTTAATTAACCACGATAAAGCTTAACTACTGCATTGTACCGTTAGCAAATCGTTCTAGCCATAATTTGTAATTTCATTTAACAATGATAATGGCGATGATACGAATAATGATGATGATGACGATGTTGAGACGCTGATATAGAGCTCTGCAAAATCTCCTTTAGTTGAAAAGAGCGTGGTATGGATCAAAACACATAAAAATTATCGTGTCGACAAATCGAGTACCAGTGATTTGTTTTTCAAAAGTTTACTTACTCTTCCAGCTAACTGATTTCTTTTTGTAGTTTTGCATAGGCCCTTTATTACGCACAATTCAGAGTATAGGATCACAGTCTGCCGGCCAGCTGAAGCCATTGTCTTTGAGACTGATGTACAAGTTATGGCAATCACAGAACCGCGTGTTCCCTCAGTTTCAGCGAGTTCTAAATGCAAATGACACCCAGCGAGTGGGGATGGAATTAAACCTGGAAATTCAGATTGCGAAGGCAGCTTGTTTACGAGACATCTGTAAAGAAAGGTGAAGTACCCGTTTGAAAATAAATTAGTCTGTGTTTTTCGTCTACTTTTTGTTTTCATGACCATTGGGTGCAAATAGCAATTTCGTCAATTGCTACCCGTTCAGAAAGGTATTAAGGAGCTACCGACGACGGCACCGGCAGCGAAAACATCACTTTAAAAATGAGTTCTCGTTTTTTCAAACTCTTGCTCGTTTATTCCAATTCGCTTGAAATGTCAAAAGTGGGCGAATTTCCCTGGAGTTGATTTCTTGGTGACTGCACTAAAGTTTAGAAAGAGAAAAACAATTCGTCGTCGCTTGTTTAAGTCCTCCATAAAACGTGAAATAAGGCATTTTCACGTTGTGGTCTTGCAAGGCGGTAGAGAAATGTACAAAAAAGCGTGATGCACGTGCAAAGTTGTTGTTTTGCTTTTTTGACGTTTTCGCTGCCGTCTCCGTCGTCGTTGCTAAAGCTCCGTTTTGTTTTTTTATGACAGTGACTTTCTTCCTTTCTTTTATTCTCCACCTTCCACAAAGTATTCGTTTTTTTGTTAATCATTTGCTCACGTGTTTACTTAATTTGTCCTTTGATGAAGACCCTCTCAGCATGGTGCTGATCTGTTGAGCCTGCTGTCCAAACTGCTGAATCAAAACACCAAACCCGGTGAGACTGTCAATCATCCCTCTGCTCTCGTAGTATCACTGGCACTGCAAGCATTGGAGCAGCTCTGCAAAGCTGAGGTAACGCTACTGCGTCGAAGAAGGGATTTAGTTCATACTTACCGTAGTTTCTCCACTTTTATGTGGGACTAAGATTTAGCAACACATAGTTTACATGTTTAGATCAAATACGTGATGTACAATTTAACTGTGTAAAAGAAATGAAATATTGTTGTATGTCTTTGGAGAAGTCAAATTAAAGTTTAGATTGTGTTTTCAGGATTTTCGGTCAGTCTACGTAGATTTTATTGGCCAAATTCTTTCTGTGTTTTAAGGTGGTAGACCTGTGCACAGCGTGGAAAGTTCTTTCTGGTAAGCTGAGTCAAGACAGACGTCCTGCAGTGTTATGTAGCCTTTGTCAGTTATTCCGCAGTGTACCAAGCTTGGCTACTAACTCACAAGATTATCAGGTACCAGTGTAAGCACATGAACGTTCCTTTTTACGTTAAGGTTAAAATATAACAACTTGAAAATAAGTACCTGATGCTGTATTTACTGTATTTTAGGAATTGAAGAATCATATTCTCTCATTTTTGTGGTCCTTGACTGAACACGAGGTAAGATTAGCTGACGTTTGACACCTTTTTTAAAACGTTTGTTTTTATTCAGACTCCTTTATTTCAATGTAAACGTGCTGAGGCGAGTTTTTAACGTAACAATGTATGTCATTCTTAAACTTTTCTTTTTTAAAGTTTATGTTGTCCAAGAAAGTCGCGATAAAATTTTACCATGTTTCTTTTTTCCTTTATAAATGAAAAAATTGCACGAGGTGAACTCAACAAATTTACTTTCTTCCAGTATGTGGGTCTTCCATAGCTCAGTTGTTAGAGTAATGCAGCGCTAACGCAGATTTTCGTTGAAGCTCGGAATCCCTTTTTTTTTCGGGCATTTATTGCTATTATAACTTCGATGGTTACTCATTCACTTTTAGTCACTGATAGACCATAAGTGCCTCACGGTAACCACTGTAGCTCTGCAAGAAGCTGAACGGTTTACTGCAGGCAATTTCAGTTGTGGCTTTTTGAATCCTTTTAGTGATTACTTTTCATTTTAGGAATCACTTGTGTCTTGTGCTGCGTTTGATGCTCTGTCGCTGTTTGATCCAAGTGGTTTTAAGCTCATTCACCTTCCAAAAGAGGTACTGTTTGATGTTTTGTATTCGAGTGCTAGATAAATAGACAGTAGATAGATAGTTATATGTTATGTAGGATACACGTTCCGTCACCTTCATCAATGTGTAGAGATGCAAAAACGTTTGGTAGTTGGCAGGCATTTCATCGAGAAACACGGTGTTAAGCGGGTAAACCTTGGTGAGAACGTTAAAATCCTCAAGAACTGCCGAAGGAAACTAGAGTGTCTGATATCCGAGGTAAACGACCTACGCGCTAAACACTCAAGCGGATTCCATTAGTGCGAAAATCTTTATGTAATTGTTATTTGTCCCATTGTCATGCGTTAATTTACATGCATTTTTCGCACGTTCTTTTTCTAGATACATTTCCACGAATCATGTTTAAGTCTTTAATATCTTTTGATAATGATGACGTCAAGTATCTGTTATATCGTTAGTTTTTGCGGGTTTTAAATTTTTTCCTTGTATCCTAAGATATATCATCCACTAAGGGCGAAATTGTTGGCCTCAAAGACGCGGGTTCGTGGTGCTGATGATGAGAACGAAGACATGGTTGCTGTAGAGAACCCGGCCATAGATAACTCAATACCGCCAGGTTCAGCGTATGTTGGATTGCTTCAAACAATCAACCAACAGGCTCTCTCAGGTACAAAGATGGTTTAATCACGTTACGCTTTGTTACTGGTTTCTAAATATGGAATAAAGGCGGCCCGCGGCGCAAGCCTACACACATAAAGCCTACTGGGTGACAACAAAAGGAACTTACGCGTATGAACGGCGGCGCACTATGTATCAACGATTAAAGAATTTTAAAACAATTGAAGGTAGCGACAAATTGAAATAAAGTGTTTTCTTTTTACCTGATGCAGGTTTTCAGAAGCTTTTATCTAGTGTTATTAGAAGAGAAGCTGACTCGCTACCACGCGGCTTCTCCCAGAGTATTTCATGTGCCACGTTATCCCATGACAAGAACTTGCAGTCCATTCCAGAATTCCTGATGTCTCATTACGAGAAGTCCAAGATTCCGGGGCTGACCCAAGGACTAGCCGGTACTAAATATTGATCACGCTTTGCCTGTCAAAAGATGGTGTCTGTGGACCGGTATCTTTATTCTTCTGGCTCTATGAGTGCGTTGTTAATAAATTAGGAGTACTTGTGATAAAGTTAAGGCAAAGCTCAAAATAATTTCAGTGTCAGTTTCTTTATTCGAACTCGCACTAAGTATTGATTAACGATATAAAGCAATACCCTCAGTCAAGTGACGTTTTAAACGCAAACAAGAAAACTGTTAGCCTTCTTTGTTGAGGATTCCTACTCACTAGAAATGCTTCAAAGAAGGGTCCTCTGCTCCAAGAAGGTGGACTGTAAGTACAAGAAATGGTGATTATGTCTATCTCGATTTTACTGTTCATAGCTGGAGTGTTGTTCAGCTTTGAGCCTCCTTTTGAAGATCACCAAGGAAAGCGGCTCAGAAGATATCTGGTTAATTGTGCTCGCAAATACAGACAGATGCTGGAGTCATTGCTTCATGAGGTAAACTGAATTTACACTACAATTACACTCAAACATTCACTGACTTAAGATAGGTATGTTGTTTTTCAGGTACCTGTTCAGCCATCTGAGTGGCACAGGACGCTACTCATTCCACAGGCCTGGTCTTTGTTTATGGTCCGTGCTTATGAAGCTTGTCTTGAGGTATGTGAACTTTACAGCAGCGGGGCAACTGCGCAGAAGGTAGCTCAAAATGGTTGTTTTTTGGTCCAAATAAACAAAGAATAGAAAACTGCCATTGTATACGTCTTGAGCTCCTGACGCTTCGCCACTGATATCAAAAAAGAAGGTGCAAGAAACTCGTTCTCAATGTTTGTTCATTGTGTGCCTGATTTTTTATGTTTTATTGTAGGGCCGAAAAGCCGAGTTAGACATGCAGTACAGTCATGGCCATATCCAGGACGTTGAAGAACTGAAAACCAGACAAATGAATTCGTGGCTTTGGTAATACAAAATGCGATGTTAACAACTAAACCCCGAAAACTTTGTTAAATGAAAGCGCTTCCTTAAAAAATGGCCCTACCTAGAATGACCAAAAAGGAAATTGTCACAGGGAATCAAGAAGTTTCGGGCTATGGATGATGGCCTTAAAATGTCTTTGGATGTTATACTCCAAATCTAAAGGTGATTAAGATAATTCATGGATCAGTTTTGAAGCAAAAGTATTTTTCTGCAGATATGCTAAAATCATGACGTGATCGCTTCATTACTACGAAGAGATCGATGCCGATCAAATTCATTCATTCTATGGCAAATTCGTGAAGCTTCCCGCTCAAACGAAGTTTTAAAAGAGGAAAGTTCTAGAAATTTTAATATTCTGCTTGAAAATGCATGCTCGCGAAGTACTGGAAGGAAGGTCGAGCGTTTGTAAACGGCTTAAGTTGAAAGTGGTCGACCAAAAGCCGAAAACGTGAACAATTAGCTATCCATTAGCCTTTTGGTCATTATTCTGGTTCCGTGCCAAAAATGCACATTTTGCAAAAACTGGAAGATCAATTCATCCTCAGTTCTAGAAAATAACTTCACAAAGGTATTTGAAGAAAATCATATGGATAAAGAATAGTAAATGTTTTTTTTTTTGTTAAGCATTTTTTCAAACTGTTGAAATTGTATTAACTTCAGGGTGAGAGACCAGATGACCGAACAACTGAAAGCAGCTTCCAGGTAAAGGAAAATCTCAACTTAAGCCTCTAGCGAATTTTGATCCATTCATCATATAATGTTTGCTAAGTTTAGCCCATGAAGAAAATGCCTTCTTAGAGGGCAGAACAAGCAATAGCGGTGATTATCATTTTGAGTTGCTTTGTTTTTAGGGGAAACCCATCTGTACAAGGTAATTCAGTGTTTGCACTAGCGGGCCTAGCACATGCTGTGTTCTTATATGTACAAAAGCAGAACAACTCAGGGAGGAATACGGACTGGCTCACTATGGTGACCGACACAATCATGGTCGTACTTGATGGCAATTATAAACCTAAAGGACCTACTCTTAGCTGGTGTCAACAGGTTTTTTTACTTTACTCTGTATTAGTTTAAAGCTGGCTACTTCTGTTTTGAGTGAAAAGTTCTGGACCGTAGTATTTCCATGTTTTTGACCTTGACACCCCTTTTTTTCAGGTATCTTCTCCGAACTCTACTGCCAGTTCGTTGTTAGCTCGCTCTTGCGCTGCTCTGTCGTTGTCACTGCTGGTACCGTCGCTTGTCACGCTCGACACTGATAGAATTCATAGTATGGCACAGCTGTTGAAACAACGGATCCCTGGACAGGCCAAGTAAGTCCGCCAAGAAATATTGATTAGTTGGGCTGTTGTTTGCTCTTAGAGTTGCACTATGGAACAATCTAGAGCCCTTTTCCATTTCATCAAATATAACTGAAGAAACAAAGCTATATTCAAGTACTTCTAATGTTCACACTTATGTAACCGCTACTGAATCAGTAGCATCATACACCACGAGCCTTGTAGCCAGCCGGTCGGCACTAGACGGGCCTATGACAGGTTCCAAGGCCAATTGATTTCACGTTTTCCAGTGTGTGGTTGCAATTGCATTTTGCCCCTTTATTTAGAGCTGGAAGTTCTGCTGTGGTCCAGATGAGTTGCTCCTTAGGACTGGGTCTTTTCCTGAGCAGACTCTATGAAGAACATTTCAGGTATGGCAGAACACTGGGCTTTACTAACTCTTATTTTATTCTTGTACTATTTTATGGTTAGAATCCCTCGAAATTGCTTTCATTTTAATTCTGAACCAAATGATAACGAAGCGCAGTGGGTGGTTATCATAGCATTGATTCGTATATATCACCTACACGTTTACTTAATATTACAAACGTTATTAGTATAGTATGGATGAAATTATCGGTTTTTTTCGGAGAAAACCCATTTCCTTGCAAGGGAATACATTAACGTCGATGACGTCATAGCCTTTTGTATTTATCTCATGGATAGGAGCTTAAGGTGGCTCGATACAGTTTTTCAGGGTCAATACCTCCCACGTTTGAGTGTAAACTACGTCGCCGTAAACAAAGATTTGGAAAAATTGACACCACAGTTGTTTTAGATAAAGATGAAAATTTCTTATGATCAGGGTTGCAATGACATCGGAGTTGTCATAGCAACGAAATGACGCCATTACCTATTTTACTTGCAGCCTGATTTCTCGGCACTGGGAACTGTTCTTCCAAAATCGTTTACTGGAGCTTTTTCTTACAATAACTGTTTCGATGTTCGTGAAGTTTAAGCGAAATCTGTAAAAGCGTTATCGAGATATTTTGGTAAGAAGTTTTCATGGTTAGAAATACGGTAAAAAAATAAACAATCTTGATGTCCGACTGTTATCTGTACTAAACGAAGCGCTTTTGACATGCAATTTCACCTCATAGTAGTTTCAATCTTTTTAAAAACGTGTGTGAAAGATCATGGAGATACCTCCAGCCGATTGCTAGAAAGGAGGATTTGATTAGTATGTATCAAGGTGCTCTTGTTAGCGGTAATATAAACATTTCGGTTTACTTTAACAAATTAGCGAATAATTTTTAAACCGCTCGATGAATTTTTTAGAAAATTTAAGAGTCTTGAGATAAACCGTCCTTTTATATGACCTCTTAGTTTCAAGGTTATTGATATATTGTAAGGTAATAAAATAAGGGCTACATTTCGCTAATATTTTGTCAGAAATTTTGTGTTTACAAGTGAGAGCCTCTTATTATTCTGGGCATTGTCTCAAAGTTTCATTTTCACGTGAACAGCAGTAACTAACAATGCATTTGACATATGCAAAAATGTTAGCTATTGTTGTGCACGAAAATATGAAACTTGGAGACAATAACCCTGAATAATCAGGGCCTCTAACCCTAACCCTAACCACAGAGTTTCCTTGTCGCGCGATATGTTTCCCCAAAGTGCATTTCAGTTTGGCTTTTTACCGTCGAAACCTTGTCTTTTTCCTCTGAAATCTATATTGGAATTTGTTTTACACCGTAGAACGTTTCTCAGTATGGAAACCGTTAAGACTGGTGCACGCTTTTGTGACTTCTAAGTTAGATAATTGTAACGCACTCTTGTATGGCCTTCCCAAATATAAGATCCAACGCCTGAGGTACGTGTTGAACTCTGCAGCTAGGCTAGTTACATTGTCTAGGAAGCATGCCTGATCACATATCTCCGGCACTAGAGGAGCTTCATTGGTTGCCAGCAGCGTAGAGTTTAAGATCTTGTTATTATTTGGGCGTCGCGCAAAAAAATAGAGCGTTTTCACATGACGTCACGGCGGCCATATTGGTGTTCCAAAACAATAGAACGGCGGCCATGTTGGTGTACCAAGGCAACCCTGTGGGAGTTGAAGTCTTTTCTTATGTAAAAACTTTCTTTTGTTCCAATAAATTAGAATACATGCTGGCCACGTGAGTGAAAACGCTCTATAGACACACAATGCGTGCGAACGTAAACAAGCCAAGCGACGCAACTGCCTACCGCGCGATGTGTCATGACACAGCATCTATCCTCGTTACGTACGTCCCACAGATAACGCACGGCAAAGAAATTGGCAAGAAAAAACATGGTACACTGAGTGAAACAAACTATTAAATAATTTAAATTTTCCCTTTGGAAAATAATTGTCCTCGCAGCACACGGCGTGAATTTTTACCTTCGGACCATAGGTACCGGTCATTGCTCTTTTTCAGACTATTGATTGCCAGTAAGGACATGTCCTCTCAGAGGACGATTTTTTGCTCGGAAAAGATAAACTTATAAATCTTAAGCCTGTGGTATTTGCTATCTTACCTAGAAGCTGGGCTATTTTTCAGAAATTTGAAGGTAAATTTGTCGAAAATATTTGGAACTGACGGGTTTGGCTTATTGCCAAGAGTTTGACAATATTTTTGCTCTCAGTTGTTGAGAGCCAAAGAAGTGTCACGGAAAATTCCGTGATCGTACTTCAGATAAATAAGGGTAGCATTGAATGATGCATAAATTTCATTGCAGATTTTCGGAAAGGAGGTGATATCTTAACATCTTATTTAGCAAAATGATCTCGTAAACAAGGTGCATTCTTTCACGTTCGAACCGTAAAAAGGACAGAGTCCAACATCTTCACGTGCAAACTGCGTGCGTGACAGTTTTTTTAAAAACCCTTGGGTTAATAGACCAATTCCGATATATTAAAATTCATACATGGCTGCGAGGCTTGGGGGAATAAAACAAAAGAAATCATCTTTTGTTTTATTCTCCCAAGCCTCGGAGCCACGTATGAATTTTAATATATCGAAAATGGTCTATTGGATTTAGTCGTATTCTCTTATACACGAACCACGAAAGCGGCAAATTCCAAAGCTTTCACGTGCAAACTGCGTGGCAATACAACTCACGGTAAGGGCCTGATCACATGAGTCGGGCTGGCTGGCTCTGCCGAGGTGAAAAGGGCCAGCCCGGAGCTGCCATTTTTACATAGAGATTTGAAGCAATGCGCACGAGCAGCGTGTTACCTGCTGTCCTGGTTTGCTTCATTCACCGGGCCGCTCGGCAAGCGTGATTTCTTGGAAAAGAAAAAGAAAGGTGTTGTCTTTTGTTCCCGTCCTCGACAAAACGTGAAATTAGGCAGTTTCACGTTGTAGTCGTGCAACGACGGTAGAGAAATGTACAAAATAGCGTGAGGCACGGGCAAAGTAGTTGTTCTGCTTGTATAAACCTATTGCTTTTTTGCACGTTCTCGTTGCCCTCGTCGTTGCGTAAACTCCCTGTTATAAAAAATAACCGAAAAACAATCCTAAACAGAAAGCCTAGCAACGTTTAAAATAAGTACTTTTTTTACCATTGATTAGATCGTTTACAACCAGCACTTCATTTCATCAGACTGTTACTACACTATCCTTTCACAACCAAATTAGCACTCCCACAACTACCTCACTGCAACACCTAAAATCACTTTTACCTTCCAAAAAATTATTTTTTGTTACTTCATACTAAATTCTACGAGAAACCAGTTTCACTGATTACCAAACTACAGCCTTTATCTTACCAAATCCAGGTTCATTATGACTCCATGCCTTTCACTTCACACATCTCAACCAACCCCTAAAATATACAACGCTTAACACTAATGCACTACTCACATATCCCCAATACACATAAAAAAAATACACACTCGCCTAGTACATCGACGCCCAAATATACGCTCCCACAGCGTCTTGTTTACATTTAAGGTGGTGAATGGTATGGCACCTGTTAATCTCCAGGATCTATTAGACCTTTATATATAGACCTTGCCGTAGCCTTAGATCAGGAAACATGCAGCTTCTGAAGACACAATCTTATAATTTAAAATCGTACGGGTTCAGGGCATTTTCTCATTTTACCCCTCACCTTTGGAATGCCCTTCCATGGAGCTAAGAGTGTGCGATTCTGTAGGTAGTTTTAAGAAAGCCCTGAAGACGTTTCTTTTCAAAAACCTAACCCTTTTTATGAACGTATGTTAGAGATTGGTCCCATGATTTTGAGATTTTAATTAAGTTTTATTTTTTTTATGGCAATTTTCAATTTTTTCTTAATGTGAAGCTCTTCTGGACTCTTATGGAATAACCGCTATATAAATGTATTATTATTATTATTATTATTATTATTATCATTATTATTATTATCCACAACCACGACGCTGAAATGTACGCTCCCATAGCGTCGCGTTTTTTATTGGTTGACTAACAACTGAGTAAAGTATTAATTCAGTTTTCATGTTGTCAAAGGAATAAGCGCAAACTTGCCTAAAGGTGACGTTACACGAGATGATTCGCAACGACGATTTTTACCGCAACACAGCGTTGCAGTATTGTTGCGACATTGTTTCGAATGCTTACAACATTGTTCGAACATTGCAGCGTCGAATCGTCCCGGGTAACATCACCTTTACAGAAGATTCAAAAATTGTTTGCTGGTGTAAATATATTTTAACTATTGCTTTTTTTTTGTCACGCCTTTCTTTCAGTGATCTCTGTGGCAAGGAGGTGAGCACGCTGAATATCTTATTAAGAATTTATCTTCTAAGTCAGCCCACCAACAACCTTACATCCGGTGGCAAGATTGAGGAGGAGACACTGTCGTCAAATAGATGTATTTCGAGGAAAAAACAATCATGACCACTCCTCCATTCAAATTTGGGTTGTTTGTTGTTTCCTCCGGGTAGCTTAAACCGTAGCACAACATTATTTAGAGGAGGCGGGAAGGCAAAGCTTTCTGTTTCCCTTTGATGTAGATAGAGTCGGTAAAAAGTGGGAGATGCTTGCAAAGGTTCTCATCTGTCACCGATTGTAACATTAGTGCAACCTACTTAGAACCTACCCCTCATATACTAAACATGTTGTGTCATATTTTCGCAGGGTTATTTGTTGATGACTACAGCTTTAGATGTATTGGAGAATGCTGCCCTAGAACAGAAGGCGGAAAATACGTACGGAAATTATTCTTACTTAGTGCTTATAACGTATCACTCAAGAATCAAACATACGACCGTGTAAAACAACTAACGAACCTTTGAAGGTGATATTACACGAGAACGACTCGCTAAGACTATTTTAGCGCAACCCTGTGTGGCGCAAAAAATCGTCATTGCGAATCGTCCCGTGTAGCATCACCTTTACTCATCCAACAGGTAGGAGTTTGACGTGTAGAACCCTCAACCTGATCACTTTACACCCTGAATACTTTACACCACATATACATATCTCTTATTCAGCCCTACTTATTGTATGGCATAGTCGCTTGGGGCCAAGCTGCTAAAACTTACAAAAACAAAATTCTTATTCTTCAAAAACGCGCCCTCCGCCTCATGTTCTTTGGTGACTACAATTCTCATGCAGTACCTTATTTTGTCTCCTCTAGCTTTCTTCCCTTAGATCTACTGTACTTTAAATCCGTTGCTATTCTACTGCATGATATATCTAACAGCTTAACACCTACTAACATATCTAATTTATTTACTTCCCAATCTAATATTCATTCATATAATACAAGATCATCTTCAAGAGGTGACTATTATGTTAAACACTCAAGGTTAGACAAACAAACTAAGTCTTTTTCAAGATATGGTGTAAAAATCTGGATTAGTTTACCGTGTGAAATCCGTCAAATGTCCAAAAATAACTTTAAAATCATTGTCCACGACACTTTACTCCGAATACTTTCAGAAGAAAATGATTATATTGATTTACCCGACTAAATAACAAAAATTTCCTGAAAACTCGGCTTCTTATATTTGCAATGTCCATTATTGTAAACTTAATTAAATTGAATTTATTTTTTATTTATTTGTTTATTTATTTAACTACTCTTTTTCTCTAGTCTTTCTTGTGATCTATCTGTATATATATTACATACGTGTAACCATTGCTCGCCTCGACTAGCTAACCTGCTTACTGCGGGCAGTGGATATTGCTTTCTGTAAAATTTGTGACAATTGATAAACAGTAAACAGTAAACAGATCAGTCACTCTGTATTGTTTTCCCAGTGAGGGCGCTTGTTTGGGACTTGGACTAGCTCTGTCTTTCATTTGTAAGGAAAGTGTGGTTGATTCCAGAGTTCATATGACCAACATGTATAACAAGTTGATGACCATGCTGGATGAACAAATTGAAGATCAGAGACTCCAGGTAGGAACGCTTCTCTGCTGCTGTCGCCACTGTTTCATGAGTTACTCATAGAAATCATTGATGGGAATACTAGAAAGTATTACAGAATGCTTTTTGTTTTTCTTACTTTGAAGCAGGACACTTGCCATCCGCAATTTTTCACGGGTCTTGTGCATGGTACAACGCTGCAACACTTGATCATGCTAAGGCAACGCATGCCGTTAATTCTTTGCATCCTCTGCGCTCCAAACTGCCCTTGGTGTTTTGAGTAAGAGGTAGTTATACTGCACGATATTCACGTGCAGCAATTTTGTATTTCGGTACCACAGACTTCACAATGCTCACCTTCGAATGGTTTTTGATGATTTTTTGCAGAGTTTATGCTTCAGTGTGGCGCTTGTCTGTGTAAATGCTTTTCACACTGGTCTTTTGTCTGTTGATGAAGCTAAAAATTGCGCTGATAAAATTCAAAAGGTGTCAGACAGGCACTGTACGGTAAGTTGAATATAAGGAGTGAGTGTGTGACCGGTATTTAAGTACACTTGCCATTTTCTTACCCAGCAGCACACCTTGTAACATGTTGCTTTACCAAAAATAGTTGGTCACCGTTTGCTTACCTCAGTAAGAGGATTATTACTTGATTGTTTTACCGGCTGGCAGCAGGCTTATGGAGTCTCCTTGTCGTATGGCATGCTCCTTCATGGACTTGTATCGTGTGGTCATGGTGGAGTTGTTCAGTTAGCCAAAGATCAAGGTGAAGTCTGGCGAAGTATTCTTGAAAGCGAGGTAGGAATGTGGGGAATAAATATAACAAAAAATAATTCTAAAAATAATGATAATGATAACTGCAGTTGGATTGGCCCCTGTACTGTGGAAAAGAAGCAAATTTTCTCATAAATGAGAAAACAAAAACAAAAGCAAAACAAAGCAACAAAAAGCCTAGTGGTTGCATAACATCAATTAATGTTTGCAACATAGGTGACTCGGAAAAACCCGAATTCTTTTTCTACAGGAGTGAACTGATCTATTATGTTATGGTTACTAGTTCAGCTGATCTACTGTTGGGGAACAAGGGACTCACAGCAGCCCCCTAAGGCCGGCATTAAACTATAATCACCGTGAAAAGTGTTGGGAACGTTGCCTTTTTTACCTCTTTTTTTCCTTCCTCCACCCGCCCCCCTGGCCCAATGTTGAGCAAAACGTTAATGTTTGTGCGCGTAATTGTTCTGTTATATCCCAACATTGAATAGGGGGGACGGGGGATATTTAGCAAAAGAGAAAACTCTCTTTTTTTGAGAAATTAAAATGGACTACTGTTAAAATGTACAACTTTCCTAATTACTTTTGTCTGTGATTGTAGGTTTATGTGACTAACATCCTGCATACTGTTAGGATTGGAATAATTATGAAAGTTTGACATAATCTCAATAATATAATGAAGTAAGCTGCTGGTGAATCAGCCTTGTATGTTTGCCATTTACGTTGTGCTTGCAGGATCCGCAGACTTCGGAACTTCAACGGCTTGCTGCTCTGAATGGAGTCATGGGACTTCTGGGTTCAGAACAAAGTCTGTTTATCGTAAGTAAACTCACAAATCACATATTTATTCTAGAAAAAATAGTAGCTGGCCTGCAAAAAAACTTCCTTTGCTATATGTTTCTGCCTAAAAGACCCTTGTTCTCTTCACATGTGTAATGTTTCATTCTGATTCTCGTATTGGAATTAAGCCGTACATTGGTCTTAAGCTATGATCAAAAACAAAAAAAATCCACAATGCGGGCCTCCCTATCAAATCTTATTCTTTACCTTCTTCAATCAGTTTAGGCTGGTTCACGAATGCATGTTTCATTGCCCGAAATGAATTCGGCAGACCATGGTTTGGCACTTACCGGGAACAAAGAAATTGTCTAGTCAACTTTGACCAAGCTCGTCCTCTTCTTTCGTGATCGTTTATGTTCATTACAAGTAGACTGTGTTTTATTCTTAGTTTGTTGTTGACTTTTTTAGTTTGATTACTCCAATGCGGTGGGCATTTTCCCCTCTAGTGAAAGAAACATTATAAAATATCTGCAACAGGTAAGATGCTTTCTGGTTATTTTACTTGTTACAGTTTGCCGTAAAGTATGGCAACTGATGGTATATATTTTTTTGTGATTGCAGATGTTTTCACATCCAGAAGATGTTGGTCTTTGTTCTAACTTGTCGTGGCTGCTCGGCCAACTTTACGCAGCTTCCACGAGCGGCAGCATGGTAAACGCGAAAAGAGGTATGTCTTTAATACTGAGTACTCAGTAAGCATATTAAAGCAGCCGGAGGAGGCAGTGCCATTTTTGTCCTATTTAAAGACACAGTTCGCTAATCCAGATGCGTATGTGGTTATGCTGGTGTCCGAAAGGTGTCCGAGGTGGTAACAAGGCTTAACGCCTACTAGTGAATACTTTGTATTTAGTGCAGTATGCGACTAAAACGACGAAAATTCAGCAAAGCAACAAAGCAAGAAATGAGGATATTTGGGTGCGTTTCTCGACATAATTCAGAAGTGTGGATACCTTCCGTCTCAACCAGTGATTTCGTCGCTACTGTGTAATCCTAAGTGCTTTCATCGTTTGACTGTTGGCCTACTGGTTTTTTGTGTTGAGAAGTGAGGAAAAGCGTCTTATTTCTATAATCACTTGCAAATTTTCATCGTTTCTGTGTGAACGAAGTTTGGGAAACTCTTTGGCGGAAGATTGAAAATTTAGTTTAATTTTTGTTCAGTTCCATCAGACTATGGCTACCTTCCAGAAGACAGTACGTTAAAGCAGCTATTTGATTTTCTTGTTCAAGGTGGAAAGACAGGTGGGTATAATTTATAATCTGCTATAACTAATGAATCGTTATGAAGATTCTTTTCAGTTATGCCACTAACAGGTATGCTTCGAGACTTGTTAATGGCGACAGTGTTCATCTGGAAGTATGATTATTTTCTTTTTTTCGTGGTTTGGTGGGTGGGGGTTGTGGTGGAGAGGGGAGGGGGTGACTATATTAAAATGAACGATGATCATTTAACTTATTTTTGTGAACCGCAATTCCAGGTCCTCATGTGCCGCGCTTTTCTGGAAAGCTGGTGCCCGCAGTACTGGAATCGCTTATCAGCAGTGCTGAAGTGACGTTACCTCCAGTAAACTGGGCAGCCGTGCTTAGTCCTATATTGAAAGCAAATTTTGGTAAGCTGAATCAGTTGTCCAGCTTTCTTCATGAATCAACGCGAAAACTTAATTTACTTTCATCAAGTTGATAGAGCATTCAATGATCTTTCACCACCTCGTTTTAGGTGAGGAGACAAGCCAGTTGTGTATTCAGTTTGCCGTGGATCAAGCTAGGACCAGTACCTCCTCCTTCCTGTCCTCCTTGTTAAGCCCCGAAGTATTCATGGGATTGAGGGTAGCTCAGTATAAACTAAACAAGTGTCCGATATCACCCATTTTAACTTTTTAAGTAATATACCAAACACAAAGACCGTTTTATAACCAGTCACCAAAAATGGCTTAATGAAAAAACAAACAAACGAAACAGCCTAATTAAGGATCGAATTTTGAGACCAGCCGCACAGTAGTGGTTTCCTTTGTTTTTAACAATAATGTAATAATAATATTTACAAAATAATAAATAATAGATCACCTTTCTTTTTCTTGTTCAATATTGTTCAGGATTCGTGTAGAAGAACGTTACTGGGGAACCTTTCACGATTAGTTTATGTCGTTTCATCGTCAAAGTTGAGAAGGTTTTATGAAGAAGTGCTAACAGTGCCTTTGAAGAATGAATTGGTAAGATGTGTATGTAGTGTAATGTAAATTAAAAGAGGAAAGTTTCATGGGAATTATGGTTTTTGTGAGAAAGAAAAATTCTGAGCTTCAAGTTCCTCGACGGGATCTTTCGTTTACTTGTAAGGCCACGGAACTAGGTTCATATATGGGTTAGGGTTAGGGTTCAAGACACGCTACGTTAGAAATAGAAATTGCTGTTAAGTAATGAAACCGATAAATTAATATGTCACGCACAGTGAGTTGGAGTGGGATTGTTTGCTCAACATTTTGATGAAATTCTCTACATCTGCCCCCGCCTTAGATATGACGGTTATTTTGAAATAAGCCTTTAAATATTAAGTACGTAATCTCTATATTTCTATGCTCTTAGGTTATAAAACCTCGCGAAAAAGGTTATAGTGATTAGTATTAAGCACAGAACATAGTGATTAGGGCTAAGCCCTGACTCGAAACGGTTAGCTTTCATTTACTGTTAGGGTTAAAAAGACAGTCCGGCGAACCTCGACTAACGGCCAATTCATTTTGTCCTGGCGGACTACAGTCTATACATTTACTCTAATATAAAACTCTCCATAACGGCGGCGGCGGCCACCTCTCTTAGTACACTCACGGCAACGGCCATCACCGCATGTCAGTCCCCAACTGCCAAAATAACCTCTCCACAGCGGCCAGTTTTTTTCAGGGACTGATAAAAAGTCGAGAATGGTCACAAACTGGCATGTTTATGATCAATCGCGGCAGTAGTATTTTTATTTTGCTTCATTTATACTGCTGCAGTGAGCAAAAATTGTCAACGACACTTAAAAATCGAGAAGATTTGGCGCAGCATTATCAATACAACGAAACCAACGATACTTCTGTACGCAGGGGAATTTAGGGTGCCTCCCTTGGGTTTCTATTTTGAAGGGTCCTGCTCAGGTAAACACGGTGGCCATACTGGAAGCTCATCTGTCAGTGCTAAAGTTGCTGGATCCACCTCAATCAGTGATTGGCTGGACCATAACAGCTTTGCGGCATATTTACAACACCTACAGCTGCACACAGGATATCACAGTAAGTTTATACTACTCTTACATAACTATGTTTTGACCTAACTGTAAAAAAGAAAAATAGCGACAACTTGTTATTGAACTTTTGATTTAGTATTGTCTGACATCATTTAGCGGCTAACAGCCCACTGTCCGGCGACCTCTGACGTCATAGATTTGCATGGTTACCGGCACAGGATGCCACGTGACCATACAGTAGACACTTAGAGTGCACTCTTTTGGGGAATAATTCGAAGAAATAACAGTTATTAGTTAAAGGAGCTTTCCTGTGCACCATGCGTACTCATTTACTTAACAAAAAGGAAATATCGTCGCACCTCCAATTTGAATTATTTGTTTTAATTACTTCTTTTATAAAGCAGTCGAATTTATTTCTTGGTACTAATTGTCTTTGAAATATAAACTTACCCTACGTTAAGCCTTTTTAGGCCAAATATTTAACAGTGTATTCTTCTTTGAAGATATCCGTTTTAGGTTATGTAGCAATCAGGAAATATCGACCAAAGAAGTTAAAATGGCAACACCGTTTAACAGTGATTCGATCTGTCTGCTTAAATTTCTTTTCAGGATCATGCTTGTTTAACGTTGCTTGCTGGCTGCTTAACGTTAGTACCTGTTAAGGACCTTGAAAACATTGTTGATGATACCCAGGTTAGTAAAAAGTGTACTTTAGAAAAAAATTTCGCTTGCAAAAATGGTTGACTGAAACAGTGGTATGACCCCATGGTAACTTCATTAATTCCAAAAAGTTCATTTAGTTTTTTTTCCTCGATTCTTTCTCTTCTACGTATTAAACATCAGTTCCTTTTGTTGTTGTTTTTTAGAACATTACCACGAAAGCGTTAGTTATTCGATGTAACGCGATTGCTAATGGAAAAGTGCCCATGAAATGGCTTCTGCCTTGTATTGAGGGCGGGATAGTACTAACAGCTGCTGCTGATATCAGTGGTAAAACGGTTGATATCTGTTTGCTTTGTCATTTTTAAAGTGATACCATATGATTGTTATGTTAATTTATTATATAAATTCTAAATCTATCTATTCTAAGGCAGTTGAGAAAAAGTTGTCTACTCCTGCCGCGATAATCCTATTAGTAACTAGCTAAGCACAGAAATTCAGTCCCAATTTGTCAAAATATCTGACAAAACAGGTCTCACAACTAAAATCTCACATTGGTAAGCCTTTTACAACGAGAGAAGGCATAAAACAAATGAAAGATGTCAAGAAATGTGCAAACAATCCGCCATGTTTGGTCAAACTTGTGCTTCGAAACATTTGCCTGGTTACTAAGCGCGGACGAACACAACGCGAACTGATGTGGTTTGTTTTGATCGAAAGATGATTTATGTGATCATAATGCGATGAAGACATTAGGAAAGACTGCGAAAACCCAAACAACAATTGTACGTTTTCCTAGAGAAGGTCACATTTTTTCGAAATTGTTAAGTTTCACATTAGTTAAGAGTCTTGCAACGAATGGCTCTCGGCTTACAGCCGAGTGTTTTGGATTTATCTTTCGTTCTTGGTTATGCTGATTCTACGAGTTTAAAGTTTAGGTTCTCGGCTTATAGCCGAATAAATACGGTACCACTTGTGGACGTAACGGTGCTATTCTCTGTAAGCCTTCCTTCTTCTCCCTCCTTTTTTACATAGCAGCATTGGGTTGCCTTTGAATGGCTTAATTGCAGACTTAAAATAACAGAGATCAAAAGTTAAAAACCAGTTTTTTTCTTTTGCAGGAGAAAAGCGCAAAGAATTCTTATGTTACGTCAGTAGTGTTGTGATTGCCGCTGACCATATCTTTAAACATGACGACAAATCGCTCTGGTTTTTGGAACTGATTAGTCTGTTTAAGATTGCACTCCAGGATGGTTCAAAAACCTCCGCGCACAGGGTAATGGTTAAATTGTCGTTCTTAACTTCGTGATGTTTCTCTTAATGTCTTCTTCAAGTTTTATCAATGTTTACCCCATTCTGGTTTATCTGCGTGCGTAATTTATAAATAGACTAAGACAAAAATCCTTTAAGAACGACCCGTATCCTGAACTGACAAAACAAACAATCCAAGATAAAAAAGGTTTACTCACTTCTAAAGTTTTCGTTACAGGTATTGTTAAATTGTTTCACCGTTTTGTCCATGGTATCAGCTGCTTGGTGTACCGTTCCCTTACTTCAAGCACTTGCACCCTTCCCTTCAAATCAGCCTACAGTGAGCCAAATAGCCGCATGTTGTGAATCACTGGAGAGGTTGCCATGGTTACTGCCCCTAACATTGTCGACTTTGTTGCGTGAGGAGCCCTGGGCACCAGTCGCGGGAAAGGTAAACTAGTAAAAGAATGCTACATTTTTTTCGTTGTATTACGTGTTTAACTGAATTGATCGTGTACTTTTGATTTGTTTTGTTATTTTTGCTGAATTTGTTGGAGTATTTTTGTCCCTTGCTTGTCATCAATTTCCTCGATCCTTTTTAAAGCGGTGAAATGGAATTTCATTAAAGAGTTTCGTTTATCGTTTGTCTCACGATTGTCGCATAGATATTGATCGCGACGTTTCGACCGCGTAGTGCAGGTCTTTATCAGGTGATAGTGTCAATATCTACGTGACAATCGTGAGACAAACAATAAACGAAACCCTATTATTCATGACATGGAATTTCATTTTCTAATGCGATTTCTTAAATAATTTAGGTGCTGGACTGGCTTGTGTCATTATTAGATGACCCCAGAATTCCAACACATCTCCGAGAGAGCGCACTGGTGGAAGGTGATCTGATTGAATTGAGATATTTTGATTGAATGATAAAATGACTGCCGTGAACTGATTTGCTGAATCTTGTGGTATTTTCTAATGTAATTAACTCGACTCAACTCGAAAGTCGATCGATAAAATCAGTTCACTGTCACATTCATTTCCTGATTGCGTTATTGGTTGTTGGATCAGTGAATTGGTTCACTGGTAGTCAAAGGGGCTGAGTATGCTAATGAGGATATTCGCTGTTTTAGGTCAGTTCTTTGCTCAAGTCATTACTTAGTGCCTTGACCCATACTCAAAAGGCTGTCAGTGTAGATTTATGGAGAAGATATCAAGTAATTTAGTCAGGGAGCACCAACGATAATAATTGTTTTTGTGAGTTTTGCTGGCATAGCATTAAAACTTGAAAAAGCTGGACCAACTTTTTAAAGTTTTAATCCATGTCCATCCTGGTCATCCGTAGCAACAGACGACAGAAAGATATAGTCTTGAATAACAAAAATGAATTATTAGTTTTGGAATTTTATTGATGTGAAGACACGTTTTAGCTTTTAACAAGATAGCAAATAGCGTAGCACAGCTTCTTCAGCTCATTTGATTATTACGTTTCGTTTCAGATACAATCATTTCTATGAGGGGAACAGACACGTTTAAGAAAACAGCTGTGTGGACAGATGTTGTCGGCCGTTGCCATTCCAAATTTATCCATCAAACAGTGAACAAAAGGACAATAAAACCACGTTAGGTCACCAAAGCAATGACGCCTTATTTTTGTAGGAGGAACGCTGTAGACTTTATTCAAGACATTTATACCTGCAGTTTTCGCCTTACTGTAAAACCTTCTTAATTATTCAATGCCCTGGCGTTGTTTACTTATACTGAAAGAAAAATAATATTCCTTAGTCTTTGGTCTGTTTCGCGACATTGACGCAAAGTTCAAGAAAAGAAGAATAAAGGATTTCTTTTCATGTTGGTTTTTGTTTCTCTAGTTGTTGTAGACTCTGAATGTTACTTTTCGTCAGTCTCAAGTACCTGCAATTTCGAAGCTTTTGAAATTCCTCACTTGTGAATTTCACAGCAGGGGGACTTGGCCAGGGGTATCTAGGTGCTTCATAGTTCATTTCATGGTAAACGTTCAGAAGTTGCCTTAGTTTCATGAGCATTGAGTGAATACCGCTGTCCTGGTCATGAGTTCGATCAAAGGCGGCAGCAATGTGAGAAGTAGAACCCGGTGTTACAAAAAACTGCAAATGAAATTGAGATATGCAGTATTCCTAGGCTAATCTGGAGTATGTTAGTCCCTGTTTCTCATAGTTTTTAAAACTCGACACTACAGTAGTGAACTTGAGTGTATCGGGATATATGTACATCCTTAGTTTCAGGGGGCAACAGGAGGAAATGCCCAGGAGAGTGTAGGGGTATTTCTCGTTCTAAATGTGTGAACAAAGGCAACTGTACAGTAACATGCAAGGTTCCTTATTCTTAAACTGAGACATTGTGTAGTCAGAAATGAGAAAGCTAAGACCACTGTAAAAAACGAAACCCAGTCTGTTATATAAAGGCAAGGGGTTGGCATAGTTTCAAAAATTCAAGTAAATATGGAAGGTGGAAAAAACTACCACTTACTTCCTGGCGGTTACCTTGACGATCAATTCCAGTGACGTGATAGGCAGTTGGGTGATGTGGAGCATGGTGATGAGTAGCTCGGTGTTGGTCATGTTTGCTGGCTTCATACGGCAGGAAGTGATGGTGGTTAATAATATTATCAGGGTGTAGTAAACCGCTGAAGGCAGGAGCTGGATCTTCAGATCCTGAAGAATTATCAGTTGAATTTCGGCGTAACTTGGATGGCAAGGGTAAATGAGTGGCATGAGGATGCCCCTTTTTATGAGCTCTATCCTCTCCATGATGAAATATTCTGTATAATCTGTTATAAAGATCTTGCAATTCTTCCTCTTGACGACCCCTATTATGTCGAGATCCATAGTGACCCTTGAGGGGCCGCATGTAATGTGGTTCGTCGTGCTCCCCCACCACACTATTGCCTCTACTTCGGTCCTCAGTTAAACTGCTCTTTCGGCTTCGCCCCTCATAAAGGCTATTTTTCCTATTTGTACTCTCGCTAAAGGACGTATGCCTACTGCGCATTCCTTTTTCATGTTCTTGGTGTTCATTTAACGCTCCATTTTTCTCAAAGATGTGTCGCGGTCCATTAGCACCTATACCTGGTACATGGTTTGTGTACTCACTAAAGCCTAATGTCTTCCAAGCGGTTTTATTGGGTTCAACTTTCTTATTGTCTTCCTCGAAGCTAGACGCTCTACTTCTTCTTGTGTGTTTCTGATGGGCTGAGTGGTGTAAGTTTCCATGCTTTGTTTTATGGTAAGGGAGAAGATCGTCAATCTCCAAGCTCCTTCTTCGTTCTGTTTTGGCGGCAAATCTTCTCAATTCGTCATCGTCTGTGTGAGTTTTCCTTCTTTTACTCGAAGCTTCGATATCTTGATGTTCGTTTTCGCGTCGAGGATGCTTAGTAGGATCCACATGACACGTACAAGTGGTTTTATTGTCTCTCCCTTGAGCATATCGCGGCAAGTTACAAATAACGCATGACATGAATGCTTGTGTTCTATGAATATCTGCACCAACCTCTCGCTGTTTGTGTTGCTGCACTACTGGAGGAAAAGCAGTTTGTTTTCCATCGTTTCCTGGGGACTGTGCAGGTGAAAGAGAAATAATAACACTCGCATCAGAGGCATCTGTAACAACTTTTACTTGACAAGGAGTTTTTGTTGAAGATCTCTGATCGCGGATGTCTGATCTAACTTTTACTTGAACTCTTGTGTCGTGACTGCTTTCAGTTGGTCTTCGTAATAGTCGATGCTCGGCGTCGTGTTGCTTGGCGTGAGCGCTAGGGTGCCTGTCATGATGACGTTTTAAATGTCCTGCCGTCTGTTCCTGATCTGGTTGATAATCGAAATGATCTTGTTTAGTTTGCTGTAGTCTTTTCAACGTACTAATCAATTCTTTCTCCTCTTTTCTGTAAACGTGTGACTTCACGTCCTTACACGCTTCAATTGTGCGAAGCTCTTTATCTAAGTTAAGCTTTCGAGCCTTGTTTGTGACTCGCAGGCCGTAAAAGTTTCCCTCAGAAATGTGACGAACTTGTCTCAGCATTGTATTTTGTACACGATTATCCCATTTTTTAATTCCTTGAGGTGCAACACGAGAGGAATTCCCATTATGACGTTACTAGTAAATTTAATTATGTCTTCCCGCGCGCGCGAATGTCATTTTATGTAAAAAGTTGTTGCAAACACTGGACAAGTTGCTTTCACGCATACATTTCTCTTCTCTTCGAGTGTTGTATTCATATGCATCTTATCATGGATTCGTTATGAATATACGATGTGGTCAAATTCTGAGGAGACCTAAAAAGCGGGACTATCGACGATCCTGATCATGTAGTTATTTGCCGTATCATCGCTATGTACAAGAATTAAATGAAACGCAGCCAAAGAAATTGATTTCTCAATCCAGAGCGCGCGAATGTCTTAGCCAACTTCTTCAATTTTTATTCAGTCAGTCACGTTCCTATTTAAGTATTTTTCCTATCTATTTTAGATGAAAGATTGATGAAATATGGGTTCAGCTAATAAACAAAAAAAATAAGTCGTCATTCCGTCAATCAAAGTACACGCTGATCAGGAGGAAGAGAGTGAACCCTGGGAACGAGGTTGATGATTGGTGGCCTATCTTAGCAGTTTTAAAGTTATAGTAAGCGGCTCTCTCTAGACTTCCAGGACTCCCTAAAAGACCAGTCTGAATAAGTTTAAAGTTAAGACCAAAGCTTCCATCACTGAAAACTAAGCAGCCATCATTTTCGTTAAAAGACAATCAAGGTCAGGCTGTGTGCATGTACGGCCTAAATGTGACTTTTCTCCGGGTTTTTCTTTAAGGATCGAATGAGGATTAAAGTAATCTTTAAAAATATTTCACCATTCAAAGTTAATCATCTTTTCAGCTGCCTTGTTGTCGTCGCCAATTCATTTATCACTTTCTTTAGGCTTCTACTTACAGGCGACACAAGTTTACTGGCTTCCGAACAGAGAAAAAAGTTATTAGCATAGTAAGCTGTTGTGCCGATAGGTATGCAACAACAAAACTGATTTTTCAGTGTTTATAAATAATATATGACCTCATCGAAAACTTGGCGTGTAAAAGATGTTACGTTTCCACCTTAGCAAACGAGTATAAGTTTTACATGTTTGGGGAAATTGGCTCAAGTTGTAAAATAAAATGTAGAAAAATTGAACTCCTTCACTGTGATTAGGCATGCCGCAGTTGTAACAATCTTAAGTAGGCTCCTTTGTAACTGAAGAGTCAAGAAAAAAGCAATTTATGCAAATACTCAACTACAGACACTTGAGATCGCTTCTATTGTAAAAATCGTTCAACAGATCAACGTAAAATCTCCGCTATTTGTCTAGGTTGGCAAGCACCATATGAATAACAGCCAAGGAGGTAGGAATAATTTCCCTCTAGAATATTCAAAATTTAAAGATAAATATATTCTTTCAACTGCTGGAGAGTGAAAATACGAACAATTTTTACTTCAGGTTTCCCAGCAAACTGACTTATTCTCTGTTACGCTTTTTGTTTATTTTTCGCTTAAACCCGGGAAGCAAAAAAGTAATAAATAAAAGAAAGAAAATCGAAAGATCGAACTCTTCAGTCAACCTTTCAGTTTACTGGTCGCTTTATATTGCACTCAAGCGGCGTCTTTTGCTGTGGTTCACTATAGGTTTAGGTAATACCGTAACATCAAAGCGTTAAAACTCAAAATTAAGCTTTGTTTGCTCCTCCTTTTTATCACTGATAGAAAATGTTCGCCGGTTAATGTGAGAGCATATTTTCTCTTCACACATCTTTTAAAATCCAAATCTCATTTGCTTTCGTTTGGTTTCCTTTATTTTCATGAGGACCACACACATCAAGTAAAATGAAAGAGAAAATAAAAGAGATCGCTTAATGAAAGCCGGTTTTGACTTCTGATCATGCAGGATACAGTATTGCAGGCCTATACCAGCTCTTCCGCAGTCTTGAAGATATTTGTGTACTAAACGAAAACCATAAAAAGAATTCTAAGTAAATTCTGTTTGCACAGAATAAAATAGCAATAGTATTACTAGGAGAACTGTGGTTTATGAATTAAGAAAAGAATTTTTCTGTGGTCTAAAAGGTGTCATTTTAATAGATGCTTTCTTTCCATCGTTGTCTTGGTTGATAGTTTGTTAAACAAGGGTCTCCTTTTTGTTAATTTGCGCCAACCAAGGGTTCTTTTTCTTTTAAATGGAGTGTATAAATACCGAGTTTATTACAGTATCAATACACGGCGCACATAGAAGGCACAGACCAGATACGTCCATCGAAGTGGGAAATCTTTTAAGGTAATTACTCGCTCGAAGACACACACCTAGAAATGCGGAACCTAAAACTGAAGTCAAGAGGTTAATATGTGCTTTGGTAAAGTCGACCTAATTTTTTTACCGCCACAAAAAAAGGGAAAGCACTTCACTAATGCTGAATTAGAATAGCGCGAAGATGACAGGCAAAGACGGTCAACTTGCAGCAACTTAGTTTCTTACCATGTTTTTGTTTCTTACTCATTCTCAAATTTCCATAGAAAAGACACTCGGGTTGCTCAAAAGATGGTTAACCGCTAAGTTGAACTAAAACTTAGGCCAATTCTAAACCATTAGAAAAATTTTCTCGTACGAACAATATGCAATTGGAGTCTATAAAGTACCGTCGAACCTTAATTCAGAAACCCAGTTACGATAAGTCAAAATGCCAGTCTCAAACAATTCATGTAAAAGTTCTCAGTCTTGGGTTTAAACGTTAATGTTCGGAGTTCGCTGAGTGGCATTCCAGCAATTGGGTCTAATAAACATTTAAAAAATATACATTATTTTGTTGCAAGGTAATTCCATCATTTCCCACCCGTTTTGTAGATAAGATTAACCCCGATATTTAAAAAAATTATATCCTAAGCTAGCACACGTTTAGATAGCTACTGCTGTCTAAAGAGACTTGTCAGCTGAGGGTGAATGTAATGGGGTTTACAAACGAAAAAACTGAGAGTTGACTAAAAACTAGACAGTAGAACTAATTTACGAAACAAAACTGTCAGTCATCTCTGTAAATGGAATCCTGATATATAGTATGCTTTAGATGTGGGTTTTTTCATCATAATAATAATTATAGATAGAAAAAGGCCTCAAAAATACTACGATAATACGAGAAACAATATCCTCTTTATTGTTTTTTCTTCAGTTTCTGGGCGATGTGTTTATTAAGTAAGGTTTATCGCTAAGTTTTTGTTTCTTTTAATTTTCGGTGCAAAGTTCGTCCTTTACTTGTGGAGTGTTACACCTCTTTGCACAGGAAGAGTAAGAACAGATTGGTGATGTCTTTCTTTTACCCTTTTTATTAAAATGAAGTATAATGCAATTGTTACTGACGCAATAAAATCGCAGCTTTATTTTAGCGTCAAAAATTTAGGCTTTTGTTATCTCTATTTTATTATAAAGTCAAATAAAGCAAAGCCACAGAACTAAATTTTTAGAATTAAGAAATAAAAAAACGTGGTGCATATAATCAGGTGAAAAAGACGATCTTGGGTATGGTACGCCAACAAACCTCTCTCTGAATGTTGATTTTATTTTTTTGTCTAAGCGATTGATTATAGATCTATTTTTGGGCGGTGAACTATTTGACATGAGTTTCAGTTTAAAACATAACCCAACTCGGACAGGGTTTGCCAACAACATTTTCGTCAACTGAAAGCAAAGTCAGATTTAATATCGTTCCAAAACCAAATTGGTGTTTCGATTGAGTTAAGTTAGAATCAGTGCCCGAGTTTCCATATTCTTAGAATTTTTAAGAGTGGGCCAAGGCTAGTGACATTCCAAAGAATTATATCTGTATATGCAGTGAAAAATAGGTAAGCAATCGAATTATAGACGTGCGTGTAGAAAGAAGTAAGCGGAGAGAGAGCTGAAACTTAAGGCAGCGAAACATTTTTACTGCTGTTTGAGGTTAGTAATCTTTTACAGGGGGTAAATTACGATGGCAAAGCTCATCTTGTAAACCCACTTCCTTCCCGGAGACAAAATATGTTAAACCAAGCATGTTTTTGTAATAACCAGAAGTCATTCTGGCATTTTGTTTATTTTATTACTGAAAGAAGCTGGTGGGTGTAATCTGGACCACAGAAACCAAGTAATAAAGTTTTTCAAGCTCGTAAAAAGGTGTCGGGGTAAGCTGAAGAAACTCTGCGGCGACAGCTGCTTTTCAAGACAAAAAAAATAAGACGAAAATCCAAATTGGCAGGCCGAAATTTTCAATAATTAAAACAAAAATGGTAGTCGATTGAAAACGTAAATGCATATATCACTAACATCGTTTTAGAACGCTGGAATTGCTTGTGACATATTTGTATCTATTAGCGGTCAACATATTAAAATCAAGAATTTCTCTTTGTGACGGACTGAAATACAATTAAAATATCAAAAGGTAATATCCTAAACTGCAGTATAAAGAGATAATTGTATTGATATGAAAGTGAAAAGCACGAAAGATTCAGGTGAAAGCAAATATAGAAAGCACGTTCCTATCTTTGTTAAAACCATTCGGCCTGCACATTTTTTAAACTGCGGGGGTTGTTCCTGATCGATAAAAAGCCCTACGATAGTTTCTTTGCTGACGAATTAAGCTACTAATTGGCGTGTTTTGAGATTTTACAAGCTTGTAATTGTCTATGCTTTTGTCGATTATGTTGCGACCGCCATTCTTTTCTTTTCACCAATCAACGCTTACCATGACCACCAAAAAGTGAAAACTCGTTAAAATAAGACCTTACTTATGTGGACTGGTGTTAAATTTATCTGATACACGACGGGGCACCTATCAGATTCTTTATAGACAAGAGGTAAGAGTTTTTGGCAATATGTAATCGAAATAGACGCCTTCAAAAGCGAGCGAACATTCAACGCTATTCAGTAAACTGTATACAAAAGGAACTAGCACGATTGTACAAGGTGAGCCTGACAAAGGTTAATTTTACTGGCCTAAACTAGTCCAATTAACATACAAGATCGCGTTCTGTTCTATCATATTTTCGAAGAAAATAGTAACTTTTCTTCTTTCTTTTGTATAAATTATTTTAACCTGTATATGGCCACATATCTTACAAAAAAGTGGAAATCTTCGATTTCTTTCTTCACGCATTTATCGTTAAGAGTTAGACCAAGGTTCCTGAAAATGGGTTTTCCTATAGCTCCTAAATACGTGAATAGTCCTAAGTGCGATGAAACAAAACTGATCTTCTTGGTCGCTGGATGTTTTCAAAGAGTGTCACTTTCTCTTCGTGATCCTTTTTGTGATGATAGCTTGGTTTATTGGTAAATTGTGGATCCCCCCCCCCCCCCCCCTCCTCCACCAAAAGAAAAAGAAGTAACTTCCATTCAGAGTCAGATAAGTTTCAGTTTTGTTACATTAAAGGAACAGGAGCAAATGTTCATCGTTACATCTTGTTTACGTTGTTTGGACATAATTTTACGATACAGTGTATCAGTAAATTTTCTAGTATCATCATATGCATTTAAAGTCTTCAAGGATTTGAAAAACACGTTTCATCGCCATGTTTGCGTTCAGTTTCTTGTTCACATTTTTTTTCGACTTTTGTTCAAACTAATACGCTTTACCTTTACAGCTTGTCGACAAAATGTCTACTTGTGGTTTGCTAAATATCATTTTCTTTTTTACTCCTTTTTTTAAATAATCCGGTTGGTGCTAAGTGCATTGGTACAAACTAGTCACACTTTCAAGTTTTCAGACATGACACAATTTCTGGCTGTAAAAGAAAACTTCCACTTCACACTTGCGCCGCCGGTTTATTGTTGAGAACTAAAGGAATACGCCGCCAAACAAACCTCACTGATATACATGCTGCAGTTTACCGTCAAATTAAATGAATCAGAATTTTAGTATAAAGAAATCATCCCAGAGAACAACGCACTTGTACCCTGCTTTTGATGTGGGAAGGAACATAAAGATGAAAGCAGATGACACGTATTAAAGCTCTCGCTGCAACTATTCCTTTTCGAAAACTGACTGTTTTGACTGAATACCACCATAAGACAATTTTCTAATAAAATAAACGGCAAAGGTTTTAAAACCTATTCTCAATCCAGAATGACTATATTTTTTTCATTAAGAGATCTTTGGTCCGTAATTAGGATTGAAAAAAATATGGCTGGCTTTTATCAAAAGGTAGTGCGGATGTTTTCACAATGCGCTGCGTAAGGAAAAAAGATTTACTTTTTTCAAAAGTATTTACTATTCGTTAGTAAGATCAGTACTGGTGCTGAGTATTATTTTAAAAAAGGATTTCACCGACTGACTTAAAACGCAACAACAAGAAGTAAACTTTTTTGAAAAATTCGCGGTTTGCAGTGTTGACAAATAGTGAACAAAATGCTGTGGTGTTGTCGGTTACATCCAAACTTTTGCGAAGAATCGTGCTGGTGAAACATTTGCGTTGTCTGGGTGCGTTGCAACATGTTTAAAGACGAAATCAGTATCCAACTGCTTAGCATACATAAATTGACTATGAATTGAGTAATATCTTTTGAGGGAATTATTTTTTCTGACACAATGAGTGAAAAGACTCAATGATCGTTTGTGACAAAAGCGTGATGCATTACTGTTTTTCGTCACTTTCACAAAGTTCAGGATCAACGTTTGGGTGTCCTGCTGCAATCTCTGCCCCAAACAGCAACAATTTTTTTGGCAACTTTTTTTCTTAACTGGCTCTCCCAAGACTGAGAAGCTCACGGGAAATGATGTCTTGCTAGGAACTGTTCCTTTAAAAACCAAATTTAGCAGTTAGACTTTCAATTCATTACCCAACCATTTAACCTGCAATTACCTACTCTAACAGCTCCACCAAGCAGACAAAAGACTAAGCGAATCACTTGTCCAAGAGAAATTAAATGCGTGATTAGTGTTGTAGAGTAAGTTGTACAAATACTTTTATTTCGGATTAAAGTACTATAAAGTTGCATAGTCGTCTTAAATGATACGGTTTGCTTGGGATTTCGTGAGAATAGCACATCCAAGGCATTAAAACCAATGGACAGTCTGGCCTAACAGAATAAATATTAATTGTTGGGGTTACGTCAAATGTTGTTATAGGGCTTACATCAAATGTTATTGTAAAAAGTCTGGTGAAGAAAGGTTTAGTGAGTGCATAATCAAAATGTCTTATCGTCTCTTTCCCTCAGAAAAATGACTTGGATACTTCTCAGCAGCATTACAACAATCCTGGTTCTCTCCGCACAACAAACCACTTGCAATCCTCTGAGCAGGCAAAGAAGGGCCTGGGAATCTGACTGTCCCCCTGGGGTCTGGGGATGTAAACGCGCCTTATTGGCAATCAAACAGAGAGTTGGCCACGATTGCCCTCCTGGGGTCTGGGGTTGCAAGAAAGATGTGATTATAGACCAGGACGAGAATTGTCCTCCAGGGGTATGGGGCTGTAAACGAGGAATGAAAGCTAAGAATAACGACTGTCCACCAGGAGTCTGGGGTTGCAAAAGAGGGCTGTTTGGTTCTGTAAAAGATTGGTACACGTCTTCCAAAAAAGGTCAAGGCAAAAGCAAACGTTCAGTTGAAGATACAAAAGAAGATTGTCCCCCTGGAGTGTGGGGGTGCAAACGGGAAAACAAGAAAGAAGACAAAGGGGAAGAAGGATGTCCGCCAGGAGTCTGGGGCTGTAAAAGAGAAACGGAAACGAAAAAAACCGAAGATGATTGTCCACCAGGAGTCTGGGGCTGCAAACGGGAAACGGAAACGACAAAGACCGAAGATGATTGTCCACCAGGGGTCTGGGGCTGCAAACGGGACATGGAAGCAACAAAGACCGAAGATGATTGTCCACCAGGGGTCTGGGGCTGCAAACGAGAAAAAGTACCAGAAATGAAAGATAAAAAAGCTGACGTAACTTCTAACGATTGCCCGCCTGGAGTCTGGGGCTGTAAACGAGAAAATTAATGAAAACTGTGTTACAAAATAAAATCAATTAATTTTGCCCGTCTTAAGATGTTGAAACATGGAAATGTGAATGTCAACACAGACGGAATCATCTGTTAGATAATCAGATCGATGAACTGTATCACTAAATTTCTAAGTTAGTCACGCCATGTGTACAGTACATATTTTTCAGTTATTAAAAATTAAGATTAACTTCATAAAGTCTACGAAGCCTATGAATAAAAATATGTTCCAAATCCGTAATGTGATCTACAAGTTGAGAGTTGTCTACTGAGTTCTTTCTCCTTTACGTAAAGGGACTTCTGTCCCTGGTTTATTGTCATCAACTTCTACTTAGGTTAAAGTCGTACGAAAGTCTTACCAGTTTTAAAAATAACACCGGAAGTCAAAATTACAGAAAACCTCGAAGTTTTTAACAGTGCTAATGCAATTTTAGAGCAAACTGCGGAATCCTAAAGCATATACTGTCACCATTTACTAATACAATCCTCATCACATAATGCAAACAATTTGACCGGTTGAAACACAAACCATCAAACGCATTTATTACCCAAAAGGGTGCTGTTTATTGGTAAGAACGTCGTTTTAACAGTACAAACAGGATATCAAGTACACGCGTGAAAGAAAATTACACCAAGGCATTCATAGCCCTTAGGGAATGATCAGTGGCATGTTTGTCAGCCCATCTTTGAACAAGAAAACAAAGATGTAAAGAATTGTAAAAAGTAACTATATGTGAAATAAGCACATCTTGCAATGAGCCGATTTGTTGTAGGGCGTGCGGGCACCTGCTGGTCCTAGCCAGTCACGGTTCCTGCGCATTAGAGTTCACAAGATAAAACTTCGACACAAAATTAAAGATTTTTAATCTGTTGTCTTACAATACTTACACCGTGGTGCCTAAACAATTTCCAATAGAAGTCAACTGTAATGACATAAATATCCATATATATTACTCTGTGATTATTATATAAGTTTGTCAAAAATATGCCATTAAAATCACCAATAAATTTTCGTGAATCATTCACCCCTGTAGTCTCATACTATTTTAAAACACATGATTGCATGCAAGATTTAACAATGTAAAAGCTAAACAAAAATGATTAACCATTTAGCGATCTTTGGACTATCTCTATTTGCAGTGTGTTAGATGCCCTAAGCTTTACTATATTGTGTAGGTTATATTCGAATGCTACACCTAACTAATAATATGAAATGATGAATCCATTTCTGCGTAAGCTAAGCTTTAACCCAAAAGCTAAGAAGACCGATAAAACGACCTTGATTTACAACCAGTCAGGTACCAGCATTCGAGTCACATTTCAGATCGAAAACTAGGCCTGGATAGGTTTTTTAATATGGATAATTTTCTTACAGAGTCATAGTCCAGACGTTTGCACGATAAGTGACAACAAGTCCGCTTCCACCAAGGAAGGCTTTATTGTTCCAAAACTATGCTCAGAAGATACTTAACTGAGTGCTAGCTACACTAGCTGACGGAGCTCACTGAAGATCGACCATCTTCTCTTCCTACAAGTCTCTTGAGCCGCTCAAGATGATGGTACGCCCTGCCGGACAGAAAGGAAAAAATAGGCGCCATTAATAGATGCCGGGGTAAGGAAATTCAGCTCAAGCTCTCTGTAATGTATGGTAAAGCTAACGCACCTTTTAATAAAATAAGGGAATGTAAGTCACAAACATTTATGCATAGTGATGCACGAATACGTCTTCGTTCACAAAAATTCGTGTATGAGCGCTTTCATAACATCGCCACCATTACCATGAGGATAAAACATTCAAGAACTGTATTTGTACCTTTGTAAAGATACTTCTCCACGAAAAATGTCAGAATCCTTTTCACTTTGGTTATCTGCGCAAATGGAGATAAAAATTAAAGGATAGACTATCTCAGTAAGACCTGATTGCTGAATGACATGCTATATAAAACTTTTACTTAAGATTTATGTGCCTTGATACAAGCTTCTTATACATAACACTGTAGTGTGTGTACTGTGTGTACTCAGGAAATAAACCCAAGGCAAATCTGATTTGAGGAGGCCACACACAACACTCTTCCAGGTGTTGAAGGTTTAAGGTATTCTCAAAAACTCCCAAAACACGAGTTAGGAAGCATTTGCTTCAAATCCTACCTGACTCTGAAAAGTCTTTTGCATCTCTAGTCTTGAAATCCGTATTCTTAAATGGAAGAACAGTAAACGATTATTGTTAGTTGTTCACGTAAGCGCACACTGGATTACAACCCTATCTAGTATACTGTAATGACGAGATGAACGTATTTCAACTGATTAATGCATGATACATACCATATAAGACTGACTGTTGTCCAATGCTTCATGATGTGCCATATCCTGCATGGTAAACAGCATCTGCTTCAAAGCTTCCACGGGGCCTGGAGCGGCTTCTTTTCCACTGAGTCTTGCAGAAGGCATGTTATCATCTGCTTTCTACATATAGAAACAACAAACAAATCCCGCCATGCAACTCAAGTTACTCCTCGGACTGGACTGGATTTCGTATGCACTTGACACTCAAATTACTCTTTTTTCGACTCTCCCATAGTACAATCTGTTTGCCCCTCTATTTTGTATAAACGATCCCATGCCCATTAATTAAGAACAATGCATGTAACTTAGTATAATAATGGCAATAACAATAACACAAAGTATTATGAGGATTCAAAAATAGACTAAAGATCAATTTTAGATGATTCAGACCGCTGAACAAAGAGACCGAAAACATAGTCTTTCCACACAAATACCAGCGAGAACTTTTTACAACTCAGTGCACCGTCGCTGAATTTTAGCGTCGGTACATATTTAGGGCCTCGGCCAAACGTCGAACTTTTCATGAGACGAACCAAACTCTAATTTGGGTCGACCTAAATTAAGTTAAGATCGTCTGTTGGGTCAGACATGGAACCAATCAACTGAATCGGACCAAAAACTAAAAGCAATTTTAATACATTTTCTCCCAAACGATGCCAAATATAGGTTATCACACAAATTTTTAATTCATTAGTTTAGTTAGTCGCGTGTAAAGATCGACGTTTGCCCCGGAGACGTTCAGACGTTGTATCCGTCAGCCGACGGATAGAAGGTGTTCGACGATCCGCCAAACTCATTCGCCAAACCTTATACAGCTGTACAGCAGCAATACTTTACTTAAAACAACACATTCTGAACGCAGGTTCCTCGACGGAGATTTCGTAGCTGTCAACTCTTGACTTCAGTGCTACTTTTGATGTTCTCTCCCTCAGATTACTCGAAAGAGCTCGAAAGACTTACTTTATAATATTCAGAGACCTTAGAGGCATTAATAAAATAATGAATGCGAACTTACAGTCAGCTTTGGATCATCGCTGTCAACGCTTAAACAGTCTTCCAGAAACGATGATATGACACCAGACTTAGGACTTGTAAAGCGCCTATTAATGAAGCTGTCAGGCGCTATTGTATCGTCATCTCTGTACAATAACCAACATAGATCTCATATAAGAATAATCAAGGACTCGGAAACAACAACTCGGAAATGAGTGGGGAAATAAGATTTTGCCATTTAGTTTGCCCTCGAGAAAAATGCCATTGTATCATACAAAATCATGAAGGGTTCAAAGAAAATATTAAGAGGTGGTTTTACATACATGTATATCAGCGCGGTGGCACGAATAGAATGGAGACACAAGGTGAGATCGTACATTCGATTGATGATTTGACTTTGTGAGGGCCGAAAATAAGTCGGGCAGATTGGGAGTTTGCTTGAGAAAAACACAGGTCGCAAGAGTCACCGCCGGCCTATCTTCCACTCAAACGCTAGGTTGCTTAGCATACAATTGTAAATAGACCTCATAAGCTTGTAGGTTTGTGTTTTACCAATACAGGTCATGTTGTTTTATTCACGTGTATATGCACGTATAATTTATAAAAAGACAAAGGGTCACATTCCCCTTGTATGTTTTGTTTTCCCAATAGAGGTCCCAGCTAAAGAGGTCTATTGGCCTATTTTTGTACTCTGTATTAACGATAACACACTTACAGTTTCCATAACTGAAATCTTTCCGGAAGTTTCTCCCGAACTGCAGCGTGAGGATTTGTCCACGCAAACGCGCTAGTGGGAGAAATCTGATCATCATTATGTTGTACCTCTGTAACATGACGTGAGCTGGGTTGACGCCCTCTGGCCACACCCAGTTCTATCTCTGTTTCAGTTTCAGAGTCAACTAATGTTTCACTATCTGACACTGTAGTTAACGACGGACTGGCAAGAAAAACAGGCATAGGTGGACGGGTAATGAGGCTTTCGGTGTCAACCGTGTTCAAGCTAATGACGTCATCGTCAAGACTGCGTCGAGAATGCATTGCGGGCCTAGTTGCTGAGGTTATGGCGAACCGCCGTAAATCTGGAACAGTTTTACTTCTTTTATGAGTTAGGTTCCTCACTCTGCTCCTCGGGGCAGTAGAAGGTTTGCTGTACCTTGCATTTGGAGCAGATTTAGCGAGTTTTTCATCTCTTGATTGCCGGTAACTTGAGCTGGCGAATACAGTTTTTGGAGTTAATTTGAAGTTATCTGCTGTCCTAGCATACCTGCCCTCAAAAGTAGTTCTTGCTGCTGAAAATGCGTCTTTTTGTTGGTTCCGACGACCAGCTTGCAGAGCAGCACTACTTGAACCCTCTAAAACTGCAGGCGTTGAGTGGTACTGGGGTCGCTTTACTTTAGAATGTGTCACTTCAGCGGGATTTGCTTGTGACTTAGAACTCTGAATCATACTCAGTTTCCATGGATACATCGTACTAGGATCTCTATAAATCTTCTCCATTTTAATTCCTGTAGGTGATTTGCGCATGACTCTGTCGGTGTCTTCAGATTCCAAGTCACTGTCATCCCTACGACTCGGTATGTTTATCTTCATCTGTTTGTTGGATCGCGATGGTAATTTATCATCACTGAATTTTTCATATAGTTGTCTAGTTGCATGTAGTGGTGATCCCTCTTCCTGTTTGGGGGTGAATGGCCTTGAATACCTTGTAACAGCAGGAGGTGAAATGTACATCTGCGAGCCGGTTTGCTCCGCTACCGTTCTGTATCTATCACTCGGCTGTGGTGGTAAGCTATATCTTATGGCCTGTGGTGAAGTGCTATGCCACGCGGCTACTTCTGATGCTCCATATCTATCACTCTGTGGTGGTAAGCTGTATCTTATGGCCTTTGGTGAAGTGCTATGCCATGCGGCTACTTCTGATGCTGAATATCTATCACTCTGTGGTGGTAGGCTGCATCTTGCGGGTAACTCAGTAAAAGGACTTCTTTCAGGGGAGAACTCCCTGACTTTATGGCGTACAGGAGTACTTTCCTTGGTTTCAGCTCTCGCATGGAATGGTTCCCCGTTCCTCCCTGACGTTTTCGTGGGAGAAAAGGTAAGACTTTGTGACCTTCTTTGTGGAACTAAAGAATGTTCTGTGGACTTCTCCTTACCCGAGCCCTTTCTGAGCTTTTTAGTTGACTCTTTTTTCAGTCGTGCTACTCTTTTGTCTTTGTATAAAGAGTTATGGAATTCACCTCCCATGTTCACTGGGTTTGGTCCATATACAGACTGGGATAGTAGCACGTCCGTGTCTATGCTTGCCGCATCATTCCAATCAACGCCATTCATCTTTGTCTCCGCCCTCTCTATAGTGGAAGGTTCCTGGACCCTTTTTGATGGGTGGCTACGTCCACCACGTAGATCAGAGATCTTAAGCGCTCGAGTGGATCTGGAAGGGCCGCTCATAGACGGCGTTTTGCCTATTTCAGTTTCTGAAGAAGATGAATGGCCGCTCGAGGAGTATTTCTTATCAGGACTGCAAAAGGACAATAAAATTGAATCACATTTCAAGTACAGACCAGGATGGTGGGATTGAATAACTCTATTGGGCACTCTCAACCCGCATCACACTTGATGTTACAAATGTATGCAAATAATAATTCGGTATGTAGCTCTACTGACCACGACGGCAACCTTCTTATACATGAAAAACTTTCTTCATCAATTAAAAATCATGAACCACGTCTCAACAGTTAGCTACTGAAATCCTGTGCTAGTTATTAGATACGTTGACAGGGACTGGGCTAACATGGCGAACGAATAGGTCGCGTAATGTTGAGCAGGAGGCAGTGATTGCAATTTTTCATCTTTATACGCCTCTGATGTCTTCCAAAAGGAAAGGCAGATCTAGTGTAGCATCTCAGTCTTCTAATCAGGTAAATTTATTCCTGCAAATGCTCCATTGACAGATTTTGTTAGGTACGAGCAGCAGAGATAAAAATGTATATGTAAATATAATACTCTCATCGGAGCTTTTCTTTCACTCTGCTCTCAAATAGTCATGTATTTGCATATAATTCCCACGTAATCTGTTGTAGGCGTTAAGTACATTCACTTTAAAACTTCATTTTCGAATCACTGTCTCTAAAGCTCAGCTAGGCTTTTGCTGTCGTACGCAAACATGCAATCTCAAACAACTTTACTTAGTTCCATTCCAGAGCGCAGAGTTCGAGATAGTTATCTTGCTGCTCTTTTAATTGTTTGTATCAGTGTTAAGTGGTTGTACTCTATTGTTTTTGTTTTAGTGGTTATTTTCCTTTCATTTTCTGTTATTCAAAGCTATCGCAGTATGTCAATGAAGAATTCCTTTGAGTATCAGATTGCTTTAAAAGTGTTGATAAATTTTTCCCACCAAATTAGGCCCTACTTATTCTGGCAATATGGGGCGTAATAACGAGTTCAATCTTTTGTCGTTAAATGTTCGTGAGATTCGCACTTTTTAAAAAGCGGAAAGCTGTTTTTAGTTGGCTTGTAAATTCCGATGCGGACATAATTTTCCTACAAGAAACATACAGCACTCGAGATATTGAAAATATCTGGAGAAAACAATGGAAAGGTGAAATATTCTTCTCGCATGGCAGCAATCATAGCAGAGGTGTTCTAGTACTGATAAAGAATAATTTAGAATACATTCTACCAAGGTAGATTCTCAAGGTCGCTACATTTTTCTGGAGGCTTTTAATCATTTACGCTCCAAATAAGTGTAATGAACAATTTCTCTTTCTTCAAAGACGTTTCGGGTATTCTAAAGAGTGCGAGAGTGGAACAAGATCACCCATTTTCAGTCGGTGGGGACTTCAATATCATTCTTGACCACGTTTTAGATGGGCAGGGCGGGAATAGCAAAAGGAAAGACCCTGGAAAAATTGTCGAAGACATGTCCGCTGAGTTTGATTTAGTGGATACCTGGCGCATAAGAAACCCAACAGTTACACGTTTTACTTGGCGTCAAAAGAAACCAATCATACCAAGGCGCTTAGATTATTGGCTCGTAAGCGATAGTTTACAAGATGACATAGATTCATGTGATAGATTCCGTGGACATTACATTGTAAAACGTCAATTAAGTCAGACCATTCAGCAATAACGCTCTCTGAAAATGGTTTAGATGATCTTGAAAAAGGACCTAACCTCTGGAAATTTAATTCAAACCTAGTAAATGATTCGGCTTATTGTGAACTTCTAACCACTGAATATGCCAATTGGCTAGAGAAATTCAAAGAAGTACAAGATAAACGTGTCTTATGGGATTTAATTAAATACAAAATTAGACAGCAGACAATCAGATATAGCAAAACTAAAGCCCGCGAAAGAAGAGCGAAACTACAAAACCTAGGGGAAGATTTAAAGGAATGTGCGGAAAAATGCGATTCCGATCCAAATACAAAAAATATGAAGGAACTAGAGGGCTTTAATAAGTAATGGTAACAGGACTAAGTGGAGTCCAATTCGGTCTGTAATCATACGAGTGATTAACAAAATCGGACGACCGCGTAGCGGGAGTCCGATTTGTTTAATCACGAGTATGATTACAGACCGAATTGGACGACACGAAGTTCTGTTACCAATTAATCATAACATTAACAACATTTGTGATATAATAGGCTGTTTTTTAAATCAAAACACACGAAATTCGAAATTTTGTTTTGCTAGCAGTGAAAAAAAAAAGCCATTTTTAAGCGCGCGCGTGATAGGGTTAACTGTCCAATTAAGGCTGAAATCAGGGCAGTTGATAGCCAATCAGATTTGACATAGTGCTAAGCGCTTTACAATACTTCAAAAGGTCTGAATAAAAAATAAAAATCTTAAAATCATTACATATATATATATACATAGTCACAAAAATACAAAATAAAAAACCTGAAGATAGTTCGTAAACTCGTTTAAAAAGAATGTCTTCAATTTAGATTTAAACTTATTTACATTATCCAACGATCTAATGTCAATAGGCAAATCGTTCCAGAGTATAGGGGCAATGACTGAAAAAGCCCTGAAACCGTATGTCTTTAAGTTATAGGGTTTAATAACAAGACGCCACTTGTCTGAAGATGATCGAAGGTACCTCGCAGGTTCAATAACATGGATTAGGTCAACCAAATAATCAGGAGCTAAATTGTTGAGTATCTTAAAACAAATAAGATTAATATTAAAGATTATTCTTTGCTCCACTGGTGGCCAGTGCAAATCCATTAGAGTACCACTTATGTGATCAAACTTACTTAAGCAGGCAATCACATGTGCTGCAGCGTTTTGGACACTGCAGTTTGTTAATTTCATACTTGGGAAGACCATGCCGTATTTTGCGGTTTCTTTTCGTTTCTAGCCTCTCTTTATCATCTTGAACATTCCTTATATTATGTTTTATGTAAAATGCTGCTTTTAAAGTCGAGGAAAAGCAACCGAACGCGATATTTCCTACACAGAGTAAATTTGCATTTACCCAGGAAAGTTACATGTCTCTCCACAGGCCTCACAGGCTCACGAAATAACCCCGAAAATTGCCATTATTTGGTCGAAAATATCCCAACAGTCGAAGATATCAATAAAGAATACTTACTTCTTTATCCAGTGTGGTTGTTGTGTTGAATTTGATGGGTTTTAGCGTGTTTTAAGACCGCGTCTGTATAGGCCGCTGTTCGATTTTCGCACACAAATCTTTCCGGTAGACGCAAAATACGATCAAGGTAGGGAATGACCTTGTCGCTACAACGAAAGCGGCTGAAGCACTCTTCCTCGGAAACTTCATTCAGGTCGAATCTTCGATACTTTCCATGCTCAAATGCAGGATAATCTGTGCTGTTTACATCATATAAAGCACAAATTCTTCTTTGTCCAAAAAACCTTCCATGTAACTGAGTAACAAGCAGTCTTGAACGTTTTTTAGAGTCATTTTTTGTTTTCGAAATTGTTGTGGAAGGGCTACCTCGATTCAAATTTGGCGCCAAGTCATGCGGAATCCCATAATTTTTTTTCTATAAACTCGAACTCGGTGTCATCGCTAACATAGAAAGCTGAGAAAACGACTTCGAGTACGAGTACGGCTTGAGGTCGTCCTCGTACTCATACTCGTTGATGCTAACATCCTCTAATGAAGCTGATATTACGCGCCTTATTTGTAGGCTTGATGATATCAGTTCCTATTTTAATAGAAGGTAGCCGTGGGGGCAGTCTGAACCTAGAATAGAGAATGAGAAGTTCGGTTTTGTCAGTATTTAGTTTCAATTTGTCAGTAGTCATCCAGTTGGTGATATCAACAAGACAGCTTTCAATCCGGGAAATTGTAGTGGTAAGATCATCCTTATCATCGCAACTGAAGGTGGTGTACAGTTGAGTATCATCAGCATATAAATGGAAGTCCATGTCATGCCATCGTATTTGGTCACCTAGTGGGGCCGTGTACAACAGATACAGCAGCGGACCCAACACGGACCCCTGGGGTACACCAAAGCTGAGCGGACGAACTGAAGAGGTAACTCTGAACCCACGAAAGCGCTTTTACACCAAACCTGGATCGCAGTCTGTGTAATAATATCTTATGATCAACGGTGTCGAAGGCTGCTCATAGGTCTAGCAGCAAGAGAACGACGCATTGTTTATCATTAATTGATTTCAGTTCATCATTTTGAACACGTAGAAGCGCTGTCTCACAACTGTGGTGTTTCTTATAAGCAGACTGGAGACTTTCATTCAGATCGTTATCACACAAATAATTCGTCAGACGCATGGCTACAACTTTTTCAATAACTTTGGACAAAAACTTCAGGTTAGATACAGGTCGGAAGTTAGAAAAGATTTCAAAGTCTAGGGACGGTGTCTTCAGCAGCGGAGACAACACTGCATTTTTCATGGAACTTGGTATTAAAGCTGAATTGAATGAAAGGTTTACGACGCTTTTAATAATAGGTAGTAAATCATCGATACAATAACGTAAAAGAGAAGCAGCGCTTTCAGACGGAATATGATAGTATGTATGATTACATCACACAAGGTGCGATCATTCGCTCTTGGGCAACTTGGTACGAATTCGGCGAGAGAAATAACAAATATTTTTTGAATCTGGAAAACTCCAATAAAAAGAAAAGCACCATGCGGAAAGTTTTTAATAGGGAAGGAAAGTTAACTACAGACCTAAAAAAATAATGAATGAGTTAGAAGTATTTCATTCTGACCTTTATGATGGTATTACATCTGCAGACATGAGGTTTTTTCCCTCATTTTTAAGTGACCATAATGAAATTCCCTCTTTAGTAGAGGAGAAGAAAAACGTTTGTGAAGGCAAATTGGGATACGGGGAGTGTTGCAATGCTTTGCAGACCTTCCAAAAGAATAAATCACCCGGAAACGATGGCTTAACCGTCGAATTTTACCTTGCTTTTTAGCCCGTGTTTGGAGGTTTGTTGCTGGAAAGTCTACATTATGCCTTTTGAGTACGGAGAGCTTTCAAATTCACAGAAACAGTTGATAAGAAATCTGTTTACCGAAGATATATTGAGGATCGAGGCTTTTGTAAAATCTGGGACTTATTTTCTGTTGATAATGTACAACTTAACCCTGAACAAAGTTTTTTCATTGTGAGTGTAATTAATTCCTTGCCAGCAGCTTGGCGTTTGTTAATTCGAACAGCTAATATTGCACCAGTGCTTTCTCCTCTGTCGCCGAATACACCAGCTATTTTGATAAACGAAATCTTAATTCCAATTCTTGACGCTTCTTCAAAGCACATCTATCGGGTCTTTTCTGACCAAAAAACAAACCACACCTACCGCTAAAGAGAAGCTATCTGCAAAGTATCATCATTTAACTATTGACTGGAAAAGAGTTTACTTGTTATCTTTCCACACAACATTAGAAACAAAACTTAGGGAATCTCAGTTCAAAATATAAAACCGTATCGTATTTGCGAATGAGAAACTTTTTAGTTTTGGTATGGCTGAATCAGATAAATGTGCTTTCTCCCAAACTGAGGTCGAATCCATCGAGCATTTACTTTTTTCCTGCAAAACCTCCTCTGTTTGTTGGAAACACGTCTTGTCCTGGCTAAGAGACAACAATATCGTTGTTGAGAATTTAAAAGAAGAGGATATTATCTTCGGTAAATTTGATGTTGGAGATGATTTCCTTCTAGTTAATTATATTTTATTGCTTGGGAAGTACTATAATTATTTATTCACAAAAATGTCAAAAGGGTATGCCCTCCCTTCAGGGTTTCATTGCTAGGACTAGGCGTGTTTCCAACATTGAAATTTACATTGCCAGGAAAAGAGGCACATTGAATAAACATCTTAGTAAGTGGGAAATGTTAATCAATATAATGTGATCTCACTGACAATTAAATATTGTGCACAAATATAAAGATAAGTACTTTCTATCAACCTAGATGCTGTCTGCTGTAATAGTCTTGTTGTTTTGTTTTGCTTGTTTTTCCTTTTACTTTAAGTGTACTCTGTAAAATGAAAACTTCAAATAAAAATTAATAAATTCGAAAAAAAAAGGATACGTTGACACACGCTACTTTAAGAGTAACTCCCATGCGACTTTTCAGTCACTATTTACAAAATAAAAACTAATGAGTAAAGGAAAATTAATATATTGTACATTAAAATTATTGTTTAGTAGATTAAATAATTAAATCAAACTGTTTCATCCATGTTACCTAGGTGATCTGTTTTTGTGTCTTGAAGAACTGTCGAGGTCTTCTACCCAGCTTGGATATTCTTTACCAAGTCCTGACACCCAGCTCGGATATTCTGAATTGCCATCATGACGCGAACGATTCTTGACTGGTCTTGGCTTTGGTGGAGATTTAAATGATGCCATGTGAGAGTACGCCCCTGATAAAGAAAAGTATGCATTTGTACCGTACGGCAAGAATCGCCAATAATTTTCGTTTTAAGAAGTTGTTGTTTTGAGTGCTCAGCCTTTGTCAGAGCGAATTTGTCAGTGGAACCACTATTGCTCAAAATATCAGCTTCTTAATTCCCCTATGGTGGCCAATCTGAATGTACTGTGTTGGCTTCTTTGCTCAGAGAAGTCGGTTACTTTTTTCGTAACAATTATAAAGTTTTAATAATGTCATAAACAAAAAATATATCATAAAATCTCAATGAAAACGTACTTATGATGCGTTTTCTAATTCAAATAGAACCACTGGGTTTATGGTGTGCTTTAGTAAGTTGGTTGTGTGAACGCTGTATTTCAGTCATTTTTTTACATGTTTCTAATTTGTTCACGTGCAAATATAAATAAAAGACCATTTTACCGTTATGAGCTTGGTACCCTAGCCTCTGAGTGAAAGTGAGGCTGAGGTTGAAATGTTTTGACACAAACCTCATTTGATTTCTTTTCATATGAAAATCATACTAAAAAAATAATCATTAGCATAAGAACAACATGATTTACTGTACATAATAAAGGAGGAAGGGTTGTATTAAAACAAGGTCAACTTCAGACTTGTTTGCACCCATAACAGTACTGTAAATTGGACTTCAAATTATAGTTACATGTATTTGTTAATTACTTATTAAATTAAAATTTGAAACTGTTGTGAAATATTTTCCTAAGCATTACGGTGCCCAAATCTCCTCTTAATTCATAACAAGCACTTTGAGACCCTCAATGTGTAAGGGAAAGATTTAACGACAGTTTAAAAGTTTCAAAATTTACAAGGAGTTGTATGGAATCCCACTCAAGCATGACCAGGTGACAAGAGTTGTTTTTCTCATACAAATCCTTCTAATAATTTTCAGCTACTTTTGAGATATACAGGTAAAACTTTGCAGGTTACCTAATTTTAATATGCTCTTTCAGCTCGTGCTAACAAATTATTTCAAAAGCAAACTGTTTTAATGTTGACTGAAAGTTGATCACTTAATCAACTAATGCAAAAGGCGGCCTATTAAAGAATAAAAATTGTGGCATCTAGATATTAAGGAGCAAGTGGGAAGAACTGCAGAAAAAGTATTTTTATAAAATCATCAGGTATTTTCACCTTATACAGCATGTTTGGTTCTGTTCTCTGAGAATAAATATAAACAATTCAGAAATTCTAGTAGAAATTCAATTTCCACTGTGGTACTGCACCTGAAGAGGATTGGTGAATTCCTTTGTAACTGCTCAGAAGAACTTCTGTTTCCACGGTACCAGCATTGCTATCAAGATCAACAACAGATGAACTGGGAGAGGGGAGGGTGGAGAGTTCATCATCATGGCTCCATCTGGAAGGATATCCACCTACACTAAAAGGATTCATGTTCTCTTCATCTGTAAGAGTTAAAAGAGGCAAATTGCTAGTGAATCATTGGTAAAGGAACAATTATTTACATGCACTACATGTACTGTGGAAGAATAAAAAATTATAACTGGAACCAGTCACAATCAATGATGCAGACAAATAATAAAAAATTTACATGCAATAATAAATTGCATGACAATTATTGATAAGACACCTCTCCCTACCTTTGATTTGCATTGGTGGGATATGAAATTTGAAATCCTTTAAGCCTGCAGGTAAATTTTATTGACCTCTTGGGACAATCTGTACATGTAGACTGGGGAAAGTTAATATCAAATGTTGACAACTGGGAACTACCACCTTTCCCAAATGCACGGAGCAATTTTGCAGTCTTGTCATCAAAACAAGGCTGCAAAATACACTGTACCAGTGATTACAACAAAAGAAGATATCTTAAGGGGTTCAAAACGTCACTGACAGATCTCCACCCTCAAGTAAGGAGAGGCTCACTCATCCACACCCTCAGAGAAGACGAGGACCTGAACTTGAAATTTTTTTTCTTTTTTCCTCCGCCCTACACCCTTTGGCCTACAGGGTTTGGATTATCAATAATAATAATAATAATAATAATAATAATAACATTTCTAAAGCGCCTTTTCCCAACGGTCCAAAGGCGCTATTTATAAGGTTAAAAATCCAAATTTACAATAAAACATTAAAAAAGCTAAAAGAAGTAAAAAGCTAAAAGATAATTAAAATAAATAACTACAATAAAGTTATCAATTTAAAAAGCACGCTCAAAAAGAGCTGTTTTCAGCTGTCTTAAAAATGTCTAGCGATTCTGCATCCCTAACATGTTGTGGAAGATTGTTCCAAAGCAACGGCGCAGCAACAGAGAAAGCACAGCGGCCATAACTATTTAGCTTGAAACCAGGCACGGCGAGTAAATTTTTCTTTGCAGATATTAGATAACGTCCTGGAATGTAGCTGACAAGGAGATCCTTAATGTAAGCAGGCACTAGGCCATGGAGAGTCTTGTAGGTAATGATAAGTATCTTAAATTCAATTCGGAGATCAATTGGGAGCCAGTGGAGACTCACAAGAACAGGTGTAATATGACATAACTTGGGTGAGAGAGAAACAATTCGAGCAGCAGCGTTCTGCACATGTTGGAGCTGTTTAGTCACGTGTTTGGGTAAACCATATAGTAACGAATTACAGTAGTCAAGCTTTGATGTAATGAGAGCATGAACAAGAAGCTGGGCTGCATCGAAGCCTTATTATTACCTTATAAGGTGAGGGTACAGTACTCTCAAGCTCCTTTCCTAGATCTGCAGCTGAATATGGACTCTATAAATTTGATGTTTGAAGAAAATTTTTTCCTCTTACCAATCTCAACATTCAACCCCCATGAGATTATTTTTTGAAACTCTGTTCACCAGTGGACAGAGCAAAAAGCATTCCTGATTGGCCAGCAGAATTTCAACCTGTCAGGTGATGTCAGATTTCAGTGGACATAAACGAGTACCATTGGTTGTATTGCAGCTTGCAGCATCTGAACCGATTTGTATTTGCTGAACAAAGTATTCTTCGCCAGAATTTTCACACATAAAGAAGTTCTTCAGCTCTAAATCTTAAAAGCAAACATGCTGCTTTTGAATGAAAAATATTTCTGAAAAAGGAGAACCATTTTTATTATCAAAACTCCAGACACATGGACCTGAAGGTGCTTCATTCAAAGCAAACAGTGGCATAACTGTTAAAAATATGGTGTCGTTTGTCGATAATTGATTAGGCAATTGTCCTGAATAATATGACCTACAACTGGTTCATACCTAAGTATACAATTGTACAATAAATTTATATACCCCAACAAAATAAACGTATCTTGCAAATTTACCTATCTAAAAAGCTACAATGTATTTTAAAGCTCTAACATGAAAGAAGTCTGGTTACCGTATAACAATGACGGCTCAGACCAGCGTCCCGTTGAATAATTTATGCTTTACTTTGTTTCTGTTACCGTCGCGGTGGATCGAAGACTTTTTATTCCCAGCTGATTTTTAATAATTCTTGAGAAGATCGTTCCGGTATTTTTCAATCAGGTTAAGTTTAATTAGTACTTGGCATGTAAGCTTAAATTTTAAAATCTAAAAAGATTGACTGAGAGCTTGCTTGGTTTGTTTACCCATATAACGACTGAAGGTTAAACGCAAATTCCGAATACATGTAAATTCGCAATGGGCACCCGCTGGCGACCAAAATGGAACAAGTTTGACTTTTACATGTATTAAAAAACTTGGTTCCTGCTACAAAAGTTCACTCCGATATACAAATGACGAAAGGAAATCGTTATAGAGAAATAACCCTAAGATACTTGTACAAGAAAGGTGCGAAAGATCTCCTGGAATTTTAATAAAAAGGGTTTGTACGCGGTTACCTGGGACGCGTACGTCTATTAATAAGCAGGCAGACCAGTAGTGCTCATTCACTGTAACATTAACCTTACATATACATTATATTTGAGGTTAACTTTACTTTATAAACTCCTCAGAAACCACGAGGCTAAATATGGCGTATGGGGCAAATAACAATTATCGTATAAAACTGAATACCAACCCTGCTCACCTGACGTAGATAATTTGGAGGTTGCACTGTATCCAAAAGGGACAACTTTCGTCGATAACTCCTTGGCGTAAGCTACGTTGACCCACTCTAAAAGCTCATCGACTTTCTTGGCAGGAGATTTGTTGGAGGAACTGTTAAGTCTTCTTTCCAGTGAATCCATAAAGTAAAATTTCGGCGCCGGAGAGAGCAAATCGGAAGGACGCCGTTGATAAGTCGTGAAGCTTCGGACACCCTCAAACTGAGCGATGTAAGCTTCCAGAGCTTCCGTGGCAGATTTGTAAACGGTGTCGTGCAATTCTAACCGCCTTTTGAAGCGCTGGTTTTGATCATTTCCATTCCCATTAACGCCGTGTAGAGTCGACTTCATGTGACTCTGAAATCAAATACTCCTATGAATAATAACTCATTCCGAAGTCGTTGGGATTCGAATGATGGCGGTAAAACAACAATTATTATGCATTGCGCATGTTCTTTCTGCTGTCGCGCTCGAGCGAGAGCACGCGCGTCATTTATTTCGCGCCCACGCGAAGAGGAGGGAAAGCTGCGGGAATAATTGAACAAAACGCAATTGAAATTACGGTTCCTAATTTCAAGAGAATATCAATTTATTGTTTATTAATATCATGGAATCATGGATATTTTACGTTGTAGCATAGGCTAACAGTTTTCTAAAATTTTCGACTCTCGCGCGAGCAAGATGAAATCTTTATTTCTTTTATTTTAAGTAAGGTAAGCTGTTTTTATTGAAATCCTTTCATTTTCATAGGTTACAGAAATGATAGGTTTTCTTCCTCTACAAATCCTTATATTTCAAATGTTACACAACAATGCCGATGTTCACTGATGCTCATATTTCGAGCTTGAGCTACCTGTGGTCCAGTCTGTGCTAATTAAATCCTTGAATTCGCTCTTATCGAAAATACCATGCATGTATGACAGACATTGCAACACTGCGCAAACATGTAATAGTTCTTATTGTTGAAAGGTCCTGAAAAATATACCTGCTTTTGTTGTTTTCTTGTTGTCCCTGGGAACTCAAAAGCCAAAATCAAGTTAAAAAAGAATTTACCAGTGCGGTGCATCTAGACATCATACCACATGGGGCACTGTACGTACTCAAACTTGCTGTGATCTGGTTTTTGTCAATGGTGCCAATAAGTGACAAATAAATCTGACAGAGCTCATATAGTAATAACCCTAACCTTAACTCAACTATACCTCATCCCACATTAATTATTACTAATAAATAATAAATAACAATAATAATTGTTTATTGCTTATTTTTATTTTGATATTTTCGTTTTTCTGGGGGTAGCACATAGGGTGGCCCATGGGCTAGAGGTTTTGTCCACACCCGGTAATATCATCCAGATATTCTGCAGGAAGTTACTCTTTCGCTGTCAAAGGATTCGGCGTTCGAGGTTTTGTCTTGACTAGTCCGGAAACTATAAAAAACAAGACCCTTTAGACAAGATCTGATACGCAGTTTCCACTGATCTCTGACGTCTACGCTTTGTAGAGACAAATCTCACACTTATCCGCCCCTCCCCCAAGTCATTTTTTTGTAATCTCCCAAATTCTGGGAGACACGTGACCAGACCCAACCAGTGTCTCTCGACGAGTAGGAGAGAGAACCTGGGAACGAGGTTATAGCACGACTTGGTTTCAAACGTCGCGCTACTGCCGTGCTAAAGTCGAATTTAATTCGATCAATTTAGTTCGGCACGGCAGTAGCACGACGTTTGAAACGGGCTCAATTGCGTTTTTCGCTGCCGTCAATCATAATTACGATCGCAAGCAACGAACCTTGAAACACAGAAACACACAAAACGGATCGAATTCCACCAATCACAAATCAGAAACCATGACTTTTTGAACCTGTTAAAGTAAAGTTTTGTTTCCTAAGAGGTCCGTTAAGATGATTGACGGCAGCGAAAAGCGCAATCGTTTTAAATTTGAACTTCAGAATTCGCATGTTTGTGAAAAGCGCAGTAGTGCTCACTGACAAAAATCCTTGGGTAAAAACAAGAAAAATAAATATACGCGTATAGCTGTCGCATTTCTCTACTGGAACTTTTTATTGTTTTTAGGCTTAAAAACAAGAAAAAATTCCAGCAGGAAAATACGACAGCTATACGCGTATGTTTCAAATGAATCAGTCCCTTGTTATAAAAGGAGTTCTTGGTGTCTGAGTAATTGTTCATTTTCGAGACTTATTACAAAATGCGCCAATGTGTTATTACAATTCACTGACGACAGCTCGTCTTATTACAAATTACGACACCATCTTAGTTATTACAATTTACGATAACTTGGTTATTAAAAACCTCGACAACTGTTATTACAATCTACACCAGGTAGTACAATTTGCGACCACTGTTATTACAATTCCCGACAACAGAACACACGTGGCAAGTTGTCCTCAGTTTTGCTAACTAGACGGCCTATGGATATGTTTGCCTTTCCCGTAACCTTCGTGGCGTTTCTGAGACTTGCACGATTTTACATTTTGTTTAAGAAACTATAAATATTAACGATAGCTTCGCTTTTTTAACTCTGGTTAAATGAAAATATTAAAAATGTGCTATTCTGGGGTTTTGGTTTTCTTTATATGGCATCTTACACCTGCATTGGAAAAATTTTTAAACCGTGGACGCCATCTTGGCCCCAAGAAATACGGAAATGTGAAGTTACAAAAATTTCGCGCCAAAATTATTGACAATGATGATATGAAGCTATGAAGTAGGGCATCATTTTCGTTGATAAGCAGGCAAGGCAGGCCATTTTATATTATCGACATTGCTATCCCTGAAGATGCACGAGTAAAAGACTGCTTGCTACCAAAGCAATGTCTGAGGTGCTTCATTTTAATTATGATCATAATAATAACGTCCTGTGCCATTGGTGCCAAAGGTACTAAATATTAATTATAAAATAAATGCATAATTTCGATGAAAAAGCATCAACAACTGAACAACCCCCAGCACGTCTACCTAATCTACGAATGTTTCTGATAGTGAATTAGTAGCGGTAACACAGAGTAAAGGAGTGATAATAAATAATTCCGACTCAGAGTCTGGCAGTCTATTTTTTTTTTTTTTTTTTGTAATAACTGTCGTTTTGCCAGATCAGAAGAAAGGAAAGGAAAAAAGAAATATTAAAGGAAATTGTCCTTCGTGACTTCGAAAATACACTGCGATATTTTTTATCATAGAGTTACAGGGAAAGTTTTTGAATAGATTCGTTTCAGGCCTCTTCAGCAAGAGCTGTTTCTCTGTAAATAAAGGAAAACAAAGGCTTTTTAATGCAGAGTTTAATTAAAACTAGCTGCCTTGTTATCTGGTCGGTTGGCTTCTCTAATTGACCCTTTTCAAGCTTATTTGGACCATGCACAATTAACCTGAATCTCGGTTAACTAGACATACACCTGTATAGTATGCAGTCTATTCCTCTGGATTGCTTTGTGATGTTTATAATGTTTTGTTTAATTCATAAACCAACAGACAACGTTGCGAGTAATTCGGTTTATAATTGCTAAGAAAGAGGTTGCAAATATTGATCTCTTTTAGAAAGAAGATGTATCTTGTTTAAGGCGTGTTATTCTCCATTTTCTGCTGGTTTGTCAATTATCAGTGATAAGTTTTCAGTAAATTTTCCAAATAATGAATATTAAGGAGGGTATTAAACCCTCTTATTAAAAATTCATGTGGCTGCTATCGAAACTTGCCGGAATCGAATGCGCTTTTATTATCAGCAAAGCAAGATAAAAAGCAAGGTCGGAATCCGTTTTAGGTCGACAATTGTTATCCTATTATATACTGGATCTCTTAGTGTATTGTAGCGCTGCTCGGTTTTTCATTTCAAATGAATAAAAGTGACAGTGGAGATTCATTAAATTCGGTTTTCATCAACTGAAATACACCCCAGGGTAATCAGCTCCTGTATAAACTTAATAATCTCCCGCTAAGGGCGCGTCCGATCGTCCCATAAACCCTAGAAAAACTTATTTTGGCATCCATTGCATTGTATTACCTATAAATCTGCTAGAGAAAAATTATAAGGATGCAAGTAGTCTTCAAGTGATCCAAGAACCATGCTGCAAGATCGCGAGATTTCTAACAAAACTTTGCGTGTCACGACCAATCAAGAGCACTCTCATTGAACATGTGCTTATTAATTATTTATTTCAATCCGCACCGAAAGCTGTTTTAAGGAGCCACCCGGGAAACTAACGCAACAATTAACTGTGGGGCTAACGGTTATCTGACACAAGAAAAGATAAGAAGAAGAAGCTTTCTAAGTTAGCGTAAAATGAAATCCATATACACAGCATTTTTAGTGGTTTGCATTTTCCTCCTCATTGTTGATGAAAGTGAAGAGTATGACGGCGGAGTCCGTTCAGGAAAAAGCAAAAGACGATTGTTAAAACAGGTCAGATTCTAGTTATTAATACAAGTTTGTTACCCTGCTCTTGAAGGCATCAGGGAAATTGCGTGAAACTCGAAGAAAAGTTTAAAGAGAATTCTATTTATTTCATTTAATTGGAACATTTTAGTTCCTCTCTTACTTCCGCTGTTTCTTTTTTCAGGATTTCACACTAAACTATCGACGTGACCTTTGCTTGGCTGCACGTTCGTTAAATTGTGGAAAAGAACAACAAAACGAAGCAGAAGACTGATTTAGAGATGAACAATTTTTTGCCTTTGCCACATAGCCACCTTACTAAGAGGAAGAGAAAATCATTTATCAAATTGTAAAATTGAGAACCCTTACAATCTTGACTGTTGAAAATAAACATCCTTGTCAGTCTATAAATGGCTCGATTTCTGACTGACAAAACTGGCCCCACACGCTCTTCTTTTGGAAAGTATTCTGCAATCGTCCCTGAAAACTCAAAACAAACTAATTCAACTGGCGAAATATTTTTTACTGCTCCAGTAGTTCCCTGCTTTGCTACTTTGTCTCCGAAACGCAGTGAAAGGCCACTCTCCCCCATTTGGATTGGGTTTATATTTGCATTGAGAACTTGGGGTACCGTAGTTTCTCTGCTAAACGCCCTTGATGATAATTTGAACTAGGTCTTGTGCTGCTTGCCTTTGTTTAGATTTTCGTCTGTTCCTAAAGAATAGATTTTACGCCTCTTTTCACAGCCTTGTATATTTCCTTTGTACTAGTCGCTCTTTATTACACCGCCTCGTCCAATTATAAAATTGTGCGAGCGCCGTCTTCTCTTTCGGCCGAACAATACCCCGTTCCTTGCTTCTCAGTAATACTGTGGAGTTGGCGCAGAAGGCTCTTTATGTTACACATTCATAACCGGATTTTCGAAAACGTTATCGCCAAATGGATCTTTTGCGTCCAACAGTTTTTTTCGGCCAGAAACTATCTCTAAAGTAAAATATGAAAAAAACAAAACACGTTAAAAAAAACTAAGAGCGTAACCATTGTTTTCTCTTCTCCTCGTTTTATTGTGATTCTCCTTTCCTTTTCCTTCGCTACCGTGATTTTGGAGCTTATGGCCGAGCTTAGGGATTGAACCTGCCTTTTAACGTCTTTTCACTCAAGCGACTCTAAATTTGGTTAGGTTTGTTTTCAAAAAATCGGTTAGATATATAGGCAAAAGTATATTGAATACAATTAAGCCTGTTCTATGCTGAAATTTTTTAGAGATGGATCTTGTTACTTTCTTTTTAGCTTGGTTTTATCGTTCAAAGGACTATTGGGAAACTGTGAATTTTCTGTTTCAGCTGAAAAATTAAAAAACAACAGCATTAATGATATACTCCACTCCGGCAATTGATGCATTTTTTTGAGCACCGAAGACTTGTCTATTTCATGTACCTTAAATCTGCCAATTAGTAGAAACCTGTTAAATATAAATATTTTTTGTCAATAGCTTCTAATTCTTCTCGGTATTTATACAGAAAAATCCGAGCACCATACACAGTTGTGCACATTTGTTGTCCGGTCACGGGTTCCATAAACATTGCACAAAAACTGAATCTTGAATTTCTGACGGTGTTCGTTTTGTATGATACAATCTTAAGCCAGTAAAACGAGTGCGGTTGAATGTGGATATCATCTTTATCGGACTCATCACATTGGAGCAAATGCCTTGCGGACTTGGCTTTCTTCATAGCTTTCTTCATAGCTGTAGTTAGTAGGAAGCGTAAACTAGGAAGTTTCAAGTTGTAGTCGTGAAAAACAACGCCAGAGAAATGCACTAAAAACTGCATGTGTGCTGTGCGTGTGTTCTGTAGTGAATTTTAATAATGTCGTGAATTATGATACGTCTCGTAAATTTTAATAACCATAGTTAATCTGAATTTGGAACTGTTATGAAGCCCGTCAGACACCTTTGTTAAATGTTTTTGCGAACCTGACAGTGCACGACGTTCAATAGCATTCCCATCATTTTGATCTAACTGGCCAATAAAAACGTCACATTAATTTACTCCGTCGCAATTTCCCAAAAGAAAACAAAGGATTATGCACCTTCAGGAAGCTTCCAACATAAGCTACACTGCACAATTGTTTTTATGTTTGATGTTTGTTGCCTTTCATAACCAGTCTCCTCTAATAATTATGTAATAACAAGTTGTCGTAATTTGTAATAATCCGAGCTGTCGTGAATTATACAGTTCCTCGTATTTTTTAATTACGTCTTAAATGTTAAGTGCTTAGCTACTGTAATTGTTTTATCAGTTGAAGGAAGATCATCGCAGTTATATGCACAACTTATGCAGTTGCGAAAAGAAAGCCTGAAAAAATTCAGGCTTGTGCGGGATTCGAACCCTTGACCTCTGCGATACCGGTGCAGCGCTCTACCTATTAAGCTAACCAGCTATACGCGTATGTTTCAAATGAATCAGCCCCTTGTTATAAAAGGAGTTCTTGGTGTCTGAGTAATTGTTCATTTTCGAGACTTATTAGAAAATGCGCCAATGTGTTATTACAATTCACTGACGACAGCTCGGCTTATTACAAATTACGACACCATTTTAGTTATTACAATTTACGATACGACAACTGTTATTACAATCTACACCAGGTAGTACAATTTGCGACCACTGTTATTACAATTCCCGACAACAGAACACACGTGGCAAGTTGTCCTCAGTTTTGCTAATTAGACGGCCTATGGATATGTTTGCCTTTCCCGTAACCTTCGCCGTTTCTGAGACTTGCACGATTTTACATTTTGTTTAAGAAACTATAAATATTAACGAGAACTTCGCTTCTAACTCTGGTTAAATGAAAATATTAAAAAAGTGCTATTCTAGTGTTTTGGTTTTCTTTATATGGCATCTTACACCTGCATTGGAAAAACAAAATATTTGCTTGCGAATAGAATTTTTATGTCTTCTCTCTTTGATCATGGTTTATTTGATAATCAAGGGGGACTGGGTTTGGGTCAGGTGTCAGTGGCCATTATATTCAACCCCCCTCTAAGGTTTTTGACAAGTCACATGAACTCGCAAGCCATGTGCTTGCCATTCGTCTCTATTGCTCGGAGTTAGAAGCTGCTTTTGACTCGCACCTCCTTCCCCTGATCCGCCCACTTTTTCTGTAGTATATTTAATGTTGGTGCGTTTTTCTTGGCCCGCACCTTTACTGGGCAAACATATTATAACACAATTCATTCTTGTTCTGTTTGTTTCAATAAAAGCGGCTATGGACAATCCATATTGCTCCAACTTAAGTGTGTTTATTTTTATTGCCCAGTAAACAGAGCTCAGGCAAGAGCAGCAATTATGAGATTTGTTTTGGGCGGAGTGAGGAAGACATAAATTTTTAAACCGTGGACGCCATCTTGGCCCCAAGAAATACGGAAATGTGAAGTTACAAAAATTTCGCGCCAAAATTATTGACAATGATGATATGAAGCTATGAAGTAGGGCATCATTTTCGTTGATAAGCAGGCAAGGCAGGCCATTTTATATTATCGACATTGCTATCCCTGAAGATGCACGAGTAAAAGACTGCTTGCTACCAAAGCAATGTCTGAGGTGCTTCATTTTAATTATGATCATAATAATAACGTCCTGTGCCATTGGTGCCAAAGGTACTAAATATTAATTATAAAATAAATGCATAATTTCGATGAAAAAACATCAACAACTGAACAACCCCCAGCACGTCTACCTAATCTACGAATGTTTCTGATAGTGAATTAGTAGCGGTAACACAGAGTGAAGGAGTGATAATAAATAATTCCGACTCAGAGTCTGGCAGTCTATTTTTTTTTTTGTAATAACTGTCGTTTTGCCAGGTCAGAAGAAAGGAAAGGAAAAAAGAAATATTAAAGGAAATTGTCCTTCGTGACTTCGAAAATACACTGCGATATTTTTTATTATACAGTTACAGGGAAAGTTTTTGAATAGACTCGTTTCAGGCCTCTTCAGCAAGAGCTGTTTCTCTGTAAATAAAGGAAAACAAAGGCTTTTTAATGCAGAGTTTAATTAAAACTAGCTGCCTTGTTATCTGGTCGGTTGGCTTCTCTAATTGACCCTTTTCAAGCTTATTTGGACCATGCACAATTAACCTGAATCTCGGTTAACTAGACATACACCTGTATAGTATACAGTCTATTCCTTTGGATTGCTTTGTGATGTTTATAATGTTTTGTTTAATTTATAAACCAATAGACACCGTTGCGAGTAATTCGGTTTATAATTGCTAAGAAAGAGGTTGCAAATATTGATCTCTTTTAGAAAGAAGATGTATTTTGTTTAAGGCGTGTTATTCTCCATTTTCTGCTGGTTTGTCAATTATCAGTGATAAGTTTTCAGTAAATTTTCCAAATAATGAATATTAAGGAGGGTATTTTAAAAACCCTCTTATTAAAAATTCATATGGCTGTCGAAACTTGCCGGAATCGAATGCGTTTTTATCGTCAGCAAAGCAATTTAAAAAGCAAGGTCGGAATCCGTTTTAGGCCGACAATTGTTATCCTATTATATACTGGATCTCTTAGTGTATTGTAGCGCTGCTCGGTTTTTCATTTCAAATGAATAAAAGTGACAGTGGAGATTCATTAAATTCGGTTTTCATCAACTGAAATACACCATAAACCAGGGTAATCAGCTCCTGTATAAACTTAATAATCTCCCGCTAAGGGCGCGTCCGATCGTCCCATAAACCCTAGAAAAACATATTTTGGCATCCGTTGCATTGTATTACCTATAAATCTGCTAGAGAAAAATTATAAGGATGCAAGTAGTCTTCAAGTGGTCCAAGAACCATGCTGCAAGATCGCGAGATTTCTAACAAAACTTTGCGTGTCACGACCAATCAAGAGCACTCTTATTGAACATGTGCTTATTAATTATTTATTTCAATCCGCACCGAAAGCTGTTTTAAGGAGCCACCCGGGAAACTAACGCAACAATTAACTGTGGGGCTAACGGTTATCTGACACAAGAAAAGATAAGAAGAAGAAGCTTTCTAAGTTAGCGTAAAATGAAATCCATATACACAGCATTTTTAGTGGTTTGCATTTTCCTCCTCATTGTTGATGAAAGTCAAGAGTATGACGGCGGAATCTCTTTAGCAACACGCAAAAGACGATTGTTAAAACAGGTCAGATTCTAGTTATTAATACAAGTTTGTTAACCTGCTCTTGAAGGCATCAGGGAAATTGCATGCAACTCGAAGAAAAGTTTAAACAGAATTCTATTTAGTTCCTCTCTTACTTCCGCTGTTTCTTTTTTCAGGATTTCACACTAAATTATCGACGTGACCTTTGCTTGGCTGCACGTTCGTTAAATTGTGGAAAAGAACAACAAAACGAAGCAGAAGACTGATTTAGAGATGAACAATTTTTTGCCTTTGCCACATAGCCACCTTACTAAGAGGAAGAGAAAATCATTTATCAAATTGTAAAATTGAGAACCCTTACATAAACATCCTAGTCAGTCTATAAATCATGGCTTGATTTCTGACTGACAAAACTGGCCCCACACGCTCTTCTTTTGGAAAGTATTCTGCAATCGTCCCTGAAAACTCAAAACAAACTAATTCAACTGGCGAAATATTTTTTAGTGCTCCAGTAGTTCCCTGCTTTGCTACTTTGTCTCCGAAACGCAGTGAAAGGCCACTCTCCCCCATTTGGATTGGGTTTATATTTGCATTGAGAACTTGGGGTACCGTAGTTTCTCTGCTAAACGCCCTTGATGATAATTTGAACTAGGTCTTGTGCTGCTTGCCTTTGTTTAGATTTTCGTCTGTTTCTAAAGAATAGTTTTTACACCTCTTTTCACAGCCTTGTATACTTCCTTTGTACTAGTCGCTCTTTATTACACCGCCTCGTCCAATTATAAAATTGTGCGAGCGCCGTCTTCTCTTTCGGCCGAACAATACCCCGTTCCTTGCTTCTCAGTAATACTGTGGAGTTGGCGCAGAAGGCTCTTTATGTTACACATTCATAACCGGATTTTCGAAAACGTTATCGCCAAATGGATCTTTTGCGTCCAACAGTTTTTTTCGGCCAGAAACTATCTCTAAAGTAAAATATGAAAAAAACAAAACACGTTAAAAAAAACTAAGAGCGTAACCATTGTTTTCTCTTCTCCTCGTTTTATTGTGATTCTCCTTTCCTTTTCCTTCGCTACCGTGATTTTGGAGCTTATGGCCGAGCTTAGGGATTGAACCTGCCTTTTAACGTCTTTTCACTCAAGCGACTCTAAATTTGGTTAGGTTTGTTTTCAAAAAATCGGTTAGATATATAGGCAAAAGTATATTGAATACAATTAAGCCTGTTCTATGCTGAAATTTTTTAGAGATGGATCTTGTTACTTTCTTTTTAGCTTGGTTTTATCGTTCAAAGGACTATTGGGAAACTGTGAATTTTCTGTTTCAGCTGAAAAATTAAAAAACAACAGCATTAATGATATACTCCACTCCGGCAATTGATGCATTTTTTTGAGCACCGAAGACTTGTCTATTTCATGTACCTTAAATCTGCCAATTAGTAGAAACCTGTTAAATATAAATATTTTTTGTCAATAGCTTCTAATTCTTCTCGGTATTTATACAGAAAAATCCGAGCACCATACACAGTTGTGCACATTTGTTGTCCGGTCACGGGTTCCATAAACATTGCACAAAAACTGAATCTTGAATTTCTGACGGTGTTCGTTTTGTATGATACAATCTTAAGCCAGTAAAACGAGGGCAGTTGAATGTGGATATCATCTTTATCGGACTCATCACATTGGAGCAAATGCCTTGCGGACTTGGCTTTCTTCATAGCTTTCTTCATAGCTGTAGTTAGTAGGAAGCGTAAACTAGGAAGTTTCAAGTTGTAGTCGTGAAAAACAACGCCAAAGAAATGCACTAAAAACTGCATGTGTGCTGTGCGTGTGTTCTGTAGTGAATTTTAATAATGTCGTGAATTATGATACGTCTCGTAAATTTTAATAACCATAGTTAATCTGAATTTGGAATTGTTATGAAGCCCGTCAGACACCTTTGTTAAATGTTTTTGCGAACCTGACAGTGCACGACGTTCAATAGCATTCCCATCATTTTGATCTAACTGGCCAATAAAAACGTCACATTAATTTACTCCGTCGCAATTTCCCAAAAGAAAACAAAGGATTATGCACCTTCAGGAAGCTTCCAACATTCAAATGTAAAAACAATTGTGCAGTGTAGCTTGGATGAAAAAAAGCTCTCAAAGCCTGCAGTCATGTTTGTTGCCTTTCATAACCAGTCTCCTCTAATAATTATGTAATAACAAGTTGTCGTATATTGTAATAATCCGAGCTGTCGTGAATTATACACTTCCTCGTATTTTTTTTTTTACGTCTTAAATGTTAAGTGCTTATAGCTACTGTAATTGTTTTATCAGTTGAAGGAAGATCATCGCAGTTATATACACAACTTATGCAGTTGCGAAAAGAAAGCCTGAAAAAATTCAGGCTTGTGCGGGATTCGAACCCTTGACCTCTGCGATACCGGTGCAGCGCTCTTAGACTACCTATTAAGCTAACCAGCTATACGCGTATGTTTCAAATGAATCAGCCCCTTGTTGTAAAAGGAGTTCTTGGTGTCTGAGCAATTGTTCATTTTCGAGACTTATTAGAAAATGCGCCAATGTGTTATTACAATTCACTGACGACAGCTCGGCTTATTACAAATTACGACACCATCTTAGTTATTACAATTTACGATACGACAACTGTTAGTACAATCTACAACAGGTAGTACAATTTGCGACCACTGTTATTACAATTCCCGACAGCGGAACACACGTGGCAAGTTGTCCTCAGTTTTGCTAATTAGACGGCCTATGGATATGTTTGCCTTTCCCGTAACCTTTGCTGTTTCTGAGACTTGCACGATTTTACATTTTGTTTAAGAAACTATAAATATTAACGAGAGCGTCGCTTTTAACTCTGGTTAAATGAAAATATTAAAAATGTGCTATTCTAGTGTTTTGGTTTTCTTTATATGGCATCTTACACCTGCATTGGAAAAACAACATATTTGCTTGCGAATAGAATTTTTATGTCTTCTCTCTTTGACCAGGGTTTATTTGATAATCAAGGGGGACTGGGTTTGGGTCAGGTGTCAGTGGCAATTATGTTCAACCCCCCTCTAAGGTTTTTGACAAGTCACATGAACTCGCAAGCCATGTGCTTACCATTCGTCTCTATTGCTCGGAGTTAGAAGCTTCTTTTGACCCCCACCTCCTTCCCCTGATCCGCCCACTTTTTCTGTAGTATATTTAATGTTGGTGCGTTTTTCCTGGCCCGCACCTTTACTGGGCAAACATATCATAACAGAATTCATTCTTGTTCTGTTTGTTTCAATAAAAGCGGCTATGGACAATCCATACTGCTCCAACTTAAGTGTGTTTATTTTTATTGCCCAGTAAACAGAGCTCAGGCAAGAGCAGCAGTTATGAGATTTGTTTTGGGCGGAGAGAGGAAGACATAAATTTTTAAACTGCGGACGCCATCTTGGCCCCAAGAAATACGGAAATGTGAAGTTACAAAAATTTCGCGCCAAAATTATTGACAATGATGATATGAAGCTATGAAGTAGGGCATCATTTTCGTTGATAAGCAGGCAAGGCAGGCCATTTTATATTATCGACATTGCTATCCCTGAAGATGCACGAGTAAAAGACTGCTTGCTACCAAAGCAATGTCTGAGGTGCTTCATTTTAATTATGATCATAATAATAACGTCCTGTGCCATTGGTGCCAAAGGTACTAAATATTAATTATAAAATAAATGCATAATTTCGATGAAAAAACATCAACAACTGAACAACCCCCAGCACGTCTACCTAATCTACGAATGTTTCTGATAGTGAATTAGTAGCGGTAACACAGAGTGAAGGAGTGATAATAAATAATTCCGACTCAGAGTCTGGCAGTCTATTTTTTTTTTTGTAATAACTGTCGTTTTGCCAGGTCAGAAGAAAGGAAAGGAAAAAAGAAATATTAAAGGAATTGTCCCTCGTGACTTCGAAAATACACTGCGATATTTTTTATCATAGAGTTACAGGGAAAGTTTTTGAATGGACTCGTTTCAGGCCTCTTCAGCAAGAGCTGTTTCTCTGTAAATAAAGGAAAACAAAGGCTTTTTAATGCAGAGTTTAATTAAAACTAGCTGCCTTGTTATCTGGTCGGTTGGCTTCTCTAATTGACCCTTTTCAAGCTTATTTGGACCATGCACAATTAACCTGAATCTCGGTTAACTAGACATACACCTGTATAGTATGCAGTCTATTCCTTTGGATTGCTTTGTGATGTTTATAATGTTTTGTTTAATTTATAAACCAATAGACACCGTTGCGAGTAATTCGGTTTATAATTGCTAAGAAAGAGGTTGCAAATATTGATCTCTTTTAGAAAGAAGATGTATTTTGTTTAAGGCGTGTTATTCTCCATTTTCTGCTGGTTTGTCAATTATCAGTGATAAGTTTTCAGTAAATTTTCCAAATAATGAATATTAAGGAGGGTATTAAACCCTCTTATTAAAAATTCATGTGGCTGCTATCGAAACTTGCCGGAATCGAATGCGCTTTTATCGTCAGCAAAGCAAGATAAAAAGCAAGGTCGGAATCCGTTTTAGGCCGACAATTGTTATCCTATTATATACTGGATCTCTTAGTGTATTGTAGCGCTGCTCGGTTTTTCATTTCAAATGAATAAAAGTGACAGTGGAGATTCATTAAATTCGGTTTTCATCAACTGAAATACACCATAAACCAGGGTAATCAGCTCCTGTATAAACTTAATAATCTCCCGCTAAGGGCGCGTCCGATCGTCCCATAAACCCTAGAAAAACTTATTTTGGCATCCATTGCATTGTATTACCTATAAATCTGCTAGAGAAAAATTATAAGGATGCAAGTAGTCTTCAAGTGATCCAAGAACCATGTTGCAAGATCGCAAGATTTCTAACAAAACTTTGCGTGTCACGACCAATCAAGAGCACTCTTATTGAACATGTGCTTATTAATTATTTATTTCAATCCGCACCGAAAGCTGTTTTAAGGAGCCACCCGGGAAACTAACGCAACAATTAACTGTGGGGCTAACGGTTATCTGACACAAGAAAAGATAAGAAGAAGAAGCTTTCTAAGTTAGCGTAAAATGAAATCCATATACACAGCATTTTTAGTGGTTTGCATTTTCCTCCTCATTGTTGATGAAAGTGAAGAGTATGACGGCGGAGTCTTTTCAAGAAAAAGCAAAAGACGATTGTTAAAACAGGTCAGATTCTAGTTATTAATACAAGTTTGTTAACCTGCTCTTGAAGGCATCAGGGAAATTGCATGAAACTCGAAGAAAAGTTTAAAGAGAATTCTATTTATTTCATTTAATTGGAACATTAGTTCCTCTCTAACTTCCGCTGTTTCTTTTTTCAGGATTTCACACTAAACTATCGACGTGACCTTTGCTTGGCTGCACGTTCGTTAAATTGTGGAAAAGAACAACAAAACGAAGCAGAAGACTGATTTAGAGATGAACAATTTTTTGCCTTTGCCACATAGCCACCTTACTAAGAGGAAGAGAAAATCATTTATCAAATTGTAAAATTGAGAACCCTTACATAAACATCCTAGTCAGTCTATAAATCATGGCTTGATTTCTGACTGACAAAACTGGCCCCACACGCTCTTCTTTTGGAAAGTATTCTGCAATCGTCCCTGAAAACTCAAAACAAACTAATTCAACTGGCGAAATATTTTTTAGTGCTCCAGTAGTTCCCTGCTTTGCTACTTTGTCTCCGAAACGCAGTGAAAGGCCACTCTCCCCCATTTGGATTGGGTTTATATTTGCATTGAGAACTTGAGTTTGATGTAAATTCACCCTGGACCGTTCCTGGGGTACCGTAGTTTCTCTGCTAAACGCCCTTGATGATAATTTGAACGGTCTTGTGCTGCTTGCCTTTGTTTAGATTTTCGGCTGTTTCTAAAGAATAGTTTTTACACCTCTTTTCACAGCCTTGTATATTTCCTTTGTGCCGGTCGAAGTTTATTACACCGCCTCGTCTAATTATAAAATTGTGCGAGCGCCGTCTTCTCTTTCGGCCGAATAATACCCCGTTCCTTGCTTCTCAGTAATACTATGGAGTCAGCACAGAAGGCTCTTTATATTACACATTCTTAGACGGATTTTTGAAAACGTTATCGCCAAATGGATGTTTTGCGTCCAATCTCTAAAGTAAAATATTAAAAAAAAAACTAAGAGCGTAACCATTGTTTTTTTCTCTTCTCCTTGCTCTTTTATGCTTTCCTTTTCCTTCGCTATCGTGATTTTGGAGCTTATCGCCGGACTTAGGAATTGAACCTGCCTTTTTATGTCTTTTCACTCAAGTGATTCTAAATTTGGTTAGGTATGTTTTCAAAAAATCGGTTAGATATATAAGCAAAAGTATATTGAATACAATAAAGCCTGTTCTATGCTGAAATTTTTTAGCGATGGATCTTGTTACTTTCTATTTAGCTTGTGGACTTATCGTTCAAGGGACTATGGGAAACCGTGAATAATCTGTTGCAGCTAAAAAAGTAAAGAACAACAACATTAATGATATACTCCACTCCATCTTACAGCAGACAGTCCGTCTTTCATCACGGCAGAGGATGCTTGATTGCAATTGATGCAATTTTTTTAGCACCAAAGACTTGTTTATTTCATGTACTTTAAATTTAAATTATGATAACAAAAATATAATCACAAACATTAATTTTCGTTTTATTTCTCGTTAGCTATACGTCAACGTTTTGCTGTTTTCCAAACTGCTACTTGGCAGAAACCTGTTGAAACAATATTTTTTGTCAATGATAGCTTCTAATTCTTCTCGATATTTATACAGAAAAATCCGAGCACCATACACAGTTGTGCACATCTGTTGTCCTTTTACGGGTTCCATAAACATTGCAAAAAACCCGAATCTTGAATTTCTGACGGTGTTCCTTTTGTGTGATACAATCTTAAGCCAGTAAAACGAGGGCAGTTGGATGTGGATATCATCTTTATCGGACTCATCACATTGGAGCAAATGCCTTGCGGACCTTTTAGTTGTTGGCTTTCTTCATAGCTGTAGTTAGTATCAGGTACGACATATGTATCACTGGTGATCTTAGCTAAGGATTTCAGTAGATGAATTTCATCCGGAAATACAGAGACAGCACTCAAAGAGCTACATTCTTGTAGAATAAACTTATTCATTTCATCACACCGAAGAATTAAGTCCACATTTATTTGAGTTTCCATCAACTTTCTCATGCATAATTCATCAATCAGTCCACTTTGCAGTTTCAGAACTCCCTTGATTCGACATCCTTGAAAATTCAAGTTGTCTATTTTGCCTGCTTTGATCTCTACGCGGTTGAAGATGCATTTATTAGCACAAAATGTCTTTATTTGATCCTCTGCTTCAACTCGGACCACACTGCAAGGCATCTCGAAAGATTTTCTTTCTCCCTCATTTAAAACTACTTCACCAATTGTCTTACATTTAACGTTAATTGAACCAACTCGAGGCAAACTGATCGACGCATTACCCAGGTTATTGCATCGCAAGCCCACACAAGTCAAACCTTTGGCTGGGATCAAAGACTCCCCTAATGTATGGCAGTCTATGCAACAAAAATACTCTAAACTTGGGCAGTGCACCTGTATGCATTCAACTGTGCAGTCATATGTCAACCATAGACTTAATCGTGTCAAAGAGAAACTTACTTCTGTTTTAAAGAGTTGAAACCCTTCTAGGTGCCCTCTAATAACGTAACACTGAGCCTTTTTGTTCCTTTGAAGGATTGAATCGACTACTTTTGAAGTTAGTGATTCACAGTTTACCACCTCCAAGAGTTTTATGGTTGTCGTTGTAACGTGTAGAGATCGGAGTTTCACAAGAGTCTCAAGAGAGAGATGATGCAATAGTTGAGATATGACTTGGAGAGATCGTAAGCTGGAACACGTAGTTACTTGAAGTCTCCTTAATTTGGGCATAGAACATTTCAAGTTAACGATATTTTTGGCTGGTAAGTTATGAAGTTCAAAAGATTTCAAGCTCTTTGATTCAAGGTATTGACACCCTGTCATGCAGCGATGTACATCAGCAAAACTTACTTTCAACCATCTTAATGAAGCTAGTTTTCTTAAGAGGAGTCTGAGCTCTTTGTGGCCAATGGAAACATACTGAAGTTCAAGCTTTGATATAATTAAACCATGATGAGATGATAACAAACACTTTAAAACCTTTATACCACTTTGATTCATCTGGATATTAGCTTTGCTGCTATTATACGCAGAAATTTGAAGTTGTTTGAGCTTTAGAGCGTTCAAAGACTCAATTAAAGCCTTGTCTGAAATTCTCATCATATTAATCGACAATTTTAGAACCTCTAGCTTCCTGTACCTTTCTCTAAGAAGCTGAAGATGCCCCAGATTAATCAAAGATACTGGATGCGGGTAATACGAGCTCTGAATCCATTCCATATCTGACAAATCCCAGAATCCATAAAGATTTAATTCTTTAAGATTTTCTGCACTTTTCATGGTTGCAAACTGTTCAATGTTCCAAGGAAAGGTAGGGACATCAAGGCAGGTAATGTTTGTCATCTCTAAGGTCACAAGACGAATAAAAAACCAAAAGTCGTAACCGAACGCAACATCAAGCGACGGAACTCTCAAGCACTTTATAAATTCGTTAAACTTTCTCAAGCACCTGAATACAATGCTCTTTTCCGCTTTGGTCAATTTTTCAAGCTTGAGGTGCATATGTTCCCAAAGAGAAGGCGTCCGGTGGATAATTTCATTCCAGCGGTGACATACAACAGAAAATCGAGCGAGTTCATCATAAACAGGGTGCAGAAATAGAAAAATTTCTGAAAGCAGCTCATTTGGCAAAGTTTCCATGTTGTTTCGTAATTGTTCGTTAGACTGTCTTTTTATTATCAGTGACGTCAATTGCTTACTGTTACGTCATTACACTAAATGCAACATTCTTGTCTTTAAGTCAGGGATATAAACTAGAAATTCTTGATAAAAAAAGAAATATTTCGAAAGGGAAAAACAGACATTAAGACAGCAAAGATGGCCTTTGAAAAACAATGTTTAGCTGTAACTGTTTAATTACTATCTATAATAACAGTGAACACGTAATGCTACGTGAACAGTCACGTGTATAAGATCGTTAAAACAACTTATAAAGAGAAACTTTGAACTTGAAAACCCAGCAATAAAATGGACAAGTAGAATAACCATTTGATCTTCAAACAGTTTTTTCTGAATTACAGTCCTGGAGATCGTTTCACACTTATTGTGCGCTATATGTTTATAACTTGAAACTGTTTGCGCGCGCTAAATTGTGCGAATCTAGCGCAATTACAATGACGAGAGAAATTTGAATTAAGTGACAAAAAAAAACGCGGAAACATTGTATAAATATTAAAATTCATAAAAATAAAAATCGTAGACATATGCTGGTTTGATTTATTGATGCTGGTGGCATTTAGCTTTCTTTTGAAATTAACACAAACGGACACATCGTTCGATTTGAGCCAGATAACAAATGGAACACCAACTTACGCACAGGTCTTTTGATAGTACTAAGCCATAACTGTTTTTTTAAATGCAAACATCGTTTACAGATGTAAAATAATACAAAAAATTAATAAATTGAACTACACCCGACCTTCTCCGCATATTGTCTGTAGATGGTGAAACTAGAAAGGTGCTAATGGAGATTGAAGTGTGCGGGAAGCTGTTATGACATCTTCTATTTTACTGCTATTTTCCCATTAATGCAAATATTACTGACACAAGCTAAGCATGCTTTGGACTTACGAATTACCGATTTCATTTTTGGTTTCTACTTGGTCATTAAGTGAATGTTGAATGCACTGGCAAAAACTTGAGACAGTTGTTAACTTTTTTCTAGGTTCTATAATCTCGGCATTGTTGCCTCAGTCTAAAAGCCTATTACGAGGCAAAAGGTTTGACAGAACTGATAATTAAATGACGGACCACTCTTATGGGTCGGTGTCCAGGTAACTGAAGTAGGAATTATCATGCAAAAGCTGCCACTTGCAACATCTTGAACTTCATGTGAAGTGCCATTGTATATCCATAGTAACCGCTATTGTTCGTATTATGCCGGCATGGCCACATTTTGTACCACTGAGAGGTGTTAACCAAGGTCTTGTGTTATTACTGAACTCAACTGAGATTGAAATAAAATTCGTGATGTTAAGTTGGTCATTTCATTTTCAAATAATGAACTATTGTAGCTATTTCTAGCAGCCAGACTTCGTGTCAATGAAAGTTTAGGCCGCAGCTCGTTGAAAGGAAAAGAAAAATCTCAGTGGACGAAACAAAAAATTGTTTATTAAGCTTCTTGCACTTAACGATACGAAAAAACCTGGGATTTAAAGGTAATAGAGAATCTTAGGATAATCACAAGAATGAGGCAAAAAGGATAGTAGGGTAAAATTCAAATGAATTCCGATTTAATATCTGGTTTGTCAGCGAATGGGTGTAAATTGTAGAATGGTTGAACTTAAACATTTTTATCATTCTGCTACCACAATATTTTGGACGTGAAACTAAGAAAATTAATTATCAAACCTTTAAAAACTTTTCTCAACTGCTTTAATTAAAGGACGAAAAGGGAGAGGTTTTTTCATCGTCAATTTTTTTTGCATTGTTTTAGTCTCTGCTTTTGAGATTGTAAAGGTAACTTTGCTATGTTGACCACTGTCCAGACGGATTGCTGTCAAGCTCGTTGGATTATGACTATGAAAATATTCAGTACAGCAGTAGTCAAAATATCTTAGCACGTATGTGCGCACTATACTAGGGGCACCCAACGACAATATACTTCAAAACCACTTAAACATAGCATTGTTAAACGTAATTTAGTATTTAAACGGTAGATATAGGCATATCTTTATCCCCTAAAAATTTTTCATCTGTTCGGATTTCCTAGCTGAACTTCTAGTGATCCGAAAATTATAGGGATCAAAACTTACCTTTTCGAAAATTTCAGCCACAAAAAAGGCTCTCGAAAATTCTAGGTGACCTTTAAAGGGTAAAAATCCGTTAAAAATGGGCAATTATACCATTTTTTAGATGTTCGAAAATCCTAGGAGAGACAGGCAAGCAAGAAATTTTGCAACAAATGTTCCGAAAATGCTAGACCTCAAATCGTCTTCCGAACAGATATTTTCCGAAAATTGTTGTTGGGTGCCCCTGACTATACGTCCCCGTAAAAAAAACTTATTTTGATGGCGAAGAGATGTTGTAGCAATTGACAAAGACGACGACAGCAACGAGAACAGCAAAACAACAATTCTGCCGGCGTCCTTTGCGGCCTAACTATTGCGAGGTGAAATTCTTGAATTTCACGTTTTATGGAAGACCTTATTGCACGCAGAGTGTTTTTTTTTTTTTTTTTTTGCTCTTGGCAATAGGACGAGCTGTGAAACAGTGGGAATATAATTCGTTAATGACGTTTTCTCAGCCGCCAGCTGTGCCAGCGCCTTAGTTGTTGTCAAATCTATCTCATAACAAAAGTAGACAGCGAACACAGCAGTCATTTCCAGGTTGTTTCTTCTCTCACCACCTGAGAAGTAGCTTGCGACTCATAAAACGCTCGTTAGGCATGTTATAAAATAAAAACCCAAAAAGGCGTTTGTTCACGTAGGCTTTACGGGGAGAATGTAGCAGTAAGGCCAGTGGAAAACTCTTAGCTCGTTACATGCATCCAGCATTAGTTGACCAAAGAAACTTGAACAAGATCAGGAGAATTCCCAATTAGTTTGAATCAGTAAACGCCAATTTGTTTTCGTCGAATATGGATTGAAACCTTAGATAAGCTGATATGAAGTGACTGCGGAGTGATACCGTAGTCCACAATAACTTAGTGCTTTACTTTGTTGAACAAATACTACAAATAATTATATTCAGCAAATCAACAAATATACAGCATTACAAAATAGAACCGGAATTCCAGCTGTCTTGGCTTGAGTTAGTTTCCATTAATATATGAACTATAATGGTAAAAATAGCGTAAGTAAGACAGCATGTCTAAAAGCAGTCAGCCTTAATGAGTGATGAACTGAAGTAATATTACTGATCATGGCATATTTAGGAAAAATAAAAAGAAAAGTTTTTGAAACTGGTAGAGCCATTTTCCGGTAACTTGCTGGCTATATAAACCCCAAACTTCCCAGAACGCTGTTTACATGTCGAGCATTTGGCGGTCTTCTACTCCAGATGCAAAATATCAGCTTTGATTAGTGCATGATTGAAAAATGATCTAGAGTGAAAAAACACGACTAGTTTGTTATGCTCAGTGTCATGTTTCTTAGCATTTAAAGGTTTACTAAAGCCCATTTTTTTTAGATAAGCTTTTTATTAGGATTTTTTCTTAGGATGATGTATATATTATATTTTTATAGAATGATATAATATTTTTAGTTATTTTGGATAACTTATTAATGTCCGCTCGATAATTTACTTTCATGTAACGCGCATTTGATCATATTTACATGTATTTTGCGCAATATAAATATTAAATTATTATCATTTAGCTGGGGGAGGACGGGAGTGTGGCCTCGTGAGGTGGATGGGAAAAGGAAGGGAAGAGCACTATAAGTAAGTAGTAAATAGAGAACATGATGAAAGGGAAGCTGAGAAGTTGGTTCTAAAGCCAACACTTAATCGCTTTTAAGTCATTTATTAAATCAACTTGTCCTTTCTTTTTCTTTTTCCTACTAAGCCAGAAATACCGCTTAAAGTGAAAAAAACTATTGGACTTTTCTTTGAGAATAAGAATCAAATATTTAATTGAACCAAAGACTCAAGTCATGGATGCATCCACGAATTGCCAAGAAACATAATCTGACTTTCACTTCCGCTCATGTTGCCTTTAATTCCAAAACTGATAGTGGAAAGAAATTTTAGGACAACAGCTGTCAACAGTTATCATATACTACCTGTCAAACACTTACTTAGAAAAGCCCTACTTTCCGCCCGGGGTTTAACCTTGCTTTTTACAATTAAAATAAGAAGTTATGAGTGCCTTTATTCTTCACCGAATAACAGGTTAGCAGCTGCGAGAGTATGTTTCTGTCGATCGACCAAACTGAATACAACACTCGCTTCATTTATTCCTTTGAACTACTAGAGCAATGTAAAACAATTTTACGTGGGCAGATCTACCATACAGCTTCAGCAAGCCTGCAACAGGAAGCCATACTCCATGTGGTTAACAAAGTCTGTATGGAAAAGGCTAGCTTTGTTGTTTTAATTTGTCTTGTAATATCAATTTGTAAGACTGCACTATCTATATATTTTGTAACTTTAGCTTGTTTTTCTGTAATTCTTATTTATCCACGTAGTTTATTTAGTTACTTTACAACATCATCTGTTATGATTGCTGTAACCTTTCCTCTCCGCCCGCCTCGTCTAGCTTTTGCTACTTGCGGGCGGAGATGGGAAAAAAGGTGTCTCTGAAACAAAGTATAGTGGGTGTGAAAAAAAAATCAACATTTTTGTTGGCGGAAAGGTATAACTTACTTCGTGCACAAATGTATAGTATTTGAAATTTTCGTTATTGTTAGAAACAAACTGACATTACTTAAGTCTATTTTGAATAGACAAGTCTGTGAGTTTGACAATGTCCTGAAATAATTTATCTCCCAAAAGAAGATAGTCCCTTAAAACTGGCGTCAATTACTTGAAAGTCATTCAGTGGCAGCTGCAAGGAACGTACGGGAAACAACACAAAAATTAACTTCCTCTTATGTAGAAATAAATTACATTGTGGCCGAGAGCGTTCACAGTGCAGTTTATCAACTGAATACTTAGAGGATATAGACAGTATAAAAGGCGATTGGTAAACACCACAGCCGGCGCCCTCACTTTCGATTGAGGAGTATTTAGAAGAGTCCCGAAAATGAAGCCCACGGTGCGGTCCAGTGCAGTATTGATCCTTGGTGTTTTTCTAGTGACGCCGACTTTACACGGCGGTGAAGGCGTGATTGGTCCGTTTCCTTGGCCTACAAAAGCTTTAGCCTCAGGAAAGGTGACTTACATGTACGTACGGGTAATGAATATCAGATTCTGAGCCTTGTAGCTTTACCCCTCCACTCACTACTGAAATCCTGAGCAATCAGACTACATTGCCTATAGAAAAAAAAACAATTCAAACCTTTCTAGAAAGATATATATGGAGATCAATTACGCACATACTTGGTCCGTCATTCAGCTTGTTTCTTACTGTTCTACAACAGAATCGTCTTTCGGCCCAAATTGACACCACATGTTCTAAAACGAAATGACATAAACGGATCACTGTAAAGTTACCATGCTAACCCTTAGATGGACGGAAGATTACCATACCAGGCTAGTAACATTAACCTGAAAAACATTAAACACTCTGGTTCGCGCTTTCGGAATGACCTCGGAGACAAGACCGAGAAACAAAGTAACGTCTCAGTGAAAATCATAAAGATTCGCCCCACAGCACAATTAAAAAGTTTTCCTACGTTTCGGATGCCGCGTCACAGGTTCTTTAAATACGAAAAACAGGAATAAAACACCATGATAATCGCAGGGTACATAATTAGGATGAAGCTAACCCCGGCTACTAAGTCGGGAACTTAGTAGCAAAAAGGTGGAGTTTTTTCAGACTTTTTAACACTTTCCGACTCATTTATACGGTTCTGGGGTTTATTTGAAAAAGGCGCGCAGAAAAGTCTCCTCTAGCTATCAATCGTTATCTTTCTTTAAAGGGGCCAGCCTGTGATTTTGTATACGTGTCTTTTTCTTTCTGCCTCCAGACGTTTTCTCCCAAGAATCATGGCACGGCAGAATGGGAAGAAAGGCATACGAGAAGCAAACTCAGATGAATTAAAATATAATAATAATAACAATCATCATCATCATGAAAATACCAAGGTTTAAAAGCTTTTAAAGGCCACTGGATGTTAAGCGAACTTACAGAAATTCAGTAAATTTCTCCTAAAGTTTGAATTTCAAACCTCAGTCACAGACAATAAAATGTTAAAAGTCATCTTCACTGTATTTCTTTTCTATTTTAGTGAAAATCAGCCTAAGTAAATTAATAGGAGTCCAGAATTGAGAAGGGGAAATGAGATGACGAAACTATTGGGGTGTAATAACGTACTATAATGATATCAGAACAAAATTTCGAAAAAAGTCATAATGTCTTTAAAAAAAATGTCTTACAAAAAAAACTTTTGGCTGGTCGCACACTTTCGCTGCACAATAGCCAGTCATCTGAACAGTATATCAGTCGCAATTAAAAAAAGCCAACAGTCCTCTTTGTCGCCGTTAAACGCCTCCTGTCCCCCTTAAGAAATTAGCTACGTCTCAAAAGTTCTTTTGCCCCCATTATTTTTCTCATCCATCCTTTTTCGAGAAAAGCGAGATATTTTTCCTCAACCATGAGAACGCGAAAAGTCACGCGGAAAGTCACGAAAAATAAATGACAAAACTGTCTTAGAATTTTGGGCAAAGGTTAAAAATAATGCTTGCCTCAAATATGTTTTGATGTTTCATACCAATAGATATCAGGGATCTCTTTATTGCCCTGGTTACCCTAGTAACAAATATTTCAGTTTTAAATTTGCAGTCAAAGTTGCTTGATTTCCTCCCCCATATCAAACTGATCGAATGGAAACAAGGCAACTAACAAACTTTGCAAAGCTTCCCGGCTAGAGGTCCGCTATGCCAATGAGCATGAGGTAAAATTGTGAATTAACCTTTAAATCATTTTACTGCAAAAGAATTAGTTGGAGATAACGTTTAATACTTCTATCCACTCAGTACTTTATTATGGTTTTAAAAGTAAAGCAAGTTCGAATATAAGCTAAAGCAAAAAAATCCTTTTTTCTACCACTCCTCAGAAAAGTAAACAAAATGCCCAAAGACGTCAAAAGATGTGATGAAACGCATGCGTATTGGACAACAGCTTTATTGATGTTTATTCAACCTTTCTGTTAAGTGATCTTTCCGTATTTTACAGTAAAACAAATGACCACGTCAAGCAGAGTATTTCGAAATATTCAGACTCGTTTGTCTCTTTTTAAGTTGCCTGTTTCAGTCTGGTTCAGGAAGTTTGAGACCGTGCCTGTTTCAATCGATTTTCCGGCTGCCAGCGATTGATTGCCACCAATCTCTGCTTTAAAGTTTCGAGGATAATATTACCTGTCGCGCGCGCGGCCGACATCATGTCGCCCCTAGTTTAAAGTCACGTATACGCCAAGAGGCAATGACATACTACTTTTAAATCGCCGGCTGAATCTGAAAAATCCCAATCCAAAGAATGAAACTCAATTCAACTTTTGATGTTTCTACTCCTCAGAATCTGCGCATTATCGAAGAGAAGGAAGGTTTCATCGTCGATCTTGATGCACCTGCCAGAGGTAGCCTCATGATTCTAAATATCAGCCTCGCCATCTTGGGAAACTTTTTCATCGTTCTCACTTACTGCCGCAATTTTAAAATGCGAACTGTCACTAACACACTAGTGGTCAGCTTGTGCATCTCAGATATGCTATCTGCGGTAGCAGACACGCCATATTGGATTGCTTTTCTTGCTAAAAAAGACCTTTATAATTCCAACTTTGTTTTCTGTCGGCTGATGCTTTCGTTTGGAGACTTTTTCATAGTTGCAGCTCTCCTAAACATGTGTGGAATCGCGTTAGATCGGTTCATAACGTTGGTCAAAGGACTTCGACGAAAAATCACCAGAAAACGAGCACGAATCATTGTTTCATGGCCGTGGTTGCAAGCACTTATTTCTGCAATTCCATGGTGCTTGTCGGAAGGGAACTGCGAAGAAAGGTGTCATTCGTATTTTCCTCATATTTACGAGCCTGAAATCACACCACGAACCATCAACGTCATCTTTAAGATAAGTCATCTGGTGCTGCCAATTTTCAGTATCTACTATGTATTTCTTCGTATTCTAAACTCTGTGCGAAGTAGCCGCAAAGTTAATTTAGAGAACAGTTACATTTCCCGCAACAGCAGTGCTGAAAAGTTCGCCGTAGATGCATACAAGCGTTCATCGAAAACAGCTATCATCCTCTTTACTATGTTCCTGTTTTGTACATTGCCTTATTTAGGGGTCACTTTTTACTCTATTGTGACAGGAAAACCACTAACTGATTTCAAGGCGGGTTTCGCCATTTATTTCATTTTCTCTCTTAAACGGTCTCTTTTCCCTGCCATTTACATATTCAGAAACAGAATGATCTTAGGCTATCTACAAGAAACGTTTCGGTGTTCAATTTGTGATGGAAGCTCTAAAACTGATAATGCGCGAGATTCGTTCGTTTATACTCCCAACGCCAACAGTTCCTGCTTTGTTCTGTTTTGTAGAAAATCATTTCGTTCGCGAGTACATCCTACTGTCTACGACGGAGATCACCAGCATTATCCCAAGCATCTTGATGTGTACTTTGTGGGAAATGTTAAAGACACTAAAGCCATCATTGAGGATCAGTTTGTTAATATTGTGGCAATGGAAAGAAAAGACAACGAATGTGAGTCGCGCGATGCCGACACTTAACGAGAACCTAACGAGTAATAAGAAAAAATATCGGCGACCTGAAAGTGTTAAAAAAACGTTTGATGGGCTTTGCGATCAAAAACTAACTTCTTGAAACATTAATTTATAAACTGTTAAAATTATTTATTTATCTACCATCGTCACCTCAGCGCACAGTTTTAATTTAAAAGGATAGCTATCTTCCACACTTACGTAGTACTACGTTGCAGAATTGTACGAAATCTCGACTTAAATTCTTTGGGATTTTTATCTCTGTAATGACAACTTCTTGGTCATAACATACAGTAAAATCCGTCCGAATCAGTCACTGAGAAGACAAAGATTACAATTCACCTGTCAAACCAAAACAGCTTTCTTTCTCTAAAAAAGGGATTTTGGCTTTTTTAAAGCTGCTAATAATTTCCCTATAAAATACAAGTAATTTTCTGGTGATCGTATTAAAGAACTTTCAGGGTTTGATTTTATATTCGCTAAACATTTTGTAGGCTCTGCTCTCCTTTCTAACTAGGAGCTATTTTCGTTTTGTCAATGAAATATTAAATCAACATTCTTTCCCCCAAAAAAACTTAGTTCGTCTGGTATAGCTTTTCAAATCTGCCACATCAACAGTTACTTTTTAATTGGTTATTCTGATCAAATATTCAACGTACAGTCTCGCGAAAATTTTTCTTTTTATTTACAGCGTTAGTCCACTAGACCAAATGAAAGTAGTAGGTATGTTAAATATGAATCTTCCGGCTTCATTAAAAAGCCCCTCAATTTATGCACCATTAAAGATTTGCATACATAATCACCGGAGTGAACCGAGCAGGTGCTTCTGGTGATCAGGTGTCACTGAAAATGCTTTCTTAGCTTACGCTCTAAGCGGTAAAATTTTATTTTTCTTTTCCACTAAATTGGATACCAATCACTTGTTCAGCATAACAATTTTGACAGCTCAAACACAATAAAACAATATAATTAAGTTTAAAAAAATTTTTTCTAGGGTAAATAACTTTCTCCATCAGACTGGTTTCTCATATAATTATATTTTCAGTTTTGTTTTGTCATAAAAGGGCAGGAAAAGTATCAGCTAAACCGCCACAAGCGACCATGAACTGCCCAAAACGGGCCAAAATTTTCCCAGTCAAAACTCTTTCATTAATTCATTCAGAGAATTTATCGAGATTCAAGGGAAAAAAGAACCTCAATGTACAGAATGTTATTTTTCTTAAACAATTTCTGAAGTCGTGGAACAAATCAAGGCTTCACGAGAAGCAATTCCCCTGTTCAAAGGGAGGACAATAGTGTTCTTTGATGAGCAGTTTTGAACAGTGTTTGAGACGAGGAATTACGGATTTAACAGGCAGGTGTAGCTATACAATCAAAACAAAAGGATCTCACATGGAAAAAAGATAAGGAAATAAACCAAGCGTTCAGTTGTTCTTATAAAAGAGGAAAAAATACTGCATGGCAAAGCCATGAAACCAAAAGGACTGTAAGACAATCTTTATTTCCTTTAATTTTGTTACTTTGCTGGGATTTTTTAATCATTTTGAAATAAGTTATGAATTGAAATTGACTGAGAAATTAATAAGCTTATTGCTCTTTGGCTGTAAATAAAAGTTTAAAAAAACAAAACATTAAATAGACTGACAAATTACTTCATGGTTGACTCGCTTGTATGATTTTTATTCACTTGTTGTAAAGAAGCGCATACTCACATGAAGTAACTATTAGATATAAAATAATTTCTCTTCCATAAAGTACCTGGATTCATCTCTCTGGTTGTAAACGACTACCTCTCGTAATAGACCACTAAATATCCTGATTGGAAGCGCTAGAAACAGCTTAAGCCAAGATTAGAGACTGTGAGACTTTTAGATATCATGTGACCTAAAGGGAACCAATGAAAACCTGTGCTTTTGGGGAAAAATTCACAAAATGGATTGTTTTACAGCTTGAATTTTTCCTCAACAGCGTGCGTGCGCTCTCATTGATTACTTCATTGATTACTTCACTAAGCTTCACTAACCTGTCCTTCCGAAACCATTTACCGAGTTTAGCCAAGTAACCAATAGGACTGATCTGGATTAACGGAGTTAAAAATTGATTCCAAAAAGTTTGTTATATCGCACATAATTTTTTCGCACCCAGCGTGTGAATATTAGGTTAAATGAAAGAAAAAACTCGTTGGAAGCTTCCTTAACGTATGGCCTGACTGTGTGAATTTAACTTCATCGAAGGGACATTCAAGACAAAGACAATCGTGTTTGATATACAGGATAATATATTTACTGTTTTGATTTGTGTAACTTCTTAAGTATTTTTTATCAGCTTAACAGCCAGATTAACAGCTATAGAATTACCCAGTTAGAGAACTCGACTTTTTCATGGATCGAACAAACAATCAGCACCGTAGAATGCTCCTCGTAAGCAAAAATCGTGATTTCAAGCATATACACCTACATATAGTTGGCTATACATGATTTTAACTGAAATGTTCTCATACAATTCTAAGATGAATTACTCATAGGTTCATAAGCGGCATTTAAAAGTAGCAGTTAGAACAGCTGACGGTTCATGAAACTTCCCAGTTCCTTTATTTAGAGGGTATACTATAAGACAGAGATGTCTCAATGTTCTAATCGCCACTGCCTTGTTGCAGAGGAGAGTTGATCTGACTTGGAATTTTATCTTTCTAAATCACTTATTGAATAATCGTTATTACTTCTGGCTTCTAGAAAATAGTTTTTACTGTCGTCCGTCTGTCCGGTTAGCAGGCATAGCATGCGTCATTTTCGTTATGATTATGTACAACTCAAACGTGGCGAACATTCTTCATCATTAAACATTCAGCGCCTAAGTGTGTTGTCCACAGCTAGTTTTAGATCGCACCAAGGTCCAGTAGAGCAGTATTTACTGATAATTCTGTCGGCGCCAACTGCAGTTCTACGTTTGCACCATAACCCAGGAGGACATTCATCTAAGGTTTCAGAATTCTTATAGTGCACGAGTCTCTTTCTAGAGCACTCATTTCCACTTGGACAAAGTGACTCAGTTGTATCATCATTGGTGACAGTTATGTTCTTTTTACACCACAGACCTGGTGGGCAGTTACGTATTGTCACAGAACTTTCATATCCCACCTTCCTCTTAAAAGAGCAGCTTAACCCGGTCGGACAAAGTTCTTTGTGGACTCTCGATTCTTTGGAACTTTCTCTTTTGACTTCCTCTCGTTTGCACCACAATCCTGGAGGGCAGTGGCTCAATTTTTCAAAACCAGCTTCTCTTTGAAGCGAACAGTGAAGGCCTCTTGGGCATGCCTCTTTCCTGGCCTGATGGTTGACTTGCCTTGGTTTTGCACTTCTAGCAATCATGATGGTATTTCTCTTACACCACAATCCAGGTGGACATTTTTCCAAGGTCAACGAACTTTCGTAGCCAAATTCACGTTTATTCAAACACCATAGCCCAATAGGACACTTTGTTTCAACATGATTTTCATTCAACTTTGTGGAAGCTTCAGCGTCATTGGCTTTACTTTTCATGCAGCCGACACCTTGTGTACAAACTGGTTTCCTATGACCACGATCGTTCTTTAGATCCTCTTTCATTTTTGTTTGGTCTTTTCCTTTCTCGTTGTTATTGTCGTCTTCCATACACCACAGACCAAAAGGACATTCCCTAGCCTTTTTTAAGAAGCCATCAATGCTTGTTGTTTCTTTTTTTGCTTTCCACCTGCTAACGCCATTGTTATGAATTGCTGGGTTCCTGGTGACTATAGATATGGCCTGCTCTCGTCTAGATAAAGACGAAGTGTCAGCTATCAATCGTACCTTTTCTTGGTTGGTAACTGCCTCATCTTTTTTACTCTTGGGACACCACAAGCCAAAAGGACAGCGGTAAGTGACCTGAGAGTCTTCACGCCCTTCACAACTGCGATTTCCCGCGGGGCATGGAGATTTCTGTACCTTTTGCCTCAAAACTTGTTTGGAGCCACCCGGATGTATCGCTGGAGACTTTTTTTTTGAAGGAGCACCTGCTCGGAAATGACCTTTCTTGAAAGTTTTTACTTGGATCGTGTTTTTGTTATTTACATTTCCCAAGATCCCATGAGGATTGTTTGCATCTAGGCTCTTCTCTACTTCTTCTTGAACCCACTTTCCATGTAGTCGAATCCCCTTCAGCCACGCCACGCTTTTCATTCGTTGGATGAGATTACCCGGTGGTGGCACAAAATCCTTTTGGATTTTAAATTCTCCACTCTGCTTCACCTTCCTCATCTCACCAAATTGGAAAACAAATAGAATTAGCATGGAAATTCCTGTGATGTATGCAGCCATTGCTCAAGATAAGACTGCCGACACCTCCACAACCAGTTGGTTTCCTTATTCGAAGCCAAGCTTCTCGAAAAATCAGGGGTTTCTGATTCAAAAAGGTATATTGGATCTTTTATGTACAAACGTTCAGAGACATTTGTTGCCACCACTGGTCTAAATTGGTTTCCTTTATACCTAAAGCATTCCGGAAAACGCCAAACTGTTTAATTACTTGATTGTCACCTGCTTACCGATTGTGTCACTGTTTGTGGTGCCAATGACTGGTCCCACTTTTGATGGATTGAATCCAAAAGATTCAGCTTTTTCTCAAATGTAAACAGATCGGCTTAGATAATCGTAATTCAGCCTCTAAACTTGAAGTTTTAGGAAACCACAAGTGAGAGGAGAAATGGAATTGGCGCCAAATATTCAGCAATGACAAAAACAATAACACTTTATTTTTCTTTAAAGAAGATTTCTTCAGGGCCCTCCTCGTTAAAGCCACGTGGATTCACAGAAGTGCGCGTATTGTAATTGTTTTTCAAAAGGAATACCAATAAGACGTTTTGTCGAACTTTTGAAATATTGAATTTCATTGACTTGCGGAACTTTTGCACTAATCTGTTACTCGTCTTTTTAATTAACTATTTATTTTCCTTAGCTCAAAGGTCAAACGTAGATAGGACCTTAAAGTGCCAAATCGCACTGCCGACAAGGCGAAATAATCGAACAATTAACTCGTTTGTCCATTCTTGAAAAGCAGCCAAATCACACTGTTAAAAAAAAAACAGTTTCTTTTCTTTATTTTTTTGGATCAGGCATGCTTACTTGTCAAAGCTATTTAGAGCATCGCCAGAATTATTTCCCGCTACGATCACACTTTTGACGTAAATTGGAACAAATATAATTAATAATGATCGCTAACTCGAACTTCACTTAATTAAACTTTAACGCCGAGCCTTTCTGGGCGGTGTGATAAGAAAAAAAAAGTGTGTAGCATGATATTTGAATAATCTGCTTAAGGTAGTTTGAAAGGAAGTTAACGTACCTGAAGTACTTCAGGTGAATGTTCATTGAGTCTGACAGAAAAGGAAGGAAGGAAACCAAGATTAAAAACAAGTTCTGATTCTTTCGGAAGAACTCTTAACTAAAGACAGTTTATTTTTGTAAGTTAAAATCAATTGTCTTTGCGAAGTTGAGGTGCAGATAGACTTAGATTTACTTTGGTTTCAAGGGTGAAAAAATTTACTTTTGGAAAATATTTATGGCAAAGAAATATAATCTCTTTAGTAGCCGTATTAAAAGGTGTGGGTTTTCACAGCGTCCTCAACGAAATGAAAATTGTCGCGTTGTTAATCTCTTTGTAAATTTTAGGGAAAGGGCAAAACAAGTAGTAATTATGTTTTTGAGGCTAATACATGATTATTTTCATTCTGACTCGTTAAGAGTAACAAAGAGCGCTAATTTGAACTTTTTTTTGTTTATAATCCATATTGTGAAAGTTAGTCTCAAAACCCTTGGTTTATTTTTTTGGTTTCTCTGTTCTAATCCGTAAACGAACTTTTGTGCAGCTGGATAACACCAAATAAGCGAAAATAAACGTTTTTTTTAAGAAACTTAGTTTTTGACCTCTGTTACAGCTGCTTGGGTTGTTTTGTCCTTTCACAGCAAAATTTGATAGTAAAGATTTCAAAGGCCGAATGCTATAAAAGGCAAGGATCGAACAATTATAAATTGTAAACGTGACGTTCTACACTTTTTCGAGGTAATTTTGTAAATCTGACTGATTCAATTACGCAGGTGTTAAGAATATTGTAAGCTCTGTCGTAACGAGCGTTGTTTCAGAGAAAGTAGCAAGTCAGTTCTATTACAATCTTGCACAGTGGTAGCGTTACACCCCTGCCTCCTCTCCCCCGAAAATGTTAAAGCTATGGGAAGAGCAATCTTATCAGTTCCATGTAATTGCTGCATCCAACAATCGATTCGCTCAAAACTCAGTTTTCAACAGGCCAACAGATGAAATGTGAAGGACATGTAAATATTTCTTTTGTATTAATTAAGATTACTCGATCGGCGCTTTATATGTTTACCAGGACCTTCAATTCACTTAGCATTAATCTTCCTTGTAATCTACGAGATCTCCGTTTACCTCGATAGGATTTTAAGCTGGTAAAAGCCTATACATAGTTTTAACGGATTAAAGATTATAAGGCTCTTGTTTTCTTTATTCATCGCGCGCTAATGAATTTATATTGTGCCTGACCGGATCTTGCAGATGTCTCCGAAAATAACATGCCCACACAAAACAAATTGGATGGATAACGTTTGTGACCAATTTCCAATTTACCCAATCTACACAGTTATTTTCTGAATTATCTAATAATTTTGTTTCCCTTCTGGTAAGAGTGAAAAGTAAATGAAATCTGGGTCATTAAACGAAATTATAGAGTAATGTGATAGAACTAATTAGCAACTACAGAGTTACATTATGCTTAAATGAACACAGTGATGGTACACGCTAGCTATGAAAGGAGAATTTACAACGTTGTGCTTAGTAGCAATGTGAAAAAAAAAGATGGATCACAGAATTAAATCTGGCGTGAAAATTAGTTCTAAAGTTAGCCAATAAACCCACTTTAGGACGGTAGATCTAATCAATCCGAGGGTAGCCGAGTGATATCGAATCCCACCGAATTAAAACAATTCTTTTTTCTGCCTGGTTCCCTTTTTAAGGCTTCCTTTTTAACTTATTCCCTAACGCTAACGCACAGTGGAACTTATCATGAGTTACTTGTAGCACTTAAATTTTCACCCCGGGGTTAATTCTTTGTTCCATCGTTTATTTGCACGTCAACTGTGACACGCTTATTTGTTGTATTATTAAGAATATTATGGGATGGACGATTTTCATCCGAACGAAATAGAATAGAGGTGGAAAATCGCCTCGGAATCTATTTCTGTTGAAGCGTAAATCAGTTTCAGTCTATCTGAAGACTAGAGTATCCCTCTTCTCTCATCACTTTTCTGTGTTTTTGCTTCATCTCTGTGAAAAAGTATATAAAGCATAGCAATCAAAGTTGCTTGGTATTTAGTCTGTTAAGTGGAGAATGTTCCAATCGACATTCGGTGGATTTAAGTATACAAGAACGCGTTAAGTTTCGCTTGCTTTGAGATTAGATCGAGAAATGAGGAGACGACTAATTCTACACGAAACAGGATTTACTCGCTTAAGATTTTTCACTTCCCACTTTATCGACGGTCGAGTACTCTTCAGGATACTTACTTTTTATTTGTTTCTCAATTCATTCAGTACGCATGTTAGCGACGACCGGAAATGCGTCTGCGATCGCAGGCTATACGAGTGTATAAATACACGAAAATTCAAGGGCATCGATTCCAGCATTGCCAAAGATCAAAAAAATGATTTACATGGCACTTCATTTCAATCATCGCCGAAAATAAACTGCATGCTCATCACAAGAGCCATTTGCATAGAACGAAAGTTTACAACGGCCGACCATCGCAGTTTTGCTAAATAAGATTCTTTTTTTTTCGACCACTGTAGTGTTCACTTGTTCCAAAGTAATCAACGCTTTCAAGCGATAGAATTCGATCACCGACCTGTTCTGGAAAAGCTCTAAATTTAATCTTTCCTAAGCATTCCTCGCAAAGCATGCGTGGCTTCCGTCGCAGAACGATTCTTATTCCCAGTTTCCACGGTCTCCGCTAGGAACGCGTGGGACTATGATTCCCTTTTTGTGTCCTAAATACGAAGAAAAACGGCTTGCAGATTACAAGCAAGACTAAAAAGTAAATGTCAAGGTCCGTTAATTTGTAAGATATGGCATCGACATTTTAATACTAGGTTAGTTTTCCAAAAATGGCTGAAAATTCGAACATCACTGCACAATTGCCTTTTCAAATAATTTTTCACAAGTCATTCATCTCCTCAAAATCAACTCCTTGAAAAATATTCGTTTGTTTTAAAAGTCATCAGTTTAAGGTCAAATTTTTGTTTCCTCTTGCGAGATTATTTTCCCTCCAGACACCGTTAAAATCCAGAAAGAAAACCATTGGTTTGTTGGGAATACTAAGCTCTGCTATCCTGCAGAGGCAGTTTAGCTACTGAAAAGTAGAGTGTGAATGATCCTTTTCGCCATTCTGATGACTTGGCGTACAGCACTCTACCAGCTAAACCACAGGCCTCCCGCGGTCAAGTCGCGTCACTGCTGTAAACTACACTGTATACCACCCCTCCCCTCTAAATCCACAGCCTTTTCTTATAAGGGTAAGATAGTCTGAAAAATCACATTGACAAATGTAACTACTTTTATTTTCATTGAATAATACCTTCCAATATTACTGATTATCATTTACCCTTAACCAAATTATTTACAGATTTATTAGCTATTATCATAGCTGCTAGATTATCATAGTGGTTACTTCCCGCACCATAGACCGGGTGGACAGCGCTTTTCAAAACTTTTGATTCCTGCTTGCTCTTTGATGTTTTCCATTTTCCCGACCTTTTTTAAATTTTGATCGGATACCTCGCGCTTCTTACCGCACCACAGCCCAGGAGGACAGCGTTTTTCAAAACGGCCTGCCATGTTGTTTACGTCTCCTGTTTCAGCTGATTTTCTATTACTGACAACATCTGCAACCTCTCTCTTCTTTCCGCACCATGGACCGGGTGGACAGCGCTTTTCAAAACTTTTGATTCGCGTTTGCTCGTTCATGTCTTCAGTTTGTTCGGCCTTTTTAAAATTTTGATCGGATACCTCGCGCTTCTTACCGCACCACAACCCAGGAGGACAGCGTTTTTCAAAACGGCCTGCCATGTTGTTTACGTCTCCAGTTTCAGTTGATTTTCTATTACTGACAACATCTGCAACCTCTCTCTTCTTTCCACACCAGAGACCAGGTGGGCAGCGTTTTTCAAAGGTCTTGATTCGCGATTGCTTGTTTATGTCTTCAGTTAGTGGAACGTTGTTTAGATTTTGATCAGATGACTCCCGCTTCTTACCACACCACAACCCAGGGGGGCAACGCTTCTCAAACTGATCCGCTACGTTGTCCACGTTTACTCTCTCAGTCGAATTACTACTGCTAAGATCTTTAACCTCTCTTTTCTTTCCGCACCAAAGACCTGGAGGGCAGCGCTTCTCGAAAACGTTCACCTGCTGTTTTCTTTGTTCGTTCGGGTCCTTGAACTGTGTCTTCGTCCTTGCAGCTAAGTTGCCATCAAAAATTTTTCCGTCGGGTTGCTGCTGTTCATCATATTGGGACGCCCTTGTTTCTTCCTCGGTTAGGTGTCGCTTTTTACCACACCAAAGGCCAGGTGGACAACGTTTCTCGAAGGTTCCTTGAAAGCCGGACAAGGGCTCGGAAGAGGAGCTACTTGAGAAGGTCTTTAAGGAAGCGAACGGAATAAAAAGAAGGAGAAAATGGCAGCAACCTAGAAATTTCATCTTTTTTCCTATGGGGAATAAGAAGAGACATAAGTGTGAAAAAAAATCGTTAAACACTAAGAGATTCATAAGGAAACTATTTTAAAGCCTCTTTTCACAACGGCTTTATAGGAAGAGGAATAATAAACACTACACAAACAATTTTAAAATACTTAAGATAATTTAATTCAGTTGAAATTGTCATGAATGAAACAAGAAAAGAATGTAGGATCAAACTTCATGAGAATTACACATTTCATAACGTGCCGGTCTAAAAACTAAAAAAAAAAAAACGTTCTTCGCCTAGGCCCAGTTGTTCGAATGCCGATTAGAGCTAACCTGCAGTTAAATTTCAGTCCGGGTTTCTTTTTCTCAACAGTATTTTCTCGGATAATTTTCTCTATTCTTTCTAGAGCATCCAATCATCAAATTGTAGACAAAAAGAATTACACTGAATTTGCTTTTTAAACTTTCGCACTAACCCTGCTTTATTTTAACCCAGCTTTAAAGAACTCGGGCCAACAGGGCCACTCAGCTTCTGAGAAACAATCTCAGTCTCCTTTCACATGATCTTCATGATTCGGTTTTTTATTCGGTTTTCTCAACTGGGTTGACTTATACTGAGTTGATTTCACTTAAGTCTGAGCTGAAAACAAAGTTACCCAGACCATTTCACCGTGAACAGACTTAGTCTATTAAACTAAACGAATTATTGATTGAAGTAATTCTCTGTTCATGCTATGTGCTTCCTACTGCACCTACGATAAGAAAAGGCAACTCCAAGGAATGCGAAACTTGCCCCTTCATTTTAAGACGGTTTTTTATCACGACCATTTACACAGGACAAATCCACCTCATGAAGCAGACGATCACTTGTGCCGCATCCAAAAATCTCGTTTATATGTCGCCGATGTAAGAGCCTTTCATATACATCAGCCGAACCCGGACATCGAACAGACGAAACACGCTTTAAGAGAAAGATTTAGATAGCACCATAGTCATTCATTTCAATCATAAGGGAAACCAATTGGCAAACATCGAACTTATTAACTTTGAAAGAGAGAATCCATACGTACAGCCCGCAAATCGTTTGATCGGCAGTCTACGCAAGTGTCTTTTCTCAAATAGCTGAGCCAAACCCTCCACATTATGCCGACTGTAAGAGAATATAATTAAAAGACGAAAATCTATTCCTGACTAAAGTTTTGCTTAAAACTAAATTATGAGGAACTGTTGGAGACACTGTTACTTTTTATGCTACCACTTGCTATCTAAACCACATGGTTACTGAGAGCCGGCGAAGAAATAATTTTATCTAAAATGACACTATTACTTTGCATGATTAAGGTAAAAATTATACCCTAGAGTGGGTACAAATTAACCGAAAGAAAACAAAAAAATCGATTGCCTTTTTGAATGTTTTATAAGATGAAAGGAAAATAAATTGACAGTTTGCTTTTCTTCAAAAGGAGAATAATAATGCAGAAGCGGTAGTTAACTCAATTTGACGTTGGATAGCCGATATTAAACCTTAGATAAAGACTACAAAAAAGAACCCGGGCAGAGCAACTGAATTACTTATTTAAGTTCCATTCAATTTTTAACTCAGCAAATAAATTATCCAAACAAGTATAATATGAGCTGCAGATTGATACTACAGACGATACTACAATCACATCGTCAGCAGATTGTGGCAGCATGGGAAGACTGTAGGAATCTCTTAATACATCTGTATCAGAAGTTTTTAACTGGGCATTGGCCAACAGGCTTCCACTCAACCAAAAAAAGACCAAGGTCCTCACCGTGAAGGGAAAGCGACTCTCGATCAAAATAAAGAATAACCCTGAAATTACTTGCAATGGCAGTTTACTAACTAACGTTATGAACGTTAAGTTACTAGGTCTTGAGATTGATGAAGAGCTATCTTTCTCTGAGCATATTACGACTGTTTGTAAGAAAGTTTCACAGCGCATCGGCTTGTTAAAGAAAATTATGAATTATCTGCCCCCTAAACAAAGATTACTTTATTACAATGCTTTGATCAGGCCAGTGATTAACTATGCAAGTGCAGTGTCCTCTGGACTAATTGTAATCCTCTGGACTAATCGGCTGAAATGGTTGCCTTTTTATAAAGACGCTTTAATATCTAAATGTATCATTGCTTATAAGCGATTACAAGGTGACGTCCCTGTTTATACTTAAATTAAATAGTAACATCCACAGTAGACAAACCAGGTACTGTAATTTTAACCTAACCTCTCCGAGGTATAATCGCGAAACAGAAGGAGGTAGATCTTTTACCGTAACAACTTGCAAAGCATGGAACAGCTTATCTTTGCCTGTAAGGCATAGTGATTCAGTTGACTCTTTAAAAAAAGCATTGTGGAATGAATTTTTTAAACAAAAGCAGAATCTTGATCATTTTTCTATTTAAGTTACTTGATGAATTGTGAGATGATTATAATGCTATATTTTATCTTTTAAATAATTTAGTAGATTCTATAGTATCTGTATTCTTTGGTTTTTACCTTGTATTTTTATAGCTTAGTATATATACTCATTTATTATTTTATTATTTATTTATTTATTATTAAGAGGGCCACAAGTTTATTAGCCCCGGCTATTTCGTGCTAACCCTCATAAAAATAAAGTCTTTACCATTTATTATATTGACGTAATGGTGATATTTCACATGGTTAAGAGCCAAGAACACATTTGTACTTTTTTGCGTATAAGTAAGGCCAACATTACACACTAGAGAGTGGATACAAGAATACAAGAATCGACTGCCTTTTGAATATTTTTGAGGAAGAACATGTAAGAAACATTTTGGAACTTAAATTTATATCACAACTTAGGTGACTTGTTAATAAACATTTAGAAAATACTTACCGCCAGGAAGGTGTCAAACTGACTAACACACAGTCGTTTTTTAACCGTATGTGAAGTGGACTGAATTTTACGCGCCCAATAAGAGTATTTATATCATTGATGGGACATTTGTCTGCTACTACGTACGTTTCACAATAAACCTTTCTTTTAAGCATAAAAATCCTCAAGGCACCGAGAACAAAGCACTTCGGATGCTTTGCGTTGAATCTGGGTGGGTAGTTTTGGTTTTGTAAACATATCTTTGCTGTCTTAGCTCATTAAAAATTTGTCAGCTGAATGTTTAGGAAAAGAGAGAGGATTATGAATTTAATTGTTTTCTTTTATCTGGAAACGAATTTCAGCAAAAATTTAAATTTTTGAAGGCAACTTCCTGAAACATGCTGAAAGTTGTTCTGTCCTGTGGTATTGTTATTTTTCATCTTTTCATATTTTTCCTACTCATACGCTTGCAGGTGACACAATCTTCTGGCCCGGAAATACACGTTGTAGGCAATTTTTTCTTCTAAATACGTTATAAGGCTTTTTTAAAGCAAATCATGTTGAGTATCAATATGATCAAAATTATTAAATCTTCTATTCGGCTGAGAGTTCCCTGTCTTTACAAGGAGTCGTGTTTCGCGCGCGACGTTTCGAGATACTCAGTTTACTCATTTACGTAAATAACCACAAAGAATTCAACACAATGCTTTGTTGGTAATGTAAGTATACTTGATCCCTACAGGGCGATATGTCGTTCGTGGTTGTACGAAATTAACGTCACATTTTCAAAAGGAGACACGCTTAATATAGAGAAACGGTAGTTAATTGAAGAGAGGTATTAAACCCACTACCATTTTTACGTGTTAAGTAGTTATACACAAAAAGGACTGAACCTAAAATAGCGAGCCAATTACGCATTTAAACTTGGTGTTAGATATTTTATTCTGAACATCAAATAAATATATTTTTCCTGACCAGTAGTATCGGGTGTCGAAAACATGGACGTTGCGGGAAAATTGGCTTTCAATGGAACAGTTATCCAGTAAGAATCGTAGGGAAAAAGATTATTCTTGGATTTTGCTAGCCTCCCCGCAGACGTCCTGTGGGGTTTGTTTTTGTTCGTCACGCATTCATTTCTCCCCACGGACGTCTGCTAAAGACAGCCGACATTTACGTTCTTGTTTCTTTGAATAAGCCAATAAGCGGTCAGTTATTGTGTCATGATCAGCCAATAACGAGCTGTGATACAACTCAAACGGCACCTAAGAATTATTTCTCGCTTTTTTAGAGGAATATTTATTCCATGCCCACGCAAGGATGAGACTCCGAAGAAAGTTGTAAGAAGCGAATTTTTTTGTTTTCTTTGCAAGTTAGGAAAGGACCAAGTTCGCGTGTTTAGAAAAAGCGCAGTCGACATCACAAGGCTCATCAAACGTGCTCTGGACGTTGATGTGTCCTTGTATTCTTACTGAGTGAATTATTTATTTGCACTGCTATCTTCTACCTGACACGACTCAAACGTTTTGAAAAAATCACAGAAGGCACGGTCCAGGGGGGGGAAGCTACTTCCCATACATTCTCACAACTTGCAAAGCGATCAGCAAGGGTCTTGCCAGCGGATTTGGTACTGATCATGCGCATTACGTCAAAATCCATAGATCAACGGCCTTGAGAAGAAACAAGAACATGGCGGTCGAAGGCGGGACTGTTTCTCACTATTATATTTTGGTAATTCGCAAATTTATTGATTTGATGTCGCTGTTCAGACATAGTGTGTGGTTTTCTTTTTCTGTTAAACAACCTCCCTCTGCAGAGTTTGGAATATGCAACATATAGCTCCGTACTGATAAGAACCGCCGAAGAGTTGAGCTATCGAGCAGTGTTTTGCAGCAAACCTTAGGAAAGTTAAAGTCGCTTCAAGGTACAGGGCGTTCAGTAGTAGTTCTGATTTGTTTATTAGGATCGTTTTGAATTTTAACTTTGGATTCAAGGTGTTGACTGATCGTAATAAACGAAGTGAAATGTTATGAAGTGTGAATGTTTATCTGATGTTAATTCAGTTATGATATGTAGAGCTGTAAGCTCATATTTGTAAAGCTTTCTGAATATTCTTTCTTCCGATGAATTTGACACTTTCTCCAGTAATTTTTATCAGCATCAAGTTATCCTTGCTCGGCAAAAACTATGTAACCTATAAATCGATCGAGGGCGTGGTTGTTGGTTAAGAATCATCTAACGCGGTTGCGTTTTAGTTTCCCCCGCAATTTCAGTACCGAGAGACAAATACGATATGCAAGAAGAACAAAGATGCATGATATTATTTTTTTCAATTTTTTAAGCATTTCTGATTTCCTCTACCGGTTCGCTTCTTGCCTAAAAAGTCTAAAAATATTTACTGTGGTAAAAATGCTGCAATTATCCGCTGGCCATCACGCAGGGTGATCGCTTTGCAAGTTGTGAGAACATCGTTTCTCGGTCCCAGACCTCGTCTCTTCCCCCCCCCCCCCTCCCCCCCCACCCGGCACGGTCGAAAACAATTACTATTAACTCTGTATATATTCGAAGTATGAAGAAAAGAGAACTTGTAAACGTTTATAGGGAAGATTTTCAAAGCATTCTTCGAAAACAAAGGCCGTTTTCTTTTTTGCGAAATGTAATTCCACCAAGGTCATGGGTCGCGGACCAAACACCAATACGCGAAATTTGGGTATATTTTTTCAAGAGACGGTAAAACAAAAACTTCCAAGTCTACAGCATTGTGCTTCCAACGGCAGAAAAGGGTTTAGCTGAAAACTTGTTCTGCAAAAAGGTACGTCTTCCCGTTGCGTTTTATTTATTCACAAGCTAAGTGTCGCCGAAGTCTAAACTTCAAGCTAGAACGACAAATTAACCTGCCTGTCAACAAACTTTAATTTCGCTCCTTCAAAGAAAGAAAGAACGCTTATAATCAATAAATCATTGGACCTTTCATTTTTCACCGTATTTTATTTCTCGACGAAATATTTAATCATGCTGCAGCTCGGAAAAGTCGCGGACAAAGGACCACATGCTAACTGTACAAGTCACTCGCTAACATTTCCTTCACCGATCGATCTTCAACCAAGCTTCTGGGCTTCCGTAAACAACAGAGAAAGCCCCTCTCTCGACAACGTTCATATTTTCTTCGCTAATATCACTGAGCGTTACAGCTGGAATACCAATACTTGCCAGCTTTGTAGCTTGACCTTTCATAAGATTTACCAGGGGCGAAACAACAACAACAATATGTCCAGTAGTTCCACGCACTGTGTCGCAAGTAAGTGGGGTGTGATTGGTGAACGTAAATGTCGGCTGTGCGTCCGTGGGGAGAAATGAATGCGTGACGAACAAAAACAAACCCCACAGAACGTCATTCTCGACCCCAGTGCTTGCGGGTTTGGGAATGCGTCTGAGTCGAGATTGATCCCTCTCCTTTACATGCGCAGAAGAGCTCTGGGTCGAGATTGCACAGGACGTATGCGGGGAGCCTACTGACTTGCGTACTGGCGTACTGTAAGCTACACCCCTGAAATGGACATTTGGGAATATTTCCTCGATATTCAGTTTATTACTCACCATTTGTTGGACGCTGTACTTTTCATGAGCCCTTAACTAACTAAGCACTGGCAAAAATTGTACGTTTAACTCGAGAAAACCCGAAGTTTTATTTGTTATTTTCGGTGGGATATTTGCTAAATTAGACAATCCTCACGGTTAGAGAAGCCGAAAATGTAAAAAACGGTTGAAGTTTGGCCAAGCTAAAAGTTTGCCATTGAAATTGCAGGCGAACGTAAAAAATTCAGTCGATCGCGACCCAAACGGGGGCAAACGTTGAATCTAAGTCGCGTTGAGTAAATTAAAAATAGGTTCGACAAAGAGTCGACTTAATTCCAGTGTGGTAACAAACGTCGAACCTGCGTCGATCTTATTTCAAAAGTTGCACTTCATTAAAGTACGATGGCCCAGGAGGGTCACAGTCCAGTATTAGTTTTTGGCAGTCCAGTTATGGTTTTACACAGTCCAGTTTTATTTTTACACAGTCCAGTTTTATTTTTAACACAGTCCAGTTTTATTTTTACACAGTCCAGTTTTATTTTTTTACACAGTCAAGTTTTATTTTTTGTGTAGTTACCAGACCTCTCTCGCGCTACTGTAACGCGTGTAATATCATAGGTGACGAATTACTTCTTAATTTTGGCGCGAAATTTCAGCGTTAATTGTAATTTCACATGTGAAATTACAAAATTGCCATGGCAACCTGTCGTACGTCTCCGTTTCAAGATGGCGACGAAGTTTTAAAATGTCGTCAATGAAGATGTCAGGGCATAAAAAGACGCTAGAAAACCTGAACACACGAAAGAGCACATCAAGAAGGGTTCTTAGAGGTATGTTGTCGAAAAATTCCAAAAACTTAAGCCAAATTTCAGCTCTAAACGTTTGAGAGAGTGGAGTTCACGATCGATCGATACGATCAATGATAAAATAAACAAGTCAAAAATCCTCGATTGCTAACGTAATTCGTCACCCATGATATTAGTATGTGTAATCAAATGGTGACGAGTGAAATTAAGGAATAATTTCACGCGCGTTTTGTCCAAATCCTTATAATTTCCCGAGCCTTAAGGCTCTAGTAAAAAGCGCAAAGTAGTTAAAGAACACAGAATACAGGTGAGATGGTTACACTATGACCCGCCCAAAAAGGCCTTTGTTCCTGTTCGACAAAAAAACGGAGGTGGAAATCGCTTTATTGCATATACCAATGATAACCCTCCAAGCCTTGAGGAGCTCATGGAGAAGGCTTCTGCGTTGTTTTTCCCGGGGGGAAAGAGTGTCTTTGCAGGCCACCTGGACGAAATGAACAGGTGGATTTGCGATACCACAGGAGTTGCTATTTTTGATTTCTTAGAGGGAGGAGGAGGAACAGTGAAGACTACTTGAAGTCGAATGGTCTGTATCCATCATCCACCTATTTTTACCTTCGAACGCAACCCAGACACCTTTCTAATGACGAATTTGAAGATAGCCAGGGCATTCCACCCATGAAATTAGAGAGTGCTCCAACAGCTTGTTGTTCCACAGCATCAACTACAACGGTAACCGGTCGTTTCGCCAACGAGTCGTTTCGCCAACGGTCGTTTCGCAAACGTCTCTGGTCAGTTCGCAAACGTGTTGAAGTCAGTTCGCCAACGCGTTGAGAGTTAGTTTGTATGCTCAAACGTGACATCGGAAATCTGCAGACTGTGTGAACCGACTTCTACACGTTTGCGAACTGACATCTACAAGTTTGTGAACTGACTTCAACGCGTTGGTGAACTGACTTCAACACGTTTGCGAACTGACCAGAGACGTTTGCGAAACGACCGTTGGCGAAACGACTCGTTGGCGAAACGACCGACATTCACTACAACACATTCCACAAAAGATGTTGCCAGAGAAGTGTGCAAAACATGCAGCTGTACGTATGAGAAGGGACAGACCTGTATCCGCTGTGAGCAAAACCATGAGTATGAGGAAAGCCTAAGGGCTGACTCAGTGGCTAACACTCCCACAGAAATTGAGAACTTGAGTGATGAGCTATCCTCCAATATTCAGCCTCCTTCTTTGGACGAAATTAGAGATCTTCGTATGGCTTATTATCAAAATAGCAGCCTGGTTCCAACAACACATGACTATACTGTTAACTGTAATTCTCATGCAATAACAAGTCAAAATGACAACATGGTTCAACCTTCTGTTTCAGCAAGTAACAGTGATATCACAATCAATTCTCTTCCGCAAGACATTAGTTCAATACCTAGTACCTTTCAAGATGCTGACACAACAAGAGATCAAGATGAAAATGCAGCATCACAATTATGTGCACTTGAAGTCCATCGTTCTTGTGTTTGTGCTGATATGATCGGATATTTTCAAGATGCAGAAATCATGAACTCTGAATTGGTGTTCACAATTATTAATGAAAGGGGAGAACGTGAGGAAGGTGCAGGAATCGGCGTCAACAGAGAAGTCTTCTCCTTATTTTGGTCCAACTTTGCTAATTCAATGACAATAGGTGAAAGGGAAAGAGTTCCGTTTATACGTCACGACCATTTTATTAAAGAGTGGGGGGCCATCGGACGAATTCTGGTTAAGGGGTACATATCTGTGTCATACTTCCCAATGTTCCTTGCCAAGGGCTTCATGTGTTACTGTTTATTTGATACAGAGGTAACTGACAGCATTCTTCTGGACTCATTTATGAAGTATCTGTCACCCATTGAAGAAGAACTGGTCAGTGATTACCTACGCAGGACAAACTTCCCTGATGAAAATGATGAGCTGTTTGATTTTCTGGAACGGTTTAACTGCAGAACAACAGTGAATGAGGGTAATTTGAGAAAGGTGCTCATAGAGATTGCAAATCAAGAATTGATTCAAAAGCCCCATGTGATGATTGCAACATGGCAACCAAGTGTTCAAATCCTGAAACAATATCCACAGTTTCAGAGCATTGCAGCAGTTCAGGGTCTATATGATACACTCAAACCAACAAACAAGAAAGTTCTTGAAAAACTAGTGGCCCAACCAAGTACAGATGGAGAACGTGATGCTATGAAATTCTTGCAAAGATATATCAGGGGCTTAGACAATGCAAAACTCGTCCAATTCCTGAGATTTACTACAGCATCTGATGTTATGATTAGCAACCAGATTGAAATTGCATTCACAAAACTTGAGGGTGCTGCCTGTCGACCCATTTCACACACGTGTGGACGTCTGTTGGAACTACCCTCAACATACTCTAATTTTGTTGAGTTGAGGGAGCAATTTAACAACATTTTAAACAAAGGCAACTGGGAGATGGACATAATGTTACTGAATAAAGAAACAATTAGCTCTTTGCATCTATATATATATAGATATGTATTTTATGTGCCATGCAGTATAAGAAATGCAACAAACACATAATCAATTTACTTTGCTTTGTATGGATAGAGGATTCTCACTGATTCACATATTTATAATATTCATGTTGCCAAGTTAGTTGTGTAAATGTTTCATGTTGATTTTGAAATTCCTCAACTTTTCCTTACCCAAATGTATGTGTCAAATGAAAATTTAGTGATGATAATAACTTGTTTTTTGATACTTCATGACTTTAATGTCGCCATGATTAGAAATCCCTAACAGATGCCTGTTGGGTGTAACCTTGGTTGAACACTGCAATGCACCTAGCTTACTGATTAGGAATGCCTTTGTTATTAAAGCAAGGATTATGTTCATGAAGAGAGGCTATCAGCTGATTGCAGACTTCCCACCAAAGTCAATGTTTTTGAGAACTTTTAAAGAATAGAATGGAAAGCATTCTCATGGCTATCAAAATCTTAACAATAGCTGATAGTAACTAAGCATAGAGCTGATGTAAGTATGCCTTTGATGTGAAAAATGTGATTGACAATTGCAGTTTACACTCCATGTTGAGGCGAGCAAACTGTTGACAAATTGATGATTTCTCCAAATTATGGTCGTGCATTGAATCCATTTGGCCAAAATGTTTTCCTTTTTTTGCTATTATAATTTTTTCACCACAAAATGTTTTGGCTTCTTTGATTCGGTAGTATATATTTAAGAAGGTAAACTGTTTCCGTACATTGGTTTATTCAGTTGTTCCAGCTTAATCAAAGTAGGATGACATGTTTGTTGCAGCTCTGGTGTTGTTGTTGCCAACTGAACACGGATGCTTTCTTAACAAGGACATTGACCTGTACCTTGAAGTTGAGTTATAAGTCTATTTTACAGCATAAATTCTTACAATAGGCTATTAGTGGCCAAAGTAAAACGTTATAATATTGTTGTGTTATCTCAACGCTCTCTTAGTGAAGGATACTTCAGTACTTCACATGTTGGGTGTGGTTGATTTTGTTGATCAGTTGGTTAATTTATATGAAGTATGTTCTATACCTTCAATTCATATTCCTTTTGATAGTAACATCTCTGGATGGTTTACTGGCCAATTGATGCCTTGATGCTTTCCCATGTGATAATTACCTCAAACTTTAGTTAATAAAATATTCAATGCCATGGAAGCAAAGATTACTTTATCTACTGAGTTAGGAAAGGATAACATTAAGGGAGCGACTTGGTACCAGTTATTTAAGGTTAAGAGTTATTAGTTCGTCGTTGCACAAGAAGTTTTAAAATGTGCCTTATTATTAAAGAATACTGAGATTTCAAATGTAGACCTGTTATCTTATTATTATACACTGAACAGCAGCTGACTTGTTATTATTTTGTATATATGTTAATTAGCCTCACTTGCCTCATTTTAGAGTAAACATTCTTTTCAATTTTGATTTTTTTTGGACTTACTAACCAGGCCAGTTAGGCTAATTAACATTCAAATACACACTGTAGAAGAGTAATCAATTGGCTGCCGTATTTGCATTTAATGTTTACTGTCAGCATTCTGATTGGACAGAAGGAGGTGTAGTCCTGATGTATCTATTTAAAAGAGCAGAACATATACTTTGGAAATCTAAACCCTCGGATTAAGACCATCATCTTGAATTTTACTTAAAATGAACATTTATCCAAAAAGTGCCAAAATTGATATTTTCTTACATCAGCAACCCTCCAAGTTGCAGCCATTTTGGTCACCATGGCGCCTAAAATTTTGGAGTTGGCGACTTGATTTGTAAAAAGGTCTCCCTAAACCAAAAGAGTTGGTTGCCAAATGGCAACCAAGCAAAAACATTAACTTGGAGGGTTGATCAGAGTTGTAAAATGTGATAAAATTAACAATTTTTTTTTATTTTTGAAAGCATTTGTTGAGCTGAAAAAAGTTAGAAGACATGTCTTCCATATTAAAAATGGCTTGACCTCATTCTACTCATGACGGCATATCTTGTTACCTTAGCAACAGGTTGTCAATCAAACTTGACAAAACGTGTTCTGGAGATAATGAACAGTCACTGGGGACGGCATGTACTGAGAACAAATTCTCTTGGAAAATAGTAAGGGGGAGGGGGGGCAGGGGTGTATGCCTGAGGTTTAACATTGCTGAAAGGCTATTCACTATGTTAAGTTTCCAATCTCTTCAATAAGTCGCAGATATAGATCAAGTCCTTCATCAACATCTTGTGGTGAATGCAGTCCAAGTTCATTCATAACTGTTGTAGCAAACTCCTCAAACTCTTCACTAAAATCAGCAGGACACATGGTTGAATTATCAATAAACTCTTGTAGCTCATGGCGGTCAACGTTCACTTTGTAGTCTTCTGTGTTGTAAAGGTGGGGTAGGAAATACATACAATCAGGTCTTCCCCTGGGACCACTGCTGTTGCCAAATTTGCTTGAGGCTATGTGATGTTGATTCCACATTTCGGCTACTTGATAAAGCTCATCTCTCAATATTTCCATAAAGCAAATCGGATACACTCCTAGTGAACTGGATCGGAGCCAATAAATAGGCCCAAGTCTGACAAATCTTTAAAAAAATTAATCCACCAACCGGGACCATCTTTTACCAGTTGTGACCAATAAGCTTCAATTCTTTGGTTTGCTGTGGATCTGCCAAAAGCAAAACATCCCATGCCAGCATTTTCATCATTGTGGGCAGACCTAAGGTAGGTATGAATTGCCTCGATCACACTGTTTTCAGTTCCATCATCTGATCTGATCTTCCTAGGTACTCCACCTGACTGCTTCACAGCTTCGAGATAGTATTTAGCAATCACTTCTGGGTTTTTGTTTGTGGGACTCACCTCCAGCCAAATCAGCCGTCTTGAAAAACCATCTATGCATCCATGTACGCTGAAGCCATACGGTTTTAATTTGTCGTGACCATCAATGTGCCAAATGAAATTCGGTCCTTTTGAGTGGTATGCTCGTCGACGCAGCCTCTTTTTTCGTCGGCTTTCTACACCATCAGGATCAAGTTCTCTGAGACACCTCATGACCATACTTCTTTTAGCAATAACTCCCTTCTTTCTGAGCCTTGCCCACATCTTACGGTATCCCACAAAAAAACCACTTTTACCAAGCTCCTTCTCGATGGCGTCCTTCAGTTCATGGTCAGATGCGGTGTCTCTTCTTGATAGTCCTAAAGATCGAAGACGTCTTTTCAGGGTTGATAAACTTATAGTTACGCCATGGATCTTCAAGAATTCAAGTATTTCAAGATTGTTGTAGCCTTGTTTAAAATACTGTGATATAAGTTCCAGCTCATTTTGGTCAAAGCTATCATGACGGCTCATGCATGGTGTATATTCCGGTAAAGGCATTTCCTAGCTTATTGAAGCTTAAATGTTTGGGGATTTGTTCGTTTGAATCAAAGATGGCGGAGAATTGAAATTCCCGCGGTTTTGGTAGATGATGAGAGAGATCTGGTAGCTAATCAGAAATAAACACTGGACTGTGTAAAAAAAATAAAACTGGACTGTGTAAAAATATAAAACTGGACTGTGTAAAAATAAAACTGGACTGTGTAAAAACATAAAACTGGACTGTGTAAAAATAAAACTTGACTGTGTAAAAAAATAAAACTGGACTGTATAAAAATAAAACTGGACTGTGTAAAAAAAATAAAACTGGACTGTGTAAAAAAATAAAACTGGACTGTGTTAAAAATAAAACTGGACTGTGTAAAAACTAAAACTAGACTGTGTAAAACCATAACTGGACTGTCAAAAACTAATACTGGACTGTGACCCTCCTGGGCCATCGTATTAAAGCACGGAAATCAGTCTGGGCCACAACCAGAACTAAACCAAAATATTGCTTAGACCGCAAAAGGACTAAGGCCTAGAGAAAATGGCGGCGATGTCGCGTTCGAAAGCCGCTTCAAAGATACTCATGATACGATAGAATCTTTCCGATCTATCGATCTCTCGACTTTTAGAACTTGCGGGAAATTCCTTCGAAAAGTCGTTTTCTTTATTTTTCTTTACTGGAATTACGTGACTCACAGAAGCTCGCGAACTACAAGCTTTAATCAGCAACCTTGTTTACAACTTCTTCGCAAGAAGTAGGCCGCCTGATCTTCTCAATTCGGGAGAGCCTAGGAAAGTGAACGCTACCTTATAGCGTTCATATATACCCTAGAGAAGCGTAATTTTGGCCTTGATTTGCCTGATTTCACAAGGGCTGTTGAGGAAATGTAAATTTTCCCGACATTCTTATTTCAATGTGCGCTGGGATAGTGAATATTATATCGACAAACAGGTTTACATCGTTTGAATAAGGGCAGCTTATTTCGTTTAGTTCTTTTTGTTTAAAGTGCTTCAGTTATTATCAGAAGATGATGTTTCAGGTACCTTAAGCAAGTTCTCATAACATATTCAGGGTGACCCAGATTGTATGAATTCCTTGCTTATAATAAGAAAGTAGGAAATAAACATGTGAATGTTTATTAATTGTTCAGTTTTAAAACTTGTATGTCACTACAGTTTTGATTTCTAAAAGAAACCATATATCATTTTAACATCACCAGATATTTCTGCTCTTCTGTTTACAATACAATTGTTGCAAGATTTGTATTTTGTAAACAAGCATAGGTTACAATCATTCCACTAAAGGTTAAGCAAATAACACCACTCAGTATAAAACAGTCACTTTTTTACGGTTCCCCTATCGTATCACAACTGCATTTTCCTCTTACAAAGCTTCATTGTCATAAGCTGCAAGAAAAAATAATTATGAAGTTAGTAATAATATGCTATATATTATATTATTGTGTCACTCGACACAAACCAACAGTCAGGATGGACACTTATATTGATTTTAATGATAGCTATATTTTTTTGACAGCTACATATATTTTTTTCATATCATAGGGAAGTTATCACTATTTTTTCAAAAGAGCCACTCATGCCAAATTCTCCCCATTTCCTCCTGCTATTTCCCTCTCAACAACTTATACAAAAAAATTGGCCATAAGAAGTCAAGTAGATACTACCAAAATACTAGAAAGAGGCTGGCTGGTCAAATAGATTTAGACAGATACAACAGACCAAAACAAAAGCTTCTGGATTTAAATGCATTGAGGGTTTTGTTTAAAATAAGCAACAAATAATATAAAGTTTTTGACCAAGTATTCTTTTAAACCCTTATTACAAAAACTACATGTACATGTATCAAACTGAATTTTTTACTTACTCTTATTTCCATGTCTTGAAATCCATCAATGAAAGACCCCATGGACCTAATTAGTATGGATAATAACATGATTTGTAGTGATATGTTTCATTCACTTCTGTGTGGTAGTGGGTTTTGCAGGTCACTTTGGTTCTTCAGTTCTTATTCTTAAAAGAAAATAGAATATTTTTAGTTATTATTGATATTGTTAAGAGCCCGCGATAAAAGCAAAACTCTGAGGTGCATGGGAATGGTTGTAGACACAAGTGTAAGACCTGCCATCTTTATTGTTGTTGGTTCTTGTACTGAAATACATCTAGAGTGCTACTGTTAGCTGTAACTTCTGTGCTGTACGGCCAGAAAGTAGCTCTTGTCTTCAGTAATATTGCTAAATTCCTTCTGTGTCTGATTAGAAAAAATCTTTTAAAAAATAAAACAAACAGAATCTATGAAAGTGGAAATAATCCTCACAGTTAAATACTAGGGTTTTATTCTTACATGTATGTGTGCCACCCAAACCTCCAAATGTAATATTATTACTGGAGTGAGGCATTGTAAGAGTCAAGTGTCTTGTCCAAGAACACAGCATGGTGAACTCAGCCAGGGCTAGCTCATTCCTGGAATGCTCAAAGTGGATTGAAGCCCACTGACAAAACCAGCCACAAGGCTATTGCTTTTCCAGCATATATATTTGCAGTAGAGCAACTATAAATTATTTATTTTTATTAACAATTTTGGTAAGAGTGTACTGCAACTGTACCATGTGTTAAAATTAGTACTATCTCGGGCAACAACATTAGCATTAATCTTCCTTCTAATCTACGATATCTCCGTTTACCTCGATAGGATTTTAAGCTGGTAAAAGCCTATACATAGTTTTAACGGATTAAAGATTATAAGGCTCTTGTTTTCTTAATTCATCGCGCGCTGATGAATTTATATTGTGCCTGACCGGATCTTGCAGATGTCTCCGAAAATAACATGCCCACACAAAACAAATTGGATGGATAACGTTTGTGACCATTTTCCAATTTACCCAATCTACACAGCTATTTTCTGAATTATTTAATAATTTTGTTTTCCTTCTGGTAAGAGTGAAAAGTAAATGAAATCTGGGTCATTAAATGAAAATATAGGGTGATGTGATAGAACTAATTAGCAACTACAGAGTTACATTATGTTTAAATGAACACAGTGATGGTACACGCTAGCTATGAAAGGAGCATTTACAACGTTGTGCTTAGTAGCAATGTGAAACAAATGATGGATCACAGAATTAAATCTGGCGTGAAAATTAGTTCTAAAATTAGCCAATAAACCCACTTTAGGACGGTAGATCTAATCGATCCGAAGGTAGCCGAGTGATATCGAATACCACCGAATTAAAACAATTCTGTTTTCTACCTGGTTTCCTTTTTAAGGCTTCCTTTTTAACTTATTCCCTAACGCTAACGCATAGTGGAATTTATCATGAGTTACTTGTAGCACTTAAATTTTCACCCCGGGGTTAATTCTTTGTTCCATCGTTTATTTGCACGTCAACTGTGGCACGCTTATTTGTTGTATTATTAAGAATATTATGGGATGGACGATTTTCATCCGAACGACATAGAATAGAGGTACAAAATCGCCTCGGAATCTATTTCTGTTGAAGCGTAAATCAGTTTCAGTCTATCTGAAGACTAGAGTATCCCTCTTCTCTCATCACTTTTCTGTGTTTTTGCTTCATCTCTGTGAAAAAGTATATAAAGCATAGCAATCAAAGTTGCTTGGTATTTAGTCTGTTAAGTGGAGAATGTTCCAATCGACATTCGGTGGATTTAAGTATACAAGAACGCGTTAAGTTTCGCTTGCTTTGAGATTAGATCGAGAAATGAGGAGGCGACTAATTCTACACGAAACAGGACTTACTCGCTTAAGATTTTTCACTTCCCACTTTATCGACGGTCGAGTACTCTTCAGGATATTTACTTTTTATTTGTTTCTCAATTCATTCAGTACGCATGTTAGCGACGACCGGAAATGCGTCTGCGATCGCAGGCTATACGCGTGTATAAATACACGAAAATTCAAGGGCATCGATTCCAGCATTGCCAAAGATCAAAAAAATGATTTACATGGCACTTCATTTCAATCATCGCCGAAAATAAACTGCATGCTCATCACAAGAGCCATTTGCATAGAACGAAAGTTTACAACGGCCGACCATCGCAGTTTTGCTAAATAAGATTCTTTTTTTTTCGACCACTGTAGTGTTCACTTGTTCCAAAGTAATCAACGCTTTCAAGCGATAGAATTCGTTCACCGACCTGTTCTGGAAAAGCTCTAAATTTAATCTTTCCTAAGTATTCTTCGAAAAACATGCGTGGCTTCCGTCGCAGAACGATTCTTATTCCCAGTTTCCACGGTCTCCGCTAGGAACGCGTGGGACTATGATTCCCTTTTTGTGTCCTAAATACGAAGAAAAACGGCTTGCAGATTACAAGCAAGACTAAAAAGCAAATATCAAGGTCGGTTAATTTGTAAGATATGGCATCGACATTTTAATACTCGGTTAGTTTTCCAAAAATGACTGAAAATTCGAACATCACTGCACAATTGCCTTTTCAAATAATTTTTCACAAGTCATTCATCTCCTCAAAATCAACTCCTTGAAAAAAAATCGTTTGTTTTAAAAGTCATCAGTTTAAGGTCAAATTTTTGTTTCCTCTTGCGAGATTATTTTCCCTCCAGATACCGTTAATTAAAATCGAGAAAGAAAACCATTGGTTTGTTGAAAATACTAAGCTCTGCTATCCTGCAGAGGCAGTTTAGCTACTGAAAAGTAGAGTGTAAATGATCCTTTTCGCCATTCTGATGACTTGGCGTACAGCACTCTACTAGCTAAACCACAGGCCTCCCGCGGTCAAGTCGCGGCACTGGTGTAAACTACACTGTATGCCACCCCTCCCCTCTAAATCCGCAGCCTTTTCTTATAAGAAATCACATTGACAAATGTAACTACTTTTATTTTCATTGAATAATATCTTCCAATATTACTGATTATCATTTACCCTTAACCAAATTATTTACAGATTTATTAGCTATTATCATAGCTGCTAGATGATCATAGTGGTTACTTCCCGCACCATAGACCGGGTGGACAGCGCTTTTCAAAACTTTTGATTCCTGCTTGCTCTTTGATGTTTTCCATTTTCCCGACCTTTTTTAAATTTTGATCGGATACCTCCCGCTTCTTACCGCACCACAGCCCAGGAGGACAGCGCTTTTCAAAACGGCCTGCCATGTTGTTTACGTCTCCAGTCTCAGTTGATTCTCTATTACTGACAACATCTGCAACCTCTCTCTTCTTTCCACACCAGAGACCAGGTGGGCAGCGTTTTTCAAAGGTCTTGATTCGCGATTGCTTGTTTATGTCTTCAGTTAGTGGAACGTTGTTTAGATTTTGATCAGATGACTCCCGCTTCTTACCACACCACAACCCAGGGGGGCAACGCTTCTCAAACTGATCCGCTACGTTGTCCACGTTTACTCTCTCAGTCGAATTACTACTGCTAAGATCTTTAACCTCTCTTTTCCTTCCGCACCAAAGACCTGGAGGGCAGCGCTTCTCGAAAACGTTCACCTGCTGTTTTCTTTGTTCGTTCGGGTCCTTGAACTGTGTCTTCGTCCTTGCAACTAAGTTGCCATCAAAAATTTTTCCGTCGGGTTGCTGCTGTTCATCATATTGGGACGCCCTTGTTTCTTCCTCGGTTAGGTGTCGCTTTTTACCACACCAAAGGCCAGGTGGACAACGTTTCTCGAAGGTTTCTTGAAAGCCGGACAAGGGCTCGGAAGAGGAGCTACTTGAGAAGGTCTTTAAGGAAGCGAACGGAATAAAAAGAAGGAGAAAATGGCAGCAACCTAGAAATTTCATCTTTTTTCCTATGGGGAATAAGAAGAGACATTAGTGTGAAAAAAAATCGTTAAACGCTAAGAGATTCATAAGGAAACTATTTTAAAGCCTCTTTTCACAACGGCTTTATAGGAAGAGGAATAATAAACACTACACAAACAATTTTAAAATACTTAAGATAATTTAATTCAGTTGAAATTGTCATGAATGAAACAAGAAAAGAATGTAGGATCAAACTTCATGAGAATTACACATTTCATAACGTGCCGGTCTAAAAACTAAAAAAAAAAAAACGTTCTTCGCCTAGGCCCAGTTGTTCGAATGCCGATTAGAGCTAACCTGCAGTTAAATTTCAGTCCGGGTTTCTTTTTCTCAACAGCATTTTCTCGGATAATTTTCTCTATTCTTTCTAGAGCATCCAATCATCAAATTGTAGACAAAAAGAATTACACTGAATTTGCTTTTTAAACTTTCGCACTAACCCTGCTTTATTTTAACCCAGCTTTAAAGAACTCGGGCCAACAGGACCACTCAGCTTCTGAGAAACAATCTCAGTCTCCTTTCACATGATCTTCATGATTCGGTTTTTTATTCGGTTTTCTCAACTGGGTTGACTTATACTGAGTTGATTTCACTTAAGTCTGAGTTGAAAACAAAGTTACTCAGACTATTTCACCGTGAACAGACTTAGTCTATTAAACTAAACGAATTATTGATTGAAGTAATTCTCTGTTCATGCTATGTGCTTCCTACTGCACCTACGATAAGAAAAGGCAACTCCAAGGAATGCGAAACTTGTCCTTTCATTTAAGACGGTTTTTTATCACGACCATTTACACAGGACAAATCCACCTCATGAAGCAGACGATCACTTGTGCCGCATCCAAAAATCTCGTTTATATGTCGCCGATGTAAGAGCCTTTCATATACACCAGCCGAATCCGGACATCGGACAGACGAAACACGCTTTACGAGAAAGATTTAGATAACACCATAGAGTCATTCATTTTAATCATAAGGGAAACCAATTGGCAAACATCGAACTTATTGACTTTGAAAGAGAAGAATCCATACGTACAGCCCGCAAATCGTTTGATCGGCAGTCTAAGCAAGTGTCTTTTCTCAAATAGCTGAGCCAAACCCTCCACATTATGCCGACTGTAAGAGAATATAATTCAATGACGAAAATCTATTCCCGACCAAAGTTTTGCTTAAAACTAAAGTATGAGGAACTGTTGGAGACACTGTTACTTTTCATGCTACCACTTGCTATCTAAACCACATGGTTACTGAGAGACGGCGAAGAAATAATTTTATCTAAAATGGCACTATTACTTTGCATGATTAAGGTAAAAATTACACCCTAGAGTGGGTACAAATTAACCGAAAGAAAACAAAAAAATCGATTGCTTTTTTGAATGTTTTATAAGATGAAAGGAAAATAAATTGACAGTTTGCTTTTCTTCAAAAGGAGAATAATAATGCAGAAGCGGTAGTTAACTCAATTTGACGTTGGATAGCCGATATTAAACCTTAGATAAAGACTACAAAAAAGAACCCGGGCAGAGCAACTGAATTAAACTCAGCAAATAAATTATCCAAACAAGCATAATATGAGCTGCAGATAACAAAATCAACATAAGCTTCTAATGTAACCATTTATTATATTGACGTAATAGTGATATTTCACATGGTTAAGAGCCAAGAACACATTTGTACTTTGCGTAATTGAGTAAGGCCAACAATTACATCCTAGAGAGTGGATACAAGAATACAAGAATCGACTGCCTTTTGAATATTTTTGAGGAAGAACATGTAAGAAACATTTTGGAACTTAAATTTATATCACAACTTAGGTGACTTGTTAATAAACATTTAGAAAATACTTACCGCCAGGAAGGTGTCAAACTGACTAACACACAGTCGTTTTTTAACCGTATGTGAAGTGGACTGAATTTTACGCGCCCAATAAGAGTATTTATATCATTGATGGGACATTTGTCTGCTACTACGTACGTTTCACAATAAACCTTTCTTTTAAGCATAAAAATCCTCAAGGCACCGAGAACAAAGCACTTCGGATGCTTTGCGTTGAATCTGGGTGGGTAGTTTTGGTTTTGTAAACATATCTTTGCTGTCTTAGCTCATTAAAAATTTGTCAGCTGAATGTTTAGGAAAAGAGAGAGGATTATGAATTTAATTGTTTTCTTTTATCTGGAAACGAATTTCAGCAAAAATTTAAATTTTTGAAGGCAACTTCCTGAAACATGCTGAAAGTTGTTCTGTCCTGTGGTATTGTTATTTTTCATCTTTTCATATTTTTCCTTCTCATACGCTTGCAGGTGACACAATCTTCTGGCCCGGAAATACACGTTGTAGGCAATTTTTTCTTCTAAATACGTTATAAGACTTTTTTAAAGCAAATCATGCTGAGTATCAATATGATCAAAATTATTAAATCTTCTATTCGGCTGAGAGTTCCCTGTCTTTACAAGGAGTCGTGTTTCGCGCGCGACGTTTCGAGATACTCAGTTTACTCATTTACGTAAATAACCACAAAGAATTCAACACAATGCTTTGTTGGTAATGTAAGTATACTTGATCCCTACAGGGCGATATGTCGTACGTGGTTGTACGAAATTAACGTCACATTTTCAAAAGGAGACACGCTTAATAATAGAGAAACGGTAGTTAATTGAAGAGAGGTATTAACCCCACTACCACTTTTACGTGTTAAGTAGTTATACACAAAAAGGACTAAACCTAAAACAGCGAGCCAATTACGCATTTAAACTTGGTGTTAGATATTTTATTCTGAACATCAAATAAATATATTTTTC
>JBBMOI010000025.1:255000-262500 GCA_038088405.1 Porites divaricata
CCTGTTGCGAAAAACGCGACAATTCATTCACGCTCTTGCTATTTGCTTTGAAATTATGGCTTTTTAGATTACAGTACATATTGAAATTAAGAAAACATATCTTTAAAAACGTCGACAAGTTTTTCTAGCCCTTGCTGGACAAGCCAATCCGCCACAAACTGCTGATCTTTATCTCGGAAATTCTCCATGTCGACCACGTTTTAAGGTTAACAACGTGCGTGTCAAAAGCCCGGGGGTGCCCCAGGGGTTGGCCAATGCCCGGCCCCCGGGTCGCGCTAAATTAGCTAAAGCCCCTCCCCCGGGACTGACAAGGCTGGCAAATGCCCCGCGGTTGCCCGGGGGGGCTGGGCGCAGGTGGAATTGACTGATGCATAAAAACAGATGATTTTTTAAGCGTATACGAAGCGAAGGAGACCCATAAAGTTAGAAATCGATTAAAAAAGATGAAAACTTTCTAACATAAAAAGACGATATGGTGAGATAGAATGATAGAAATGTATTTTGTCAAGTTCCCACCACTTAAGTCTGTTAGCTGACGTACATGTGACTTTTTTTTTTATTCAAACTTTATTAAATACTCCAGAGCGTTACAATACTAACGTTACAATAAATTACAAATATGTTACATTACATTACACTATGAATTTAACGGTAAAGTAACTATACAAAAAAAAAAAAAAAAGGAAAAGAGAAGACAAAAGAAAAAAAAAACGTTTTAAGTACAGAAAACACTAGGGTACAGAGTCCAAAGGCAGAGCTCACTTCTTATTAAGTTTGCCCATGTTATTAGTTTTAACACATATGTACTTTTCTGTTTCGTACTTAATTTTAACCTTGGATGAAAAGGCAGTTATGACTGGAAGAGTCTGATTTGTTCTACAAATAAGTATAGTTTAGCGATCAGTATCAAATAATTCAGTAAAGGGCAATTTGTATATAGTATTCCTGTAATAACGTCTTGGAAGGTCAGACACACGAATTCTCTTGTCAATGTGTAATAATAGTATTGAAATTCCTTCCTAAACTGCTTGGTGTGTCTGCATTCGAAAAAGATGTGGTAAAAGGATTCCGAATCCGTTTTGCATAGTGAACATTTATCATCTTGAATATAACCTATATTTTTGCATAACTTTTTATTGGTAAATAAAATGGAACTAAGGACTTTGTATTGAAAAGCTTTTAGATAAGGTTCAAACGCTACCTCATGTGGAAGAAGGAATACTTTTTTCAGGCTGTCTTGGGTTAGATTGAAATCTTGACACAAGTATTTGGAGTTTTTTGGACACTGGGCAATTATTCTTTTAATTAGCATGTAGTAATCTTTAGATTTCTTTTCTAATATATCAAATTATTTGTTATCGATTGTCAATATTAAAGCTTATTTCTGAGCGAAGATAATTGCTATTCTTTAAATGTTTTGGAACAGAGTGACGAAGCCCTGCCCAAATTAGTAGTTAATCTTGCTAATTTTTTTCGAAACAATAGTAAAAGAATTTGCGGTGTCTAATTCAAACAAAAGATCATTTACGAAAATAACATTTTGTTCAAAACGTTTTTTTATAGAAAACAGGCTTATTATCAACACGTATCTCTTTGTTATTCCACAAAATATATTGACATTCCCTTCTACTATCGAAAACACTACGAAACTCTGAATAGAATTTAGAGGAAATACTTATCTCTTTAAAGTCATAATTACAATGAAATAAAAAGAGGCCCCCAAAAGGTTCCAACGAAAACCGTAAAAAGTTTCTCCAAGCACCATTGTTGCACTGGAAGATCCTTTTCAGCCAGGCTAGTCGTAAGGATTTAATCATACTTTCCAGATCGATCATTTTTAAACCACCGTTTTCAAATTCATTAATTGTGGAAAGTCTTGTCACTTTATCGGTTCCTTTCCACAAAAATTTAAATATCATTTGATTTAACTCTTTAACGATTTCCTTGGGGACCGGCAGAAGCGAGGAAATGTAAACAAATTTTGGTATGATTAAAGACTTGATAATTGTTACTTTTCCATAGATAGAAAGACCTCTTGAAGACCAAATATTTATAAGTTTTTTTACACTGTCCAATCTCTCGATAATTTTTTTTTCGTGCAAAAGTTTGATATCGTATGAGTAATAAACACCGAGGGCTTTAATTGGTTCATCAGGCCATTTTATACCAAAACGTTTTTTGAAGTTTTTTCTCTAGATGACCCGATCCACATTCCTTCGGTTTTAGATGAGTTAATTACAAGTCCTGATATGTTCTTGAATACTTCGAGAAGATTAAAAAGGGCCTGTGCCGAGTCAATGTCAGACAGAGCGGCCGTTGTGTCATCAGCATATTGAAGGAGTTTTGTTTCTTCGCCACCGATTTTAATACCAATTATTTGTGGGTTTTGACGAATTGCCAAAGCAAGAGTTTCAACTGCAACCACGAACAAATATGGAGAAAGCGGATCACCTTGCCTCACGCCCCTTTCCAGAGAAAAAAAGTCAGTTGCCAGACCATTGTTGATAACACAACTTTCAATATTGTGGTACAGTGTCCTTACCCACCAAATAAATTCCGGAACAAAACCAAAGGCTTCTAAACAGCTGAAAAGAAAGCTCCATTCTAAGCTGTCAAATGCTTTGTGGAAATCTATAAATATCATTAAACCTGGAATATTTTCTTTTAGAGAGAATTCCATTAAATCAAAGATCGATCTAACAGTTTCACCTATAAAGCGGTCCTTCACGAAACCACTTTGGTTATGATGAATGATGCTTTGTAGGACGTTTTTTATCCTGGTAGGTAAGACTTTAGAGATGATCTTGGCAGCAACGTTGACAAGTGAGATCGGTCTCCAGTTTTCTAAAAGAGAACGGTCCTTTCCTTTCTTTTCAATGAGAGTGATCACAGCCTGTTTCTGGGAGCGTGACATTTCACCACTAGTGAAAATCTCGTTGACACAGTTGACGAAAGGTTCGCTAATAATTTCCCAAAATTTACTGTAAAATTCGATTGGAAGCCCGTCATTACTGTTGCACATGGAAACTAGCTGACTCGAAAGACCACCACAAATCGCATAAAATTAAGCCAAGGTTTAATGATTATTCGATCTAGAAGAAATACATTTATAATTCGCAATCAGAACAAACGCAAATCAAGTATTTATCTCGTCGCTGAATTCAGAAAATGTCAATGTAAACTTACTTCTGTGGCGGGTCGTTCCAACAGTCGCACTTTACAGGTTAGCACTGAGTCTTTCACAGATTCTCCAGGTTAGCGAGTTTAACAAACGGATTTTCCAGGTAAGCGGGTTCAACAGACAGACTAAAAAATACTTCTTTCTCACTTCGATTCTACTGAAAAACTGGTTTTAAATACAATAACCTAACGCCTTTTTATCAATGTATATAATTAATGTCAATCACGATTCTTGTAATCAAATAAATCTGTCAATTAAGAGGAAACGCCCCTTTGAACAACGAAACAATTACCAGGAGCTTTGTTACCCTGAAAACTTTGTAAAGCCTTAACACACTCCTCCTCCGTAATGTTGCCTTCACACGAAAGCTTTTGTTCATCTGTGAGGCGTGGGATATTAAAACTATTCAAAAAAATTTCTGTTGCTTGCTCGTCAGGCCCAAATTCTTACTCGTATATAATTCTTGGTAGAAACGTTTTTCCTCGGAGAGAATTTTGAACGGATCAGTAGTGATCGAACCATTAATCTTCAATTTTCGCACATGTTTTTTGACATGGTTCCTCTTCTCCAGATTAAGAAAATATTTCGTACTCTTTTCACCGTGTTCACACCATTGCGCCCGTGCGCGAATGATGATACCTTGAAGTTTTTCTTCATAAGTATTGTTCCAATCTTTCTTTCACCGTATTAAAATCGCTTGCATTTTTATTGGTAGGATCACATTCGAACGTTTGCTTTGCTTTGTTAAATTCATCTTGCAATATGTTCTCCATATCTTTTTCTTCTTTTGCTTTACGTTTTGAAAACTGCACTGCATGTGCTCTAAGATTAGACTTAATCCAATCCCATATACATCTGTGATTCGGCAGGTCACATCTGCCCTCTGCCAGCCAGACAGGTATTTTAGCCGTAACCTCCCTTTGGTAGTTATCATCATCTAGAAGAGAACAGTTCATTTTCCAGTAACCCGGACCTTAAATGTGGTTTTGACTAATATTAAAATCCAAGGAAATGGCTGCATGGTCGGTTTTAATAGCTGGAATAATATTTGTCACTGAAACCGAATCTTGAAGATTATTTGAAATCAGCCAGTAATCTAAGCGGCATAAAATCATTGGCGAGTTTTGGCTCCACGTGAAACTACATGCGACTTGCTCTTTGCTGCGACGTGCTGTACTTGTTCGAGCCAGTGCGTTTGAACTGTCTCTGGTTGTCTCTCTCAGGAGTTGACCTTGTTTTGATACAACTTTTTCCGCTTTCTTGTGTAAATCACGTTGTTCTTATGCTAACTAGTATTTTCAAGCACAATTTCTATAAGAAAACAAAGGAAGTTTTGTATCAAAACAAGGTCAACCTGAGCCTCACATTCACTTGAAGGCTAGCTAGGGTATTAAGCCTTCAACTGTAAAATGGTTTATTGTCTCAGTGTCCTTGCTCTTTGCTTGTGTGATTTTGCAAAGACGCTGTGACTGTCTATAATCTGGCGTAAAAGGACTGAATGAAGTCTAATTGGGCCTGTAATCTTGTGAACGATTAAACAAAACAGACGACCGCGTAGTACAGATTGTCAATTGGGCAGGATGTTTTATCACCGATTCCCTTACCTCACCTTGAACCCAGTCAAGAGTACAGTATGTGTGCGATGGTGCGTACTGTTCAATTATTAGGGGTTTTAAGGTCCCACGATGTGACGGTAACGAGAACGTTGCTTGAAAAGTGAATTTGCGCTCTTTTACTCTTTATCGCGATTTTCCCTACCCAGTTACTTTAATTGTCAAATGTAGGCGAACCCAACTGGAGTTGAATCCAAGTTTCAAAGGAGAAATAAGATTTCGCCGTAGCTTGTTACATTGATTTCTCAAAAAAACGCGAAATTGAGTATTTTTAAGCCCGTAGTAGTGCAAAAACGGCAAAGAAATGTACAAAGAAGTGTGATGCACGTACAAAGTTGTTGTTTTGCTTATTATAAACCTATTGTTGTTTTGACGCTCTCGTTGACGTCGCGTTGTTGGAACTTTAAGTTCCTAATTACACATGAAACGTCCTTCCCATTACATTGTTCAATGTATGCTGAAATCTGGACTACCGATAGCAAATGAGATTAGAGAATTTTGTTATATTTAGGATAAGCGGCACAATGACTGTGTACAGAAATTCAGATCGAGCGCTTTTGTTCAAGAATTATATTTCATGAAAGAGGATGAAGAGGAGGGTGGTGCTGTGCTGTCTTCCAGGTTCAACCATGGAAGACAAATAAGGGGGTCGGTTAGGCTGGATTTTTTAGAAATAATTATCTTCAGACTGATTTGATGAAGTGTTCAAGAATCATATTGCAAACCAGCACTGGAAAAGTGGGTGAGCACTTGAGAGTCTTAGGAAGTGATTGATTTGGAAACACCACCCTTTAAACGACAAAAACAATGCCAACTAACTAAACTAAACGTTTTTCTTTTTGCTGCTTACAGACTAATTAGTGTTTTTTTAGCTGTTTACTGACTAAGTAGCATATTCTTAGCTGTTTATTGACTTTAGCTATACCCCATTGACACCCTCATAATAACGCAAACGAAACTACAAAAGGTTCGAAAGGAAATGCCTGGGAAATACGAAAAACCAGAAAATATTTGGCGGTAACAGAAGCCTTGCGCTTATCTAGAACAAACTCTGTTAAGGAATAATTGGAGTTAAAGAAGAAAGAATTTTTAACTCGCCTTACAGAACGAGGCTACCTCCGGGACCTTGTGGAAACAATCCTAACCGAAATCCGCTTCGAACGGCGCACTGTGGCTTTACAAGACAAACCCAAAACATCAAAAAAGATTTTGCCGTTTGTAGCGACTTTCAATCTTGCAACTCCGTTTCTCAAAAAGACTCTAATAAAACACTAGCACCTTATTACAGGCAAAAGACACTCGCGCAAATATATCCTAACGCCGCCAATGTTGCTTATCGCAAAGAAAAGATCTGTAATAGATTTTCTTGTTAGAGCCAACATTTCTTCACTTTAACAACAACATTAAAGGAGTTATACACGGTTACGGTCGAGTGACAATATTATTAGACCAAAACATGGCACGTAGTTCGCATTATATACCTGGTCCGTGTTTTATATACACCCAGTCTGCAGTCCGCAGTCCCTCATCTAAAACGCTCCACCCTGCGTAGTGTAATTATGCTGCAAGGTTACAACAAAAGCGTACTACCGGGGAAAAAACATTCAGCTCATTTCTTTGAAAACGTCTCGGCTATGATACAGGCAGTCCTTAGATTGCCGTTGGCTTAACATTTCCTCTAAAGACGGCTCGACGAAGACACGGAGCACTCGTTCACTTAAAGACGACCGCCATCTTCTTCGCAGTCGCGCCACTTCCGGTTTTACCCTCCCCTTCCATAACAGGTATTTTTGGTCGGTTGGCAATTTTGTTTTTCATAAATACGAAAATCAAAAAACGATTTTTAGTTTGGATTTCACCAGCAGTAACACCGTTTCTTGAAGAATTTGCTACACATGAATTGCTTTGTTCAGTTGGCTGGTTTTCACATGACGTCACTAAAATTCAAACTAAAAACCTATCCATCCTACCGAGATTTTACTTTCACGATGCATTAGAACAGCTAAAAACTAATTGTCATACAAATTTTCTCTTCAAAAGGGTTCTTGGTTTTGTGATAGAGTACGCTTGAATTTCTAAGCTTTTGCGTGACGCGGCATTTACATGACGGCCAAGAGAGATGTCATGTAGGTTAAAATAATGACTTATTTCAGGAAATTTTGCCATCTAAACAGTTCATGTACTGGAAAAAGTATTCTCTTAATGTTTATGAGTTTCTCGAAGAATAAATTTACGCTTTTGTAGCAAAACTCGGTAACAGATGTTCCTGTTGGTTTCCGTCCGCTATGTTGGAGCTCATCCAGGTGAGCACCAGCATGGCGTCTCCATACAAATCTCTTTAAATTTGGGTAAAACATTTCTTCGGATGTCTCGTATACGAAATATTCCACTGACCTGAATCTTGGCGAGGATCTTTGCATATGTACCTCCTTTCATTTCCCAGATTCTGGACTTTAGCTATTGAACGGTTTTGATTTTTATTTTCATCTATTTTGAATGGCGCGACACTGAAAACCAGCAATATGAATCTTGGGAAGAGGAAATCAGAGATGCCAACCTCTGGAGACCTAAAATCGGGAGACTGTCTTTTTTTTACTTTCCCCCCCCCCCTCCGGAATTTCATCGACCCCCTCCCCCCCGAAAAATTGACCCAGCCCCCAATGGGAATGCCTTAGGACATTATATGACGTCTTACATCATGTACAT
>JBBMOI010000025.1:270000-355000 GCA_038088405.1 Porites divaricata
ACAGCCTCTTATTTTATTTTAGACTATTGCAGACATTATTAGAACATGTTTAGGACCCAAAGCCATGCTAAAGGTTAGTACAGCTACCGCCCAGATTCCATGAGAGTTCGTTTGAATTTTGATTTTTAATGAGAATGGCAAAATCTGTCGTAATTTTTAACCTTTTGAAATGATTAATAAATCACAGTGTTCTTTATCAGGTATTTTACTTGGGTAGCCCCAGGGCCCCTTTAATAAGGGTCAGTCGGGAGGAAAGTATAAAGAGAGTCATTAAACTGCGTTTGCGGAATTCTCAAAGTCCGTTGTAAAATCAACATGTAGAACATAGGTACTGTTTGTAGTTGTATTCTTGGTGGGGGGGGGGGGGAGGGGGGTCAGGGGCTCTTTAACTAATATGCATGGTGTGTGACCACAAAGGCCTTGGTGTTGAGTCCATCTGATTTCCCAGCTGTAATCTTTTGAAGGACATGCAACAAGCTTTGTTTGTTTTGAAAACACGGAGTCAGCGCAATCCAGCTATACATGTATTGTATCAAATGCAAGCCTTTTTTATCCACCATGCCCACTGGAAATCTATTTACCAAGCAAAATGAAAGTAGAGCCTGATCTCAGCTTAGTGTGGGATGAGCATTGGTAAGACACAAGTGATTGCACAGTCTATAACTCCATTTAAGTTAAGTTAAGTTAATTCAGGTTACGTAACAGTTTTTTTATATTTTATATGTTTTCAAGCATGTGGTGTGGCTTGGTAGCTGAGAGCTTCAATAAGCTTTAATCTAAGCTTTTTCATAATTCACTGTTGCATCTCAGTGCCCTTTGGTCACCAAACACCAATTGAATAACCGGTTGATGAATAATAAGGGTTCATGTGACTGTACATTTCACGTTGAGCATTGTTACGCATTATCTTTGCCAGCGAATACAGCCGTCTCTCCTTAGTTGATCCTCACTGTTCGCAAGGCTACGTGCATTAAAATAATTGTGAATAAAATAGTTTAATTCAATAACAGTCTTAATTACTGTGTTGTTCAGGTGATCCACCATGATTCCTTCTATTGATACTGGACATATTATGTAGGGCTTTCTTATTCACGTACATGTATTCTGAAAGTGGGTCTTAACATCAATCACACCTCTAAGGTAAAAGCGCTTGTTCACCCACACTTCCTAACCCTTGGTTACTGCTAGTTTATTGTTTGCCCGACTATAGTCATTTATCGGTGGTAATAACATTCTGACTTGGGTAAACCTTGCTGTGCCACATTGTTGCTAGTGATTAGAACTTTACAATCACTGGCAACAATTTTAGCACCAAAGTCCTGCACAGCAAACTGACAACATTGCCTGATGAACAGTAATACATGGTCAGAATGTGGCAGTCAATACAGTGACTTTTGTGAGAAACTGGTTATAATGATATTTAGCCCTAACATACACAACGTATGCACATACAGTGACATATCATCTGTCATTTCATGCATATCAACAAGCAACATGTAGCAGTTCAAGATTATTAATGATGACGGCATTTCATAAAGAAAAAGAGTGTCTTTTTGTTTTGTTCAAACCAGATGTTAATGGATCCAATGGGAGGAATCGTTATGACAAATGATGGAAATGCAATTTTGCGTGAGGTTAGGAATTCCTTGATTTTCTGTGCAATTCAATCATCAAACTTGTATTTATTAGTCGTGAAAACTGGCCCCTTGATACTGTGCATTGTCCTTTGTTTCCCAAGTGACCTCCAATTAGCAGTTGAGATCATGAACATTTACAGTAAAACCCCTTTTATACATCACTGAGGGCTTCCAGCATTTAGGAGGAGGGAGGTCTATTGTCTTTGTTCATAATACTCTTAAAACCATGGGATGTCAGTCATTTTCTGAAAGAAGATTTGGTTAATGTGTGTCGTCATGCCTTTGTTTAGATTCAAGTGCAACACCCAGCTGCTAAATCAATGATTGAAATTAGTAGAACCCAGGATGAGGAAGTTGGTGATGGAACTACATCAGTTATTATTCTTGGTAAATTATGTTTGGATACTAACAGTTGTAGGGCATGTGTATGTACATGTGTAAATTTGTGAAATAACGATGAAAAAATTGGAAAAATATGGGTCTCTTTTTCTATGAACCTAACATCATTTTCATTCTGGTAATGTTGGTATGCCACAAGTATAGACACAATACAGTCACATGATCTGGGCTTTCAGTTAGATATGGCTGCTGTGGTAGCTTGTAACCCATAAATCTGTCATTCCGTTATGGCACAGGCGGCCCAGACTTGTGTGTGTCAATATATTAATATTCACATGGACAAAATGGGATGAGGTGTCGAAACTCCTATGAACTAAAATAGTCCAAAATTCAAAATATAACAAAACAAAGCTAAGATACCTTTAACTGAACGTCTCCTTCTAATTCCTGGCCGGTTAAAGTGGTGTTTTGTCGAGTTTTGCAATCGTAGGTACTATCCACTAAAGAAGAATTAAAGGCTGGTTACAAAACAAACGGGTCATTTCCATGCACCTTCACGTGAAGCACTATAAATTCAAGAATAATTGATGAATCCGCTCCAAATTACCACTGGCTAATCTGCAGGTAACGTGTGCTCCTGCTTCTTGCTGGCTGGCTCAACAAAACCCATCACAACTGCACAATAATCGCTCACTCATCAACAAACATTGTTGACCTTTACACTTCGATATGACCGCAAACTACCAGGATTAATATGCAACGTGAATATTCAAGCTTAGCGACCTCGTCTACGCGACAATGCAGCACTTGCTATTGGAGGGATGGTACTATTGCTTCTAGGTCAATAAATCAGGAAATTAATATTGAAGCCCTTGTAATTTTCAAAAAGATCCAATTTTCCCTAGGATGACTGAACAGATACAAATTTTATAGTGGAGCTAAAAAAAAGTGAACAAGAACATGTACCACATTTCCTCCATAAAACGTGATAACCAGGAAGTTTCTGGACGTTTCATGTTGCAGTCATGCAAATCAATGGCAAGGAAATGTACCAAAAAGTGTGCTTCAATTAGACCTATTGCTGTTTTTCACAGTTCTGGTCAAGGACTGCATCCAACGACTGTTTTCTGTAAAATATCTGTTCGGAGAAGCAAATTTAGCCTAGAATTTTCTTTCACTTGGCTAAAAATTTCTAGATGACCATTCCTTTCACGTACAATTTTTGAAGCTCATCTAATCATGCTAATATATTGCCTACGATTTTCTGAAGTTTAATTTTTCACATTTGACTCCCAGAGTTAGGCTATTTTTCTTAGATAAAAAGGAATCTGAAAAATTATCTTCTTCGTAATACGTTAAATTGCATCTAAATTTGTGGGAAAATAATTCTGAATTTTTTGTAATTTCGAAAAGACTCAAGTTGCCCTAGAATGGCCAAACACTGAGATACAAATTTTATAGCGCCGCTTAGAATGCATTTCTTTAGAGCTAAAAGTACTTTATGAATAGCTAAAAAAGTGTTGTCAATGTATTTGAGGAAAACGTCATTGGGTGCCCCTGTCTCAGTGCCTTCTCCACTTAGCATTACATGATTTTATATTTAGTATGAGGGTACTATAAATATTATAGAGAGCTTCGCTTTTAGCCCTCCTATTCATTTTTAGAGATCTAAAGTACTCTGGACAGCCTTTGTCATTGGGTGCCCCTGAGTTTTGAAGATAATAGTAATAAAAAAAGATATCGTGCACATAAATTTTACTTTACCACATCTTCAGCTGTATCTTTTATTCAGCTGCATAGCCAAGGTCAGGTTTTGCCTTTTTCCTAGGCAGAAAATCCTAGTCCTCCTTCACCAGTTTGGACAACATATATAGAGGATATTACATGGCCACGTGGAGATACGAAATTTCTCTTCTCGTGTTGAAAAATATTTCATGAGTGAGCACAGCTCACTCGTGAAATATTTTTTCAACACGAGAAGAGAAATTTCGTATCTCCAAGCGGCCATGTAATGTTCTTTGTATTATATAAACACCAATGAAATACCAAACCATTTCACTTTAATAGTTTTTTGGTATGAAAGGCACGATTTATTATGTAGCCATGGTAAACGTGATATTTTCACATGTGAAGATAACATGTTATTTTCACATGTGAAGATATCAAGTTTTTGTACAAAAGCTCACCTGGTATTTCATTGGTGTTTATATAATAATGTGGAGAAAGACATAGTTCTGGAAAGAACTGTTTAATAATCCAAGCAAATAGGTCCAATAGAGTCAAGAACCTATGCAAGCGACTGGGCGAAAAATGTGACAGCAGCTGTGACAGCGATCATTAGAAGAATTTGAACTTGAAAACCAGGGCTGCCCTGTTGAAAACTTAAGGATGGTTGCGTGATCGCCTATTGTTCTCTGGTCAAAATTAATGCAGCAGGTCCTCCCTCAGTGTTGATTGACCTAGAAGCAATAGTAGCGTCCCTCCTATAGCAAGTGCTGCATTGTCGCGCGGACGCGGTCGCTTAGCTTGAATATTCACATTGTGTATTAATCCTGGTAGTTTGCGGTCATATCAATGTGTAAAGGTCAACAGTGTTTGTTGATTAGCTAGCGATTATTGTGCAGTTGCGATGGGTTTTGTTGAGCCAGCCAGCCAGAAGCAGGAGCACACGTTACCTGCAGATTAGCTGGTGGTAATTTGGAGTGGATTTGTCAATTATTCTTGAATTTATAGCGCTTGGCATAAAGGCATGTGAAGATGATCCATTTGTTTTGTAGCCAGCCTTTAATTCTTATTTAGTGGATAGTACCAACGATTGCAAAACTCAACAAAATGCCACTTTAACCAGCCAGGAATTAGAAGGAGACATTCAGCTAAAGGCATCTTAGCTTTGTTTTGTTATATTTTGAATTTTGGACTATTTTAGTTCATGGGAGTTTCGACACCTCATCCCATTTTGTCCATGTGAATATTAATAATTTTATATTGACACACACTACGTCTGGTTTGCCTGTGGTTATGGGGGTTGTTTTCTGCAAACAATGTTTTCTCTTACTAAATTTGGTGCTAATCTGAATAAGACAGCAGGGTGTATGATGAACAAGAGTAATTTTATTTATTTATTTATTTTTTTTATTTTGCTATATTTTAACTGATGCTCTTAATTCAGCTTTGAGAACATTGCCGTTAAGTTCATAGTTCAATGTAAATAGCACGTTTCTGTTTTCATCACTTCTTATATACTATTATTTTTCTAATTGTTCTGGTAAAATTATTTCAGCTGGTGAAATGATGTCTGTTGCACAGCCATTCCTTGAAGACCAAATGCATCCAACAGTTATAATAGGTGCTTATAGGCAAGCTATGGATGATATGCTGGAAATACTAAGAGATCAAATTAGTGTTCCAGTTGATGTGGATAATAGGGAGGAAATGTTGAAGATAGTACGGAGCTCTGTTGGTACAAAGTTTGTCCATAAATGGTAAGTGACTGTTTAAGTGTATGTCATGATCATGTGTTGATGGGCTGTACTCAAACTAGTGCCCAGTAAAAAAATAATTATTGTTTCTTTGTCCCAACATAAGCTTTTGGAGGGAAAGAAAGGTTGACCTTGTGACTAGGCTTTAACTCATTCTTTTTTACTGGGGGAATGTACATACATTAACAACAACCATGTGACTTCTATGATTAAAAGTTTTAAGTTTCCAATCTTCCTAGTACAAATAGGTTTGTAAAATAAAAATGTATAAGTGTAGATGTATGCTTTTCTAAAAAGATTTTTAATCATGTATTCTTACATACATGTATACATGTGCATTGTTACTTATAATAATATTTGGTCACTATATAAGCATGTTTGTCTCAGCTTGCTGCAATTTATAACTTATTTTTTGCTTTTTACTTAGGGGAGACCTTGCCTGTAACATGGCATTAGATGCAGTGCGAACTGTTGTTAGAGAGCAAGGTGACAGAAAAGAGATAGACATAAAAAATTATGCAAAAGTTGAAAAGGTAAATGGTAACATTGACTCATTGATTCCTGGAATGTATATGTTACGGTTAGTTTTTTATTTCACGTAATCCTTGTGTTAAATTTATTAGCATACATTACCATACCCAAAAACAATGGAAAAATAAAAAATTTATTGAAATAGAAAATTAACTACAACATATACAATCAGTAGGAAATTTACTGATATATATACATACATATGTATAAATATAGGAAATAGGAAAAAAACTACACTTTCATCCCGACAAGCCTGTTTCATGATCGCTCACTCTTCAGGGGATTTAATGATAAGAATATTCAAAACCATCGGCTATATGCTTTTACATTACATCGTTGGGGAAAATTTAAATTAAATGTTTAGTTGTTACGTAGCAACGCTTTGTTTCTGTGGCGACAAGAGGATACAAGCTCGTTACGTTTGTTAAGTGATGATAGAACGGGATGACAGATAATTAAAAATTCTCTTTGAGGCAAAGGTTACATCTTTTACATGAACTGTTGTAGGATGAGCTAGATGAAATGATACGCCATGAAATAGAATAGTCAATGTATGTAACCTTTGCCTCAAAGAGAAATTTTTAATTATCTGTCGTCCCGATCTATCATCACTTAACAAACGTAACGAGCTTGTATTCTCTTGTCACCACAGAAACAAAGCGTTGCTACGTAACAACTAAACATTTAATTTAAATTTTCCCCAACGATGAAATGTAAAAGCATATAGCCGATGGCTTTGAATATTCTTATCATTAAATCCCCTGAAGAGTGAGCGATCACGAAACAGGCTTGTCGGGATGAAAGTGTAGTTTTTTTCGTATTTCCTATATTTATATATCACGCTCTACTTTAACGTATCAAGCACTTTACTACGGAAAAATCTTAACACAGGCTTCCTACATACATATGTATAAATATATAACTACTGACCCCAACTTGTGGGTAACAAATTTAAGGTTCCTGGAGATGACCTGGAAGATTCTTTTGTTTTGTCTGGAGTAATGGTCAACAAAGATGTCACTCATCCAAGAATGAGAAGGTAATAATAATAATAATAATAATAATAAACTTTATTTAAGTGTCAGGTACTTTAGCTATGAAGCTAATTGGGGACACTATAAGACACTATAGGTAATTGTTTTACAATGTATGCCTGAAAATTTGATATGCTTGTGAACAAAGTGTACTGTGTCCTTTTCTGATAACCGATTGAACACTCCTCACAGTGCCTAAAGTAAAAATTCCCACTTAAGAGATGGAAGGGAGGTTTAAGGAGGTCTAAGGAGTCAAGACATTAGAGTTGTCCTCAGCTATGCCTTGAGCAGCTCTTACACTACTTTCTAGCAATCTTCCACTATCCATAACTTGATGGTTGCATTGCACAGCCGTGGCATTTATCATTTCATTTATAAATAAAAAACCATAAAAAACTGACATGAGTAACAAAATCAGGTGGTTTTGTTACCAAACCCAGGTGGTTTTGTTACCAAAACTTTAATTTAATGTTAAAAAGAAAGGAGTATTAGTAAAATTGATCTGTCAGGTGTTGGTTCTTTTTATAGGAGAATAGAAAATCCTAGAATAGTTCTTTTGGATTGTTCCTTGGAATACAAAAAAGGAGAAAGCCAGGTAAATTGCCATATTGTGCTTTAATCTGTGTTTCACTCAAATGTTTGGTGCAAGACGTTTGTTGCACACGTCTTGTATCACATCTGTTCAAGTAGGTTTGTAGTTACATAAATTGTGTATCCTTAGCGTATGATGATCTTCAAAAGGATATTTTTGGATGCATGACCATATGCCCATGATTTCCAAAAGGGGTGATTCATGATGGCAATGGCAAGGGAGATTTTTTTGTAGCCTTCTTTACAGGTATGTTCCAACTGGTGATCTGTTTCTTGTATTGACTTTTGTGCACAAGTGAGATGCCTGAGTGAAATTACCACTATTATCCAAACAATATTTTTATTGCCTCACTCATCTTCCCTTGCATAACACATTTCCTAGGCTGATAATTACTACACTGCTACATTACGGTTTTTGAAGAATTTTTAATTTCAATCATTTACCATTTTTCAGACAAGTCTAGAAATTTCACAAGAAGTGGACTTCAAGTGAGTAGTGATTTTTTACTACAATGAAGGCCAAAAGAAAAAAACAAAACACTTCCAAGGGCACTGCTCCTAATGACAATTTTTTTGATCGGCTTTGGGTTCATCCCGTCATGCTCCCGCCCCCCAGCCTTGTTGTGCAAAATTCAACTTTGTTTAGGGTTGGAGGGGAGGTTTCGCTGGCTTTACTAATATCAGTGGAAAGGTCCCAATACTTTTGACCTCCATTGCAGTTGCAGAGCAGTAACAAAAAACGAAGAAGAAAAGTACTTTTAGAATGTGAAGTAATTGGCATTCTTAGAAATTAATTGTCAAACATTTTAGTGAGATTTGAGTGTTGAAATTCTTGTTGTACCATGGTTAAACCCTGTATTGCTTCTTGCACATTTACAGTGATTAATTTTATACATCTATGTTTCCTGTAAGAATGTCAGTCGAAAATGATTTGTTACCAGTGATACTTTACATCCATTTGGGTTAGCATGATATCCTTACCTACCATGCCTAGATGTTAAGATAGTTCTGTCATTTTCAGTCGTGTTCTTCAGTTAGAAGAGGAGTATATTCAGCGAGTGTGCAGTGACATCATAGCAATAAAACCTGATGTGGTGTTTACAGAAAAAGGGGTGTCAGGTATGTAAAAAACAACATCAGATTAAGTCCATTTCAGCATTTGCCCTTACCCTAAGGAAATAAAAGAAGAGGTCACCTCACCTGAAAATTTGAACGGGTAATCACAATAATTATTTATTTTCCTCTTTCCTGACATTATAGACCTAGCACAGCACTTCCTTGTAAAGAATGGTATAACAGCTATACGCAGAATTAGGAAGACTGATAACAATCGTATCGCACGTGCCTGTGGAGCGACAATTGTGAACAGAACTGAAGAACTGAAGGAAGAAGATGTGGGAACACAAGCTGGATTGTTTGAAATAAAGAAGTTTGGAGATGAGTAAGTATGGGCCGGTTTAGTCAGTTGCACAGCTCTTACTGGTAGATGGGAAAGAAACGTGAAAAAATGTCGGGAGTCAATGTTGAATGTTCTTTTGTTGTCAGGTATTTCTGTTTTGTGACAGAATGCAAGAATCCAAAAGCGTGTACCATCCTACTCAGGGGAGCCAGTAAGGATATCTTGAATGAGGTAATCAAAACTGTGCACATTATTTTAAGGGCTAATATTTTTATAATACATGTATAGCTAAAGTTAAAAGTGCAAGACTTGTGTCATCTGAAGGGGGTAAACATAACCTGTTTAAATTATAGTCCAAATAAATCATCCTCCTCATCTATAGCTACATGTAAACTAATATGAAAGTAGTTCACCAGCCCAGTTGTGTGCTGGTGCAGGGCGGCACTGTAATGACCATGGTTTGTTGTGTTACGTTAGGTGGAACGTAACCTTCATGATGCTATGAATGTAGCAAGGAATGTAATGTTAGATCCCAGGCTGGTGCCCGGTGGTGGAGCCGCAGAAATGGCCCTTTCTCACGTAAGTAACCTTCTATAATGGTTATCACCCGGCCTGACTGTGTTCCGCTTGTGATATGCAAGCAGGCTAATACTTCAAGCTTTGTCCGTGTCTTTTTCGCCAAAAATGCAAAAGTCCATTGTAATCATAGCTCGTATTTATCTAGCTGCTCATTCGCATAAGAATAGCTCAGGGTTATGATATATACAGCTGTATCAGTCTGTACGTGATCTTTTCTGTTAGTGTATTAATTTTAAACTATCGTTGACTGTGATGAGATATTTTTGTTTGCTTACATGTTGAATGACAGGTGTTAACGGAAAAAGCTAAGTCGGTAGCGGGTGTTCAACAGTGGCCTTACAAAGCTGTTGCTAAAGCTCTGGAAGTCATTCCACGCACTTTGATCCAAAACTGTGGTGCTAATACGATCAGGACTCTTACAGCTCTCAGGGTAAGCTGCTCATCCCACCAATCACTGCAGTTTTTTTAGCAGCTTATTGCTTTAGTAATAAGTAATAAAGATATTTTTAATACAGGGAGCTCACGTCACACATGTGGTTTTCAGTGGGGCCCTGCACTGAATAAATTACAAATATAAAAATGCCTAAATATTGAAAGTTAAAAACTTCTTTGGGCATCGCTTTGTTGTAATTTTTTGGTGTTAATGCCTGTCTCAGTGCTCAGGAATCAAAATGAGATGTTTTGTAACTTGTGATTCTCACTTTAACTGGGTGATGTTTTCGTCAAACAGATAGCTTTAAAAACAATATTTTTGACATTTCTGTGATATTTTTGCAGGCAAAACACGCGGTTGAAGGTAACACATCCTGGGGTATCAACGGTGAGACTGGTGAAATAACAGACATGAATGAACTTGGTGTGTGGGACACGTATTCTGTCAAGGCGCAGACATTCAAGACTGCTATTGAGGTAGTGGTCCCTTAGATATGGATAGATAAACAATGGATATGGATAGCGTAGAGCAAACTCGTCCCTAGGGAATTTCCTGCGCCGCTAACGCAGGCGGGAAAACCTCTGGGGACGAGGTTTAGTGTAAAGCTTTTAAAATTGGGAGAGATTAACTGATTGAAGAAAAATACGCTTTGTTAGCCGTAGCCTGCGAGTAAGTTCTCCGGTGCGCCCTCAACCCTCCTTTGTAATATTTGCGCATACTGTGTTTCGGATATTTGATTGAGTTGTCTTTTGTTGTTTCTTCAGACCGCCATGCTTTTACTACGTATTGATGACATCGTATCCGGAACAAAGAAAGCCAGCGGTAAAGAAGGATCCCAGTCAGGAGCGGCTCCTACTACAGGGCCGCCGGCGGCTGATGACTAGACATGGCCTGACCACACCCTTGCAATGCGGACTGACTTCCGACCTTACGCAAGCGCTTTTTCGATGACTTTTCAAGCTTACACGAAGCTTGTTTCTGTCAAAATAAGCAGACTGACTTGCAAAAAAACAGATCTTAGCATTGAACGATTTACAGGTTTAGTGTTTGTTTGTTGCGAACGTTTTGGGCTTGGAGTAGCACATTACTTGGCTTGCTGTATTTCCGGAAAACTGATATAGTCACTAATCTTTCACTTGTAGTTCATTCTACCACTGGCGCAGCTTAGTCACATTATTTTGGCCTTGGGAATAAAATTATATGCCCGATAGATCGTGATCAATTCATAACTAAACACATTAATTTACTGTTGTTACTATTTTGACTGTTTTTGGTACATCATATCCTCTTTGATCTCGCTTGGTCGGTGTGAGGCTATTGCAAAAAAATGCTTTTGGATTTGAAAGGCTATAAATGCTTGATGTCATGGAGAAAGTGCTTTTATTCTGTTTCCATTATAGTGTACAGAGCGTGAAATGTTATGGGCGATATTAATAAACCGAATACATTGAAGACGATGTTGTGTGTCATATTTTTATAACTGTCACTGATCGATTTGATGCCATGGTTCTCTTTCTTTATCACGTGCGGTGGAACGCGCGCTATGGTTAACCGCGGCTGGGTTAGCTCAGTCGGTAGAGCGCTTGACTGCAGAGAGGGAGGTCGCGGGACCGGACCAATACTCAGGGTCTTAAAATAACTGAGAAATGAAGGTACTCCCTTTGCCCTGCAAACGGCTCGACCTTCGCGTGGCTTGGATGACCACGTAAAATGGCGCTCCCGTCCCCAGTAGGATACGAAAAAAATAGTGCCCCAATTAGTACCTTCGTGCTAAATACATTGACACTCAAATAGAGTGAATATTTTTATGCTAGGTTATGGTAATTTACTTGATTGTTATGGAAAGTGCCAAAAGTTTGCGTACGATTCGTACTGGGAAGTGGAATACCTCACGAATTTTAGCCCGCTTATCTGAACTAAGATTTTGGTTCGGTTTCCTGGACACATCTTCTCGAAAACACGTTGCGGTTAGCGACTATAGATGTATATTTTTTAGCAACTAGGAAAATTTGCGGTCTGTCTACTTTGAATTGATTTGAATATACTGCTGAGAAACCTCTCGTACTAGCTGAAATATGAACTTGAGCATGCGTAACGCATGTTTTGAATTGGAAACAGTTTCCCTTTCAATTTCCCCTCCCCCTCCCCCAATTTCAAACGCGCCCAAGTTAAAATTGTCCGTGTAATCGGTCCCTTTGCCCTTGAAACGTATAGAACCAACATTTGGCCCTTCACCACTGGAACGTAAGTCTTTCGAAAGCTTTACAACAGACGAAGATAAGAACGATTTTATTGAAAAACATGAATCCCTTAAGCTTTCTAGCAGCATCTTTAAGTAGAAATATTGCCCGGAAATCTGTTAAAAACTGCAATAATAAAAAGCTATTAACCTATCCGCCTTCCCTTATGGTCTCGTTCTCTGTTACCTATCAAACACATTAGAATAAAATTACTAAAGCGGTGAAAAAAAGAAAAATTATACGGTCCATTGTGCACTGTCTTGTGGGATCTACGCAAAAAAAAGATTAAATATAATTTATTAATTGATCTTACAAACCTTATTCAGGGCAACATGTCACCCGCTAGGCGCTCGTAGAGACGCCAATTCACTTTTATATCGCTAGCTAAATATTCTAATACTTTAAAGATAATAAATACTGTACAATTTAATAAATAGAATAGAATTCGCAATATTGTTCAAGCTGCAAATGTTTCTCCTCGTCATCTGTTTTCTGTCTGGAGATAAACTAACACATTTCTAGGACGTGAGCACATAGGGCGGGGTCACACCCCGTCCTTATTCCGCCCCAGTCAGTTTCCTGATCCCCCATTTAACTGATTAGGCTGTTTGCACCACGATCAGAGGTGTGTTCATTAGCCATCGATCCTCTTTAACCGGAGTGAAGGGTCTGTTTTCAGCACCTTTTGCTCTTTCTGTAGACAAAACAAATGGAAAGGTTCTTAGGAAGTTTTACCCGACGTTTAACTCAAGTATTTGAATACCGTTTGATTTTCGCGAAAAGTTTTATTTCGCAGATTGTCGTCAATTCTTTGCGTTTCATGAAAACAAATCTCAGTCGTGAATCCGTATTTTTTTTCTCACCCAGGCCAAGCTTTTTCGCCCGCTCCACTTAGGAACCTGTTCGTAGGCTAGGTTGTAACGAGGTTGACAACCGTTAAATTTATCAAAATAGACTATATTTCGTGATATTTATTTCACGGGAGATTATTTTTACGGGATCCGCAGTTTTTGGCGGATTGCTGGACAATCCCAGAACAATGATTTCAGAGAGATGGGGTGATCGAACGTACCACTTCAATATCTGAAGGAATTCGTGACAAGAAGTCCATGAGCTCGTTGTTGTCAACAGCATTAGGTTTACGGATCTTCTTCGTGAACTTGTTTATTCCTGGTCATAAACAAAACAGTTCAATGTAAATAAACAAGGCAACTTGTGCTACACAAAACTGGTATTGTCTCGCACTGTGCTGACTGTTAATGATCTGATTTTCAGAAGGCTTGCCACATGTATCTGAGACAACATGGCCTCTGCAGCTGCACGGATTCCATGGGGTGGTTTTGCTTTCAGCGCACTGCCCCGCGATGGAGTCGCCAAGCAAGCCCCTCTCTTCCGCCGTGCCTTCATTTCTCGCGCAAGCGGTTTCCCAGCCTAAACAAAAGACATTAGGGGCCACAACTGAGGGGCGTGTTTAACTTAACGCTTCATATCTTTGCATTAAAAAAATAACAGAATCAACGCAAAAAAGGTGGCAGTGAGCTACTCTAAAGGACTGAGAAATGTAAAACAGAATAAGGCATTCAAGAATAAGTGGAAAACAACGTTACCCCAGGCAAGCAACAAGAACTTGAGAGGTACAAGATATAGCACAACTGTTCCTAACGTGAAGATAACGCACATCAAATACGAACAAAATGGTACCGTCCAGTTAAACGTGCTGCAAGAAGAAAAAAAAAGTTTGGTATTTGTAAGAACGCCCGTGTACCGTGAATATCAACCGCTAATATATAATACAGCACAAATGACATTTGAAGGGATTGTTAGGTTTTGTTTGTCAAGTTCTGACGTTCTTTTTATTTTGAAGGATATTGAGCACTGCTTTCTAATCCTTCTGTTTTTCAGGTATTTTACAGAAACTCTTTATCATATATACATTGGACTTACTTTTTCACCCTTTCGCCCATGGAGGCCACCATATCAAGAGCGTTTTGCACAGTCTGACAGATGGATGTTAGCGCTGCTATCTTCTCTTTGAAACTCTTTCCTTTGTCCTGTAAGCAGGCAAGTAAATCTCCTAAAGTCATTCTAGTTAATATTAAGTTAAAATTTATTAAGCTGTTCCAGGCAGCGGACGTTGCACTGGGAGAGTTTGCATGCGAACTTACCGTTTGTTTTCCACCTACACTGCCAAAAACTATGGTAAATATGCTTTGCTACACGCTTTTAGAGTATAATAGGGAAATGAAATTAAAAAATGACAAAGGGATGGGTATACGAGAAAAGACATTTGCGGTTGGCCATCCATCCAGTTCCTAACTCAATAGAGCATAACTTAGGTCGCCCTAACCCCAGTGAGATCCCCAAGGTTTAGTAAGACACTCATTTTAAGTGCTTAATTAAAACGTCGGGAGGTTAGTTCTTTGTGTTACGGTCGGTTGACGGCGGTGTTGTTGCAGTCCTAATATCCTACCCCTTTTTTCCCTTTATCTTCCTCTTCATCTTCCAAGTCATCATCATCGTCTACTGGCGCTCCTTCCTGTAGCAAAAAAGGATAAAATCATCAAGTGTATGTTTATTGGTGAGACCAGCTGTGCGATATCAAGAGAAAAACTCGCTTGGAGCTATCATGATAAAAATTTCCAGCAAACTGCCACAACGATCCTACTTTTCCCGGAGGTTTCTACCAACTGCTACATAAAAGATTTTCAAGTTGCAGGAAACTATTAGTTTGTGCCACCTTCGACTGACGACGGGGATTTACTCCATAAACAGTGGTTATTAGAATAACACTCAGTATAATCCCAGGCCAGTACGACACTACAACAAGTGGATCTGTCACCTCAAGAGGAGGCCCAAAAAAGACCTGAAAAACATGACTCAAGTTCCACATTTTTTCAAAAACTGATGAGTATGAGTACGAACCTGTTCTTCAGGGTTCACATTTCTGTCTGCAAGTAACATACACATCACATACTGCTTCAGGAACGTTAGTAGGAGGGTCAGCGGTATAATATAGAAGTCAAAGTTCAGGCATAGCATAATGTAGATCTGAAAGGCAAAATCAATGGATCTCGTAAATCGGGCCTCAAAGAGACACTTGGGGACGGATAAAGGCTGAGATACCAATATACTTACTGCAAAAGCAAAGGCACTCCTAAATTTGTACTGCCACGTAAACAGTGACTGGACAAATGCCCCAGTCGATACCAGACTTGCAACAAGCTTGTTCACGCGGTCAATATTACGCTGCAACAACTGAAAACAAAAACACATGAAACACATAATTAATGTTCATCAAAAAGAAAAAAAAAGGAAACCGCATGGTAGACAATGGCATTCAATCCGCTTTTTCACTACCGAATTGAAGTCTCTTGGAAAAGAAGATTCAAACAAGCTCAAAACCTAATTTCTTACCGCTCTCTTGAATTTAGGTGGCTCAAACATGATCTTAGGGTCCCTTGGATTGACTGTCCTAACCGCAGCCCGTATTGGATTATAATCCACATCAAGAGTAAGAATAAGGTGACCTTTGACCCTGCCTTCCAAGCTCTTATTCTTTAACTGGTACAAACGCTTCTCACCGGGGGTAACCTAGGGATAAATGTGACATGGAGCAAGTGCTGTGTAACCATTATAATAGTCTTTTAATCAGTACTGCAATTCTTTAATCTATTGACTTTTGGGTCTTGAAGAATTAATGGCATCGTATCTTTTTTTTTTTTTTCTCATGTAGTTTGCATCCGCGATTTTAGCCATGCTATTTTCGGGTGACGATTGTCATACAAACAGTTGCTGTACATGTAAAGTTGTTGCTGAAAAAGTATCAAAGTTGAAGTTAGGAAAATTTCGCATTTTTCAAGAGGATATTCAGTTAACAAGCGCGGCAATTTCAGACTCGATGTCTCTACTGTAAAAATTATTCCAATAAAGAAACCAGTCAGTTCTAGTCTCATACACCAATCCCTAAGTCACTAGCTAGAGTGGTACAGTAGATACCTTGTAAATGATTAAATAGCTCTCTATAACTGCCTTAATTTACCTGTAATAGTGGAATGACTACTCGGCCAAGAAATTCGGGGGCGCCTCTCTTGTCCTCGTCAAACACAGTAATGTCTAGAACGTCGTGAATATCATAGACAGTCCTACGAGAGACGGTAAAATACAAAATTCGTTTATTTACTTCGAGATGGATGATTAGATGAGGTCATGGTGAAGCAGTTCAAGCCGAGTATGGTTGAACTTACATTTCATAGATTTTGTCCCAAGCAGGGTTAAGTGTCTTGTACAAAGTTGGGGTGACTAGACGCTGGTTATTAAGCTCAATCACAGCAAATGGATCACTGGTTCCTCCAATGTCAGCTGAAGCCAGTCCAACTGCACGATGAAGTTTCACCTGTCATGAATAAACACAATTTACACAATTTTATTCTCTGCACAAAGATTATTTAAAGCAATAAGATGTACAGCGATAACGTGATTAACGCAGAGATCTGCGTCCTGAAGCGGGACTCAGTACAGGTGTACTCCTATAGTGGAAGCCAAATTATATGGATTTGTATGGGAATTTATCGTAAGGTCGATAAAACGGTTAAAATCTACACAAACAGCGATTTAAGTACTAATACCTTATAAATTCCCATACAAATACTTATAATCTGGCTTCCTACAGCTTGTTGTGAGTCTGGAAACCCTGTGCTGAAACGATCAAGATCAAGCTGCTCATTGATATTTCAGATTTTTCTCTAACTCGATCGAAGGGAGATTGGAGGGGGGAATTAAATAAAACTTACAAGCTACAGATGAGGGCTTACAATGCACAGTGCTCAAAGGCTTAATACAAATAGGGCGGGTGCAGTACATCAATAGTAAGTTTTGCTTCACCTAATCCACAATATTTATTACCTGAAGCCAACCAACTTCTTTAATCTTCTTGGGTGTATTCTTTAACATGAATTGTTTAGCGACCTCTTGTCGTCGTCCAGGTTTCTCTACAAATGTATTTAAGTCTGATTCACATCCTGGTGCATCCAGCCCTGTAATGGATAAGTGCATTACTATAATCCCTGCATTATCCTCCAGTGCTGCCTCGATTTTATGCGACTTTTCCCGTTCGAGTGTTGATAGATCAATCTGACACCTGTCAATCAACAACAGATAAGTAGATTAAGTAAAACGAATTTTCAGTTACCACTCAGAGAAACCAGGTTTTCCAATATTAAAAAACTCTGCACAAGTTCTAAAAACTTTGGCATCTCTATTTTCTTGTGGAGGTCCACTATAAAAGGCTGAGGTCGGCAAGGAAAAAAGCTGACCTCACTACCTAACACTGTTCGCTAAATTCAACTTCATGGGACATACACATTGTGAAGCTTTTGTCTTGTTGATGTTACTTATTGCCAATCATCTTCAGGTTTTTGGAGTTCTTATCTAGCCGTTCTTTTTTTCATTTTCGTTGAATACGGTTTTGGTTGCTATCAAACGGATATGTTGTAGTTAATTTTTTATTTCAGTTAATTTTTATTTTTCCATTGTTTTAGGGTATGGTAATGTATCCTAATGAAACAAAAACTAACTGCAATAAAAAATTAACTGCAACAGATATTTTGATTTTACCCACACTCATTTATGGTCGCTGAAACAATAAAAATGTATGGAAAGGGAGTACTTTCTGATTTCTTTTCTTTTTTTTTCAAAAATTCCCTCAAGTGGACATGATTTTTAAAATCACCTAAATACAAACCCCTTCACTTTCAAGCTATTTATAAGAATTATGTAACTCCTCCAGGATTTGATTGCTTGTAAGATTGCTTCATCGTGAATGGTCTCTCTGGTCTAAACAAAGATTGGGGTCCATGAACAGCATCGTCTGAGAAAAAGTATGCTGTTTTGTGGACGTCAATTTATAGAGGAACAAAAATGAGAATAATGAACATTTTACCTTCCCATGAATTCATCTTTTCTAACATCTCTGTCCCACACCGTCACCTCCAACATCATAGGAGAGTCAGGGTAGATCTTCAAGTCAAACTGTTCTTTCCACTGTGGGTTCAGAGTCTCTTTGCAGGCTTTTGTTTTGCACTTTTCATTTCCCAAACGGAAACGACAGTAAGGATCACTAAGACCTGAATCATCCATGGGGATCATTTTTTTGCCCTCTACAAGAACAATAGACACCAGTCCATCCCACAGTTGTCCTTTGCCAGGTTCTTTAGGAGGCTGGCCCTTCTTTGAAGTTGAAGCTCTTTTAGAAACCTGTAAGCAAAATAATTTTGGAAAAATCAATAAAAGGACTGGACTTTAAGTCATTAAAAAATTGTAAAAATTATTCACACAAATAGAGAAAGGCTTGCAATATCCAGGAGAGGCTAATGAAGTGTTAATCTCCATCTGGTGAATAAGGCCCATATTTGTACCTAAGCAGCAAAACCAGTCACAAAAAGAAACTGTCTTGTTTCCTTGATGAGAAGCCTTGTCTAGGGAAAGGAGAGAGCCAAGCTAAGCTGTTCCCAAGCTTTACCTATACACCTGCACTCAAGATGTGTGCACTATACCATAAATCAGTACAATTAACATAAATTATAAATTATGTGTCAAGGTAATTACAAAGCTGTGTAGAGCTGAGGTCTGGAGCCTTTACACCTAGACTTCACTATTCCGGGAAATACACTCTATACAGTTTTTATGTTATATTTACCTCTTGCCTGTCCTCAAAATTCTTTGGCTGAACAGTAAAGATTGCACAAATCTGACCCAACTTTTCTTTTCCTCCATCAGGGTCCTCTAGGTCAAGGATCATTTCTGTAGGTCTGAGTTCATAAATATTACATTATTAAGAAAAAAAAACAACTAGGCAGGTTAAGCACAACTGTGTTTGCTCAACAACTTTTTGGCACACACAACCACATCACAAAATGTGAAGTACTACCGGTACTTAAAACATCTTATTGTCAGACTCAGAAAACCATGAACACTTGAAATATTTCAGGTCCAATATTGATTGTGTAGTGACCAATCACATAAAGTTCAGGACATGCAAGCAAACCTCAGAACCACAAACTAATTACAGTTGCTGTTTGCAGTTTAGTTATCTCACACCTTATTGGCTATTTCCTTGCAACAGAATAACATTCCACAAATATTTCTGGTGCTGACAGTTTTGTGAGTTCCACAGTAAACCTTTTTAATGCTTGCATTTTTTTCTCTTTTCTATTGATTTCTACGAATGCATGACTTTAAAACAGCTTTAGTGAAACAGCAGCCCAATGTAACTGTAAGTATCAAACAAAGAAATATTATTTTACACACCTACTTTTAGGGACTTACAGTGTGTATGATAAAATAAGAGAAGGGGTTTAAAATAATAAGGAAACTTACTTCTCAATTTCAATTGCTGACAAATCCACAACAGCTCTTCCCATTGGATCATCATTGCCAACTCGATCAAAATCAAGTACTTTTAAGATAAGGGGAACAGTTATATCTTCAATAGGTACACAGAATTTCTCATTCCACTGAGGATTTAAGTTCTTTTGCACAGTTCTACTTTTGTATATCTGTTTTCCATCAGTTTTAAATTTCACATAAGGATCACTGGTGCCTGAAAAGAAAAAACATGTTTTAAGCAGTGTTCTCACTAAACTGTACCATTGCAGGATTCACATAATTTTATTTAATGGTGCACTTAAAAAGTCTAAGGGCCTTCAGGGTAAAGAACTGTAGCAACTATTGAAAAGTCAGTTTCAGTTGTAAATAGGCAAATTATATCAAGTTTTTTACTGCTCTGGGCAGGAATATGAGTTTGATTATATTAGCAATATTTTATTGTTGTTTTCTTGAGTATGACCACATACAACAATAACTGTTTAACTGTTTAACTGTTTATTAATTATCACAAATTTTACAAAAAGTAATATCCACTGCCCACAGTTAGCAGGTTAGCTAGTCGAGGCGAGTAGTGGTTACACGTATGTAATATATATACAGATAGATCACAAGAAAGACTAGAGAAAAAGAGTAGTTAAATAAATAAACAAATAAATGAAAAATAAATTCAATTTAATCAAGTTTACAATCATGGACATTGCAAATATAAGAAGCCGAGTTTTCAGGAAACTTTTGTTATTAAATCGGGTAAATCAATATAATCATTTTCTTCTGAAAGTATTCGGAGTAAAGTGTCGTGGACATTGATTTTAAAGTTATTTTTGGACATTTGACGCATTTCACACAGTAAACTATTCCAGATTTTACTCCAGTGTTTGTAGTATTACAGAAATTTCAGTTGGAATCTTCAAACTGACCCACTTTTTGTTTTAAAATGGCCCAGAAGCTTCAAGGGCTGGTGTCATTGGGCCAAAAATCACAAACTTCTGCTGAGAACAGTGTTTTAAGAAATGAATGATATCAATAAATTTTCATAGAAGGTGTTAAATGTATAAACCGTTTTGAACCGAGCCTTCGTAATCAGTTTAGATTTTTAGCATATTAATAATATTATATTTATTAACACTTTTTAATTTAAAGCAATTTATGAAATTTAAATTTAAATTTAATGTCATTTCAGAATACTGTTCATAAATTTGAAATATACTATTCATTTATTTCAGTCTTTTACATCTAAATGCCCTTAAGTTAATGAAGTCAACTGAGCTGTTACATTGAAGAATGAAAAGTTTTAGTGTAACCATTTTATGCAGTCACTTAATGTTATGTGAACTAATGCTCATTTTAACTATTTTAAGAAAAAGTTTATTTTTTTTTATGTTTTGTTTAGGATTAAATCAAACCTGGTGCCCTGGTGATAGGTTTAGTAACTGGCTTTTCATGAAGGAATTCCACACTAAAAGAATCTAATAAAATGACCACAGTTAACAACATTTTAAATGCCATGAGAGCTGAGCCACCAGCTGCAAACTAATAAAAGTTTAATGCACACATATATAGTCACATGTAAAGTGTTTATTTTTAAAAATAAAAAAAATCAAACCCTGGAAGAAAAGATAAAATTCCATTTCCAATCTGTTAATGATGACAGAAAATCTCTTGTTCATGGTTTTTACTTCAGTGTACTTTCAGTCATTGTTCTTAAAAACAGAAAGTTGCTATCTATTTTTTGTAAGAATATCCAAACAAATTACTGTCAACTTTAATTAAAATAAGAACGAAGACCTGATGTTTTAAATTCAGCTCCTTTAAACATTATAGCAACTGTTGGTTCACTGGACATGCCATTAGTAAAAACATTTAATTTTAACTTATTAGTGTTGTATTTATTTAAAATATTTAACTTTATGACATACCAAAACAGGAGTCACCTGCTAAGAAAACTGAACTATAAAACAATATTAGTGCAATATAAATATCCAAAACCTGCTTAGCACTATGCCTAATTTATCTGTATTACTATCCTTAAATTAGTACATGTAATCAAATGGTGACGAGTGAAATTAGGAAATAATTCCACACACGTTTTGTCCAAACCATAATAATTTATCAGGATTTGGACAAACACAAGTGAAATTATTCCCTAATTTCACGAGTATACGATTTGATTACCTATTAATATCATGGGTGACGAATTATGTTAGCAATCGTGAATTTTGGACACGCTTATCCTGGATCACATCAATCACGAACTCTAGTCTCTCAAATGTTTAGACCTTAAATTTGGCTTAAGTTCAGAATTTTCAAAAATTTTTGACAAAATACCTGTTAGAATCCTTCTTGATGTGCTATTTGGTGTGTTCAGGTTTTGAAAGCGTCTTTTCATGCCCTAAGATCTTCATTCACGGCATTTTAAAACTTCGTCACCACCTTGACACTGAGACGCATGGAAGGTTGCCATAGGAATTTTGTAATTTCACATGTGAAATTACAAATTGATGCTGAAATTTTGCGCCAAAATTAAGGAGTAATGCGTCACCTATGATATTTTATTATTATCATTATTGTTATTATTTGTTATTATCTTTGCATTACTACCCTGTATTACTATTATTTTGACAAACTATTACAAAGTTTTATGTCAAAAAAATTACAAAGTTAAGCTTCATCATTGCAATAATAATCTAACTGGTCTAACTGGTTTATGTGAATATGGAAAACTTTGACTGAATATCTGTTACAGGTCAAAATTAAATGCATGTGGTTAATTTTTTTAACCTAGATTTATTCTCAATCTCCTTTGTCTCCTAGCCCTAAGTCATGAATAATCAGGGCTATGAGACAAAGGAAATAGAAAACCTGGGTTAAAAAAAAATTAAACTGAATTTAATTTTCACCAGTGAAATATCGAATCAAAACTGAGAGAAGCATGGATTCAGACTGTGATGTCAAGTTAGACAAAAGTTTCAGAGTGAGTAAGTGAGTTTGTTCTATCCATTTGATGAGATTAATTATCAATGGAAATGTTTCATTTTCTAATTCAAGAAAGAGGAGAAATCGTCAATACTACAAATCACTACAAATATTAATGCATTAACTCTTTTTGGCTTTAAGTCTGTTTTTTACTACTGCACTTTTACAGTGTAGTACTATTTGCACTTCAACAGAATAGACCACAGAAACTGACTGCTGAGAAAGAAACAAAACATTTATTATGCAAACATCCTTAGAAATTTCACAGTTTGGATTACTTCAAGAAATGGGCATTTTTGGATACATGTTTATAACATCTACAAATATTTTCAATCAATTCATTAGAAACATGAAGGTGCATGCATTATGAATTTTTTACTAAGCCAAGGATTACAAATACGCCAAATTTGGCGTATTTTATGCCGAAACTTTATCCATGACTCCAAAAATTTCCTACAAGGGGTCTTCTTGACTCCAACATAGAGTCATGATATACAAAATTTAATTATTGCGCAAAATGTTTGAAATCTGCCAGGCAAAATTTAAACGTTGTTAGATTCCTAATGAAACCATAACAGGTTGAAGGAAATTTTAGTCTTGTTTTTTCTACAGCTTCTTTGTGTTGATAGACTGCTAGTTTGGCTGCCAGTTTGGAATGTCAAACTTGCTGGTCAGCAGTTGTCCTTAGTTCATATTCTTCATTTAATAAATGTATAAAGTATCTACCTTCCACATGTTCAAAATGGACTCTTCATCTTCGAAAAAAAAAAAATCTCAGCATTGTATTACCATAATCCGTCATTGTTGACACTTATGACTTGAGGTTGGTAATGGTACTTTGATATTGCTATCAACTTATCAAAACAGACATTTTCTAATATCGAATTGGTTGCATGTACAGGGTAAAAACAAAATGTAAGTTGGTGTATTTGTGACGAATCCATAGTTGGTAAAACTAAAGTAAGACAGCGTAACATTCAGTTTTCTTGCTTCTCATAAAAAATAAAGTTCTTTCAAATTTTTTGAATCCACATTTTTCAAAAATGACTCCAACAATGGTGGAAAAAGAGTCAAAGGGACTCCAAGAAAGGAAGAAGTTTTTAATCCCTCCAAAGGACTGGAAAAAAGTTTCTCCAATCAAACATAATGTGTAACTATAAGGACATGTCATGCATTTGATTATATTGGTTCCTCAAGCAGACCACCTGTTTAGATACCTGTACATCTGTCAATTAGCTATCCTTTTTAATATAATTCAACAACCTTCCAACCAATAACCAGCCAACAGAAAATTGACTGTCAAGGATGATTCCTACAGTCAAGCAGTTGTCAGTCTTTGAGACATGTTAATACAAAGTTCTTCACCTGAACTAGTGCTGTGCTGCATAGTAGGTCTAAGGCCATTTTGGAAAAATTGATTAATAATTCATAATAGAATAGGGTGTTAACTGATAAAATGTCCAGCTAAGTTTCTAGAAATTAAAACACATGATTCTGCAAGCGATTCTCTTGAACTACTGTATTCTTAACATGATGGCTATTAACCTCAACATCACATACAGTCACTTATTTTAAATTTACCACAAGACAGTTCAACCATATGCAAACAAAGGAAATAAAATGCATGCTTCAAAGTGAAGCTAGTCCCTAAGGTAAAGCGCAATATTTGCGACTAAATAGGTAAACCCAGTCTGGCAGTCAGAGTAAAACTTAAGTTGAACTTTTTCAAATTGTTCAAATAATATAGGCAAAGTTGTCATTAAATGATGAGTCACTGATGTTAATAGAACGTATTAAATCTTGTTAACACTAAAAAATACTAATATTCCTAAAAATTATATTCAACAAAAATGAGCAATAAGGATGGTAAAGTCTTACGTTATACACTAAATCGAAAAGAACTGAACATCGATATTAAATCTTTAGGAAGTCATTATTTCAGATCATGTTGGCTTAGTTTTATCCGAATTCAAAACATTCCGCAGGCTACTTGTTTACAAATATCATTCCGTTTAGAGAATTTTAATTCTTAGTCTTAGAGGTTTAATCTGTTATGGTTTAAATATTATCCAGTATTTGAAAACAAAACTTTAATTTATCTTATGCTGGTACTTTTAAAAATTAGCAGAGTATCTTTAATCAAGAATCAGAATATGTTGTTGAGAAACACAATATCAAATAAGCTTGATGTATTTTTCTTCATAACTGGTAAATTAAAAATACAGGTACCTGTTTTGTCTCGGGCTGCCAAGTCTCTGCCATCCTTTAACTCTACTTCCAGAGAAAAGAATGCACATTTTGCAGCTCTGGCTACATCACCAGCCTTAAAAATAGGATGGATAATGGTATGTAAAGGTTTCATCAATAAAAGCAGGTAGAAGGGAAAACCCTTGAAGTTTGAAACCAGAGGAAATTGTCGATGGCATGACAACAACAATCGAGTTCGACGGGCAACCTACAACAAGGGTTTTGATAAACTGTATTCTTCCTTAAGCGTCGATTTGCTCTTTCTTGTTAAACTTTTCTATAACTAAAGATATGTCATGGCCAACATACCAATGAGCCGGGCGAGACATCTTGAGCGGGACATTCCGTTAAACCTCCGGCCTCACTAGGTGAAGCTACGGGTGCAGCCCCGTCTTCTTCGGCACCACCTTTAGCTGGTTGAGAAATATTAAATTTATCAGTACGTTTAACAACATTCCCATTTATCTGAGTGTAAGACTGAGGAAGATGCGGCATGGAGCTCGATTTGGCGTTTTTCCTACCACGGCCTCCTTTTGACTTCGAGCGCTTCAGGCTGGAGAAGAAGCCTTTCTTCTTCCCTGTATCGGTGTCTACGAGCAAGAAAGTTGCAAGCAAGACACAGTCATGTTAGCCACAACTAAAAGGAAAAGGCATCGCAAAAGGAAATACATAAATATCGAACGAAATAAAAACCAAATCGAGCTAAGAACCTCGCAGATCCTCGTCCGACATCTTCTCTTCAAGCTTTACTCAGCGCGACTAAAACATGCGCAAAACAACATGCGCAGTAAACTCAGCGTCCGCGCTCCGCGATGGGTTTATCACGCGAGTTTGTTTACACATTTAAATAGCAACAAATAATTGTCACTTTTCTCACTAAAACACCCTTTTATATGGGCATTAGCTTCAACCAACTAAGAACTTTCCTGCCGATGCGTATATTTCAAGCTCATTCGTTGCTGGAAACAACAAAACCATGTAACTTGAATGTCTCTCTTTTCTTTAAACATTTCGCGTCCCATTCACCTGGGCAGCAGGTTGTAAGTTAAATTGTTATTAATTTTTTATGCGCCAACTGTGAGTTTCGCCATTCCTGCCAAATGCAAAACGAAGCAATTGCTTGCTATGTCAAGAAACATTTATGAGTTTGTATCATCTGATACCGTATCAGCGAGGATACTGATCGACCATTATTTTTGAGCTGTCGCATAAAACAAGCCAGTGGATCAAAGAAAGTGATAATGATTTATTCCTAGTCATAGACCACATCAGGGAAAAAGCGACGACAAAATAGTTTAAAACAAAATTTAAATACCATTTCATTGAAATAAATCTTTGTTATGACATTTTTAAAAGCGTAATCATAAAGAAAGATTACAATGCAATCTTACTCACCAGCAAAAATGCAAATCCCTAGCTCGTAGTTTCCATATCTAAATTTAGGTTTTTTTTATGAAAAAAGGAAGAAATCAATGGAAGAATCATTAACCGTATAAATTTGCGTGTAGAAATCAATCCTGTGCAGACGTTAAGTTGAGTTAAGTTGAGTTTGCACGTTTTATTAATCATTGTTAAGAATAAACCTTTTATGAACCAAACTCAGTACTCACACGGTAGCTTTCAGAGCTTTATTTAGTTGTCATTTAAATCCAAATTAAGCGGCTAGATTCAATCAATATGTTCTTCATTTCTGTAGACGACAATATAAAGCAGAGGCTATCGTTTCAAGCTATCTCAACTGACATAAAAAATGTCAGTGATTTTGGATTCAGCGGTGAATCATGAAGTGAATATATAATATTGCCAATTAAAATATAGATTAATCAGTTCGTTTTCCTTATAAATTCAGAAGAATAGGTAATTTTCGCCTTTAATCAGCTTAAATTGCAACGCACAATTGTAATTTTCGATGGGGTTATCTGATCTGGATACTCGTTTCATGGTCCGTTTTGTTCGTATTGACCGCGGCTTGCATACTTCTAAAACACTGACCACAAAACTCAGGTTTCTTGAAATTATCAAGTACTGAAGTTAAATTTCCGAATTGGAAAGGAGGAATTACAGTTTAGTTTGAAATACGAGCCGTGGCCGGTTCTTACTGTTTGAAAAGTCAAATTTGAATCAAACAGAAATGTCTTGCTGATAGCTGCGATTATTAGAGTTCTCGGCACTCATAGGTTAGATGAGTTGAGGACAATGAATTGTCTACACAACCGAGAAACGGATTAAGAACCCACCTCCCTCCGCGCTTGTTGCCCTATGTATCAAAAGACGATAAGGGACAACGGGACATATTCAGAGGAAATACTAAAAATAATAGCTGCAGGGCCCCTCTCCACGTTTTATGAATTTCATAATTTCTTCTTAATTCGTATTTCCCCCGATCAGTCGCGCAACAACTTTCCTTGCAAGAGGAAGTAACACCTTCCTAAAAAAAAGACCGATTTTGTCAGACTTTATCAGACCTTCCCGTGTTGGGCAAAAACTACGCGCAATATCGCGAGGTCGCTGCTGCTAACGTTGAAGTTGAAGTAAATGGCTCAAATACTAAACGGCGACACTGACTACGACTCCCAGACAAACGAAGCTAGAAACCTTTCAACCGCGCGACAGCTAAGTTGTACCCATTCTCCCCGCGGCTTTCCGGTCAACAGAAAGCTGATTGTAGAAAATTGAGTGCATCGTCAAACAATCAACGTCAACGAAGCTAGCCATGTGGCGAATAAAAGTGTAAAGGTGCCGATAAACCTTGCATTCCTCTGATATTGATTATATTATACTTATGTCCTCTTTGTTGATAATGCGCGCATGGCGGTTGATATTGTATACCTGCAGGGTGGTTGTCACAGGAACATCTAACACCTGAAACGCTTTCTTTAAGATATTCATGACCTGAGTCAAGGGTTTGTAAGAGATGAAAATACCCTATATAGCTAGCCTGCGAGCACAGACGTATTTCTGGTCGCTGCTTCTCTCCACCCAAAAAATAAGAGATGGAGAGAAACGACGACCGGGAATACGTCTGTGTTCACTGCACAGGCTAGAAATACCCAAAAGGTTTCCAGATCAGCGGCTCAATACCCCGGGGGGGGCACTTCCTTATAAGAGGCTAATGGGGATGTGCCGCTGGATGGGGTCGCATTTTCACGACTGGACTGACTATAATGGGGTTGCATTTTCAAAAGAGTTATTAGAGTGGGGCCGCACATTTTCGGATTTTTGGGGTGAAGAGTTGTTCATATTTACGGTTAGCAGACGTACCAGGATATTTGTACAGAAGGCCTTGAAAAGTAAAGTGTTCTTCATTCAATTTATTAAAAGATGAGTCAATTCATTTTTTGACTGGACCTATTTAAAGGATTGACAAGGTAGATACATAAATAGAAAGTGACTAAGCTGGGATCGCAAAAATTACATATTTGCCCAAGAGTGACTAATATGGGGTCTACAATTGGCCAGAGAATAGACTATAATGGGGTAGGGGCTCTGAGAGGCCAGCGGCACATACCCATCAAAAATTAACCCTAGTAACCCCCCCCCCCCCCCCCCCGGGCTCAATACCGCAATGTGGCTAAAGGTGAAATTTCAAACTTGTGCGTAGGTCCCTGAAACTGAGCTGCAGCGCGTCTGTTACTTAAGAGACTTATAAATTATTCATAGAACAGCTTAATAAACATTTAGAAATGGAGGAAGGCAGGCAAGTTTTCTGTTAATCAAGATTTATTACTAGCATGGATCTTCTCTTGCAAAATCCTTTGCTACTTTTTATTTATCTGGCTTCTCTTTTTCAAGAAGTGCACTCGGGTTTCAACGGTGTTTATTTGAAGAAAACCATTGCAAATATTACGTGCGGAAGTCCACCTGAAGAATTTTTTGAAACACAACAAGGGTTTCTAAGTGCTGTCGACAGGGTCCCGTTCATTTGCAATGCTAGTGATCCATCAAAAGCATACCCACCAGATAACATGGTGGATGGTTTATCAGGAACACACTGGCAATCTACTGCTGGAGAAGACCTTGCTTCCATTACAATCAGCTTTGAACAGGTACCAGGAATATAAATTAGTACATGCGAAGAAACAAATTTGAATATTGTGCATTTTTATACCACTGTAATCTGATTATGATTCCAGTATAGGCCTAGCTCATTCCTGCATGGTATAGAAGTAACGACTATAATGATAATTTTGAGCATAGTGAAATAACTGAGTTTAGTGCAGCTAAAATGAATGCAATCATTAAATATCAAACGAAAGCGATCCATAAGTGGGATGATGAAAATTAAAGAAAACTACAATTCCAATTTTAGAAACAAAACTGAATTTTTCTAAATATAATAGACATCTTTGGTAGGACTGCAGTGGATACGCTAGTGTGGCAGTTTAGAAGGTGTGAGCTGAATTAGATGGAGTACTAGTGACGATGAATTAGGCTATATGGCGTACATTGAAATCAACAAATTTTTTTGACGACTGTTAACATGCTGACATTGATGGATTTACCGTCAAAACGTGCCTTCAGTATAATTATTATAACGAATTGTTTTGTTTCTAAAACCTTTGAGGTTTTTTCAACTGTCTAAGCCTTTTGGAGTATATTTCAATCATTCATTTATCAATTAAAAGGAGCCAAGGAAGCATGAACATGGCTTTGAACATAACTCAGTTTTTCCAATAATACGTTACTAAGACGAGGTCAGTTTTAGAATTATCGTTGGGTCGACTAAAGTGATTAATGTTAGTATTTGCATATTTTTATTACTTTTCATTGAAGGCGTTTTTTGCCCAAAACATCGAGATTACATTTGGTAATTACCGGAGACCAGGAGCGATAATGGTGGAGAGGTCAACCGATTTTGGAGCTACCTTTACTCCTTGGCACTACTTGGTAACCCCGCCTGCTTCCCGTCAGTGCAGTGCCACGTTTGGAGTCCAGAATTTTCGGGGCGTAATTGACAGAGTAGACCAAGTTCTCTGCGTGGAGTACAGCCGTTATGTTCCCCCGGAATACAATGAAACAGTAGGTTTTCGATCATGAAAATTTTAACTAAACACACATGTCAGGGAAACGGATGAAGTTATTGGGAATCGACCTTAGCCAGATAAGTCTTCAGATGAAATTATCCTGTTTAACAATAACTCCACTTATTAATTAAACAGAAATTAATCTCTGAACAAGGGTTACTAGTTGAGTATCAAAAACGTTTATTGTTCTCTTTCTTCTTAGATATCTATTGAACTCAATCAAAATCAGAGAGAAGATCTTGCACCAGATCCTAACACCGCAGGCTTACAGGTAATGGAAAAAAGAGAGTATACCCGACAGCTCTGACTAACATCAGTTATTTTTTTGCTTTCAGCTGCTTTCGTATTTGGTTGTCAGCTACTTGCATTGCTTATAATTGTTTTTCTTTCAGTCGTGGATGAATGCGACTGCAGTGCGTTTTAGCTTTTCGGGTTTGTACAGAAAGTTTGATAACATGGCAACAAAATGGGTAAGTAAACCGTGTTACTCAGTTATATTTGGAAAGATGGCCTACGCGCATGAGTCACTACAACCCCGCCTTACGGCCGGCCACCTCGGTAATACGGTCACCTCGTTGTTACGGCCACTTTTTTGGTTGCCCGGTAAAACAGCCATACATTTTCTTAGGAAAAAAAACCCTCGTTAATGCACTCGTTAATAAGGCCAAAATTATTTTGGCCCATTGGTGACCTTATTATCAACGGGGTTCCATCGATTATACCGATGCGTCCTTAGTACGAAATTCACCAGCATCGTAGTCTATTTTGTTGACTACAGCGCTGGTTCGTATTCTCTGAGATGATGTGAAGTCAACAAGTCATACTATGACTATAAAGTTTTCTTGTTTATCCCACATACCATAGCATCATTATACCGTGCGTGAAATTGCTGTAACAGCTCGGTGTGACTGCAAAGGACATGCAGATGGCAACCAATGTCCGTTCAACCAATCAACAGGCTTGCGCGCATGTCAGTGTCAAGGTAACACATGCGGCGCGCATTGTAACAAGTGCTGTCCACTGTACAACCAGTTCCCGTGGAAACCAGGAAGTGGCGAGCCATGGATAAATGACCCTGCTGCTAACTGCGAACGTGAGTTAAGTTAACGGGAAAATAAGCAATGTACATTACATCCAGCTAAAAACCTGGTGCAGCCAAAATTTAGGCAAAAAAAATTGTCTTGGTAACTATACGAACCTCGTTTAGCTCCGAGCCTAAAACCCGCAGAAACACCAACATGAAGCTCGCCGAAAATAAAACAGTTGCCTTGGTAAATCGTGACAATAATCTCTTCAATGTGTAAAGGTCTCACCCAAACGGTTTTAGGGCCTGGCCCAGCGTAAGGCAACTAAGCTCGGTTTTACATGACACAGATTCAATTAGCAAAGACAAATAAATACATTTATCATTCGATGCACATGTTTCTTCCTTTTCATTGGCCGAGAGCCCACCACGTGACCTGCAAATAACTGCCTACAAATAATGGTGTGCTCATGCGCAATGTCGTTCAACTTTTTTGGGCTGCAAATACTATTCTGCTCATGCGTAGATGAAACCACGCTTGCTCCTTGCTTGTTTATGTGATCTCTGTCATTACTCCTGGAAGGCAGCGCGCGCTAACCGCTTTCCGAAGATATTATTTATTAAAAAACAAACTCAGGGATCGAATGATAAAACAATTATTGAACTCGGTTATCGCAAAATATCGTGATTTGTCAGTGTCTCGCAGATCAATTATTTGCCTCAGCCTTCGGCTTCGGCAAATAATTGATCTGCTCGCCACTGACAAATCACGATATTTTGCTCAACCTCGTCCAATAATTGCTAATTACATACGTAAAAAATTTAAATTGTAGTATCTAGATAAAGAGCAAGTTGGGATCATCCAAATAACAAAAGCTAGTGAATGACCCCCAAAATACAATTACTCACAGACGCTATGTTGCTAAGGTAGATGATGAACATTTAATTAATACACAAACAGTGAATTCGATTGTTCGCAACTTAATTTTGCAAAACTAATTTATCCTAGGAGAAACCTTGAATGACTTTATTAATGGTCCATTTTGGGTTAAATAGTCCATTTGAATGTTAAATGTTTGTTTAATCGTTACTTGTTCCCGTCTTTGAAGCCTGTAACTGTCATAATCATGCTGAGAACTGTAAGTACAATCAAACCGTGGGCGACCTGGGCCTTAGCATGAGCCTAAATGGATCAATGATGGGAGGAGGAGTTTGCATTAACTGTCAGGTAAGCTGAGTTATTATGCAATTATTGGATGAGGCTGATTATGATATGAAGAATTATGGGCCAGGCGGATAACGCTCTCTGAGATCTGCATAATTCTTCAGATCATAAGTAGGCCGAATCCAATAACTCTGTACTCATTCAAAAAAAATTCTCACTTCAAAAACATCTCTGCCTAGATCGCTGTTAAGTTCCTGTCATTATTTGTCTGTTCCTCGTAAAATCATCCGTCGAGTTCTAGTTCTGCTGTTCTCTCTACGTTTCTAGGGAAGTAGTTTTTGGCTTTTTCGTCTTCCCAAAACGTGTGAATCCGCCAACTCTACAAAAACAACTGAGCTAACACAAGCTTGTTACGTCCCCATGGCTTTTGTGTTAACAAGCCTTTTTTTGGCGATAGCCCGCCGCACTATTGAAATCATTTCATCGGATATCGCCAGCATTGTCCAGATTTGGACAACTGGCTATGAAGAATTAGCCACATGCAGCCTGGGATTTTTAAAATGATCCCACTTATTATTCATTCAAAATCTCATTCTATTAAATGGGCTGAAATACCTCGGGCTAATTCTTCATAACCAGCAAGCGTTGATCCACTGATTTGGGACATATTTGCCGATATAAAACAATTGACGTCAATTCTACTGATAATCGAGTGAGAATTTACAGACGGAGCGATCGCTCAGCTGCTTTGGCAATGCAGAGCTGGAGAAAATGGCGGAAGAATTTTTTAGCAAAAATATCCATCAATGATAACAATCGCTAAGAACATCTGACAGAATTTACATCCCTTCATATCCTCATCCTTGCCGAGAAAGAGGCAAACGTTATGAAAAAGGGAACTTTACATAAATCGACGTAAGCATGTTTCAGTCATAACATTCAAAGTGCTTTGAATCTTAAAACAATGTTTTCGATTTTCTTTTATGGATTTGAAAACTGTTAATTTGGTATAGTGAAATAATTTCACGTGAAATTAAAGAAATTGAAGTTGATTAAGTTGCACTGTAAGCACTACACTGAATATTTCGGTTATGTAACGACGAAACTGAATACAAAATAGCCGATAGACTGCGCAAACTGTGAGTGCTGTAACTGGACCAGATCAAGGTCCATAGTCCAAGATCTGCGATGGACCTTACCTTGGACAAGCAACTGGAAGTAGACTGAACAAACAGTCGCATGAATCAGTGACTCAATCAAATAAAATTGGTTCAAGTATATTTGGTTGTTCCGTTGTTGTGCAAAGAGGAAAAAAAGACGTCCAGTTTTCGGAACTTCATCACAAGTCCGTCCGCTGCTGTACTAGAGAGAAACCAAAATTTTTTCGATCATTTATGATTATACGACAATATTTTTTTTATCAACAAACGTCAGAGCGGAGCTAATTGGCAGTTTCTCTGCATAAAAAAAAAAACATTATTCAAGGAAAATAAATTCAATCATTGTGAATTGTTTTATAGGCTTTTCAAAATATAATATCAATTATGTTCAAAGTCTAACTATACTAATAAATGCCAAAGATATATGTAGAAACATATAGTGATTTACAATGGATGATACAAGCAGGCAAAGCTGCATCACAGTAGTCAAAGTGTAACATTACTTTGATACGTTTAAAGTCTAACTATACCAAAATGATGCTGAAAATATAATATATGTAATTCAACCTATTTACAATACATAAAGCCAAAAAGCCAATCATTTTACATCGCTCGCTGTACTCAAAAGTCTGCGGGCAAGATAGCGACTAATCCTTAAACCAGTCTTATAATACAAATTCTAGGCTTTTTCAGAATTCCTTTAAACAAGACGGTTGCATAAAAATGTTTTCAATGATCACAGGACTTTTTGGGGGGGGGGCGGGAGGGGGGGGGGGGCGGTTAGAGGCGATCAATCCCCAGAATTTTTTAGTAATGTTTTGACGATATTTGGAATCCAAGAATCTTTAGCATTAGCTAAGTGATATTTGAGCTTGATCTTATTCCATTCCTTAGCGACTAGTTAGGAAACCGTTTATTTAAAAATATAGACTGCTAGCAGTCCCTCAGGATGGTCACGCGAGCGAGGAAATAGAGCGAAGCGAGCGAAACGGCAAACGAAATGCATGTCCTGCCGAGCTTAGACTCAACTGACTGAAGAGGGACTGCTCTAATTAGCTTAGCACTTCTCAGCACTGACGTCATGCGTAAAGCTGATCATAGTGGAGCAACACAAACCCCTTACTCTTAGGAAAAAATTGCTGTTTGCCAACTTTTTGTTGATTTGTGCGTTTGATTCAATTCGCTTTAATTCGTTTGTTTCCTACTCGAACTTAGTCGTGAGGCAGCATAGTGATAACAGAACTAGCAAGTCATGTTTCTGATTAAAAAATAAACAATAACAACAAAACAAAACAAGCCGTCCATAGTTTTTTTTGACTTAAGTTTCCTGGGAGGAAACAGTCTCTTGTCACTTTGATGCCGTGTGTGCGGCTCTCGTTGCAGTTGTTTCAAAGCGAAGCCAGCCGCTTTAGACGCTTAAGTCACTGTTTCTACCTCTATTGTCCTTAGTAACTTGTGTAAGGAGGTGGACGATCGTCCGCGTTGAACTGTTCTGCACTAGGGGCCGCAGCAGGAGCTGCTGTAGTATCTGAAGCCGGTTCGTTGGTTGGTACATCCTGATAAATCAGCGTAGTAAGATATTTCAGTTCGAACAAACGCCCCACAATCATAACTATGTTCTTAGCGATGAACAAAGAGGCGACTCTGTTGAAATTAAAAATTAATCCGAGGCGCAGTCCTAAAAACACAATATTCAGCAAGACCTGGGTGAGACTATTGGCGATGGATATTTCTGTTTCGTCTCCTCCGTCTTCAAGCCGCTTTTCATCATAAGGAATGCTCAGTACCGACTGGCACAAAATGCTGATACAGGCAAAGGAAATCAGCAACTTCTCAATACTTTTTGGCACATTATGACTCGTATCAATTTCGTCTATCACAATCGACAGAAGCTCAATTGCATCCACGAGATCAATAGCAACTTTGATTGACAAGTTGACTGTTGTTTTTCTGTGTATGTTTGATTCCATTCCAGTGTGAAACAACAACAGGAGCAAAAGAGGGGTTATACAGAGAGACATCTGTAAAGTGCTTGGATTTAGAAAACCTTTAGGCTGATTAAGTTTGTCTACTGCCATACCAAACACGATCCCGATCATTGGCACTAGACCGAGCCAAACATACGATAACCAGGTGAAAAACAAGAACTTAGGTTTTCCTGCATTGTTGACGCTGATGTACCACCAAAATAACGAAGCGGGAAGGAAGAGAAGGGCAAAAGAATTCCACGCAGAATGATTTTCATAGGCCGCTAAATATGCAGCAAAGGCCAAGCCTTGGATAATCATCAAGACGAAAAACAAAAATCGGCCAACGGTCACTATCCATGCCTTCAATAGCAGATCCATGATTTTTTCGCCAATTTATGTTTGTTCATGCTCGACCAGTCGCGAATGAGAAAAAAAATTATTTATCAAGTTTTTTGCATGTTCACTTAAAACAGTCTCAAGGTCATCATAGCATGATCATGTGGCAGATATCATCTCTCCCTCAACTCAAATTTCATAACAATTCCATTTTAGCCACAATTACGTCAACCAACAGGTTTAAATGACTCCGGATCGAAACGTGTTTTATAAACACCTTTCTCTTTCTTGGGGCTTGAATGTCAAATTATTTTTAGAATATTTTTTTTTCAGATTTTTTCCAGTAAGGGGCAGCTACCAGTGGGATGACATTTTCCTGTTATCTGTTTTCGGTTTTACCTTTTTGTTGTTTTTGCCATTTTACTTAATTCACGCGATAAGTATGCTTTAACACGTTTTTACACCAAGGTCCGGCCGCATGGGCAGTGATATGCTCCTTTTGACATCTAAAACGTGATATAAATACTGACTGCTTGTGATCAAAATATGTTTTAACTCGCCTGTGTCCTCAAGTTCAACTGGAAATGAAGCAAGGGCATCTATCTCACGTTCATATTGGAAAATAAGCTGAGAAAGAATCGGGTTTTCCTCGTAATCGCCAGTGATAACAAAGGATTTTCTTTAACATGTCATTTTAAAATTTGTTAATTGTAAAGTGTACCTTAAGAAGTAGAACAAAAATTTTGAGGAGATTGAATATCAAATAATTGAATATAAAAAATATTCAAAAAACGCATTTTCAATTATGATATTTTTCAAATAACATTCAATAAGATTATAGGGCATTTAAATGGCAAAATGACCGATATCTTTTTAAGCACTTCCCCCATATTCAACCAAGCCCATCTATTTCAAGTGAACATGCAACTGGTTACATTACGAGGCCATTAGTGAAGCCGGAAAACATGGGCTGTTTTCAGGTTACCTTTCCGTATTTCTGCTATTTTTTAAACATGTTTAACAGGAGAGAAAAACAACAAAACTCCAGAACCCAAACCCTTATAACAAATGAGTGCTTATCGTATCCTTTAAGTGCTGGGTACTTGTTATGTCTATCACAAGTAATTCGTGATTGGAACTTGAACCTCTGGACAAGGTTGCTTTCACCACAGGTAGCCCAAGCTCCTTGGAAGGTAACATTGCGTAACTGCGTAAATAGAAGAGTTAAAGTGTGGGAATGTACAATCGTAAATAACAGTGCGAATATACTTTATCTCTGTGAGAAATGAATGAATGAATGAAGTTTATTGTACACTCCCCTGAGAGACTTTGAGTTATACAAAAAAAATGTTTGAACCTATGGTGCATTATAAGATCGTAAAAAATACATATTTACGTAAGAAAAATATTTACTTAAGTTGCCATTTAAAATTCCCAAGGCAAAATAAAATGTTTAAACCTACAATACATTCCAAAAAAGTAACTATTAAAAGTCTTATGTGTATTCAGTCACTCGCTGGATCAAGAAAGAAACAATAATTTAATTAAAAAAACACCCGATTTGTTTCTCCTCTTGTCAATGTGTATTACAGACTTGTGAGGGATTTCGGTGAGGTTAAGGTTCGCTGTTGTCTTCTCCACGGTATCATCAGCCATCCCTCTAGACAGCAGAAAAAGTAAGATTGCGAGCCTAAAACCCGGTGGCTGAATTAATCTAAAACGACCCCAAAAGCCGACACCAAATTACAAGTTATATATTAAGAAGAGGAGGCGGGCTAAGTCTCTCAGCACAGTACCATACAAATTTCCGCTATTACGTAATTTGATTTATGTTTCGACGTCTCCCAAGGAGCCTGGGGATCCTGTGCTTTTCACACGGCTGAACTATGAAATATACTGCACAGGATCCTAGTAAAACGTTTTGTGAATTTAAAGTTTGAGCAGAACAAATCTGTGTATCAAGATAACAAGGTCATAAGTACAAAGGCGAGTTATGGCTACGACTTCGTAGGGATTTGGCACGCGCACTTTCGCCTTCTTCAGGAACAACTTTCATGGGGTAGGAGAAACGCGTGACGATGACTTAAGAAGACACTATCAATCAAACTATTCTTGTTTTCCTCTTTTTTTCTAAGCACAATACACAAGGAATAAACTGTGAAAAATGTAAGGAGTATTTTTACCGAAGTCCCGGAAGAAATCAATCCGATGTGGATGCTTGCCAAGGTAATGAAAGAAAACATGGTTTATAATGTTCTAATAAAAATTGAAAAACAAGCCCAGTCATAATAATGATCACATTCTGATCAGGGTCATAACTTTGTACTTTCACATAGAAACAGTCATTTGATCGGTTGAAAGTATATTCTGATGTATTTACCTCCACTGAGTTTGGAGTTTAATAAATATAGCCCAAAACACGTGCCCGCCAGCAATACGTCTTTATCTGGAATTCTGTTTCTGCGTTCCCATATTGACAGGCGTTTTTTTCTGAGGGGAGGGTAATTCCCAGTTTGACACACTTAAGGATCATCAGTGTAGTGATGACTTACTTATAGTTCCCTGTCTTGGTTTCGACGAAAATCAGTACTACAACGTTTGTTTTCCTATGAACTTTTAGCTTGTAACTGCAATTTGAATGGAACAACCAATATTCCAGGCTTATCATTTGGTGACTGTGTAAGAGATGAAAACGTCTTATCTTCTCATCCGGGAAAGGTAATTTTCATTTAAGCTGAAAAGTGCTAGTTTCAGTGCTGATGAAATTGAAATTTCGTCAATCTTTGTAATTCCCTGACTTTGATATAATAATAAAAACAGAAAAGACGATTCGCTACGTATATTGTTTGTTTTTCTTAAATCATTTTTAATATCAGTCTTATCATCTGTTTCTTAGCAACCGGGTGACTGCTACTGTAAGACTTTTGTGCAAGGTCGTCAGTGTGATATATGTCAGGTCGGATACTACAGACTGACTCAGGGGAACCCCCACGGGTGTATAGGTAAGAAGACACTATTATATATTATATATTTAATAGTGTTTTCAATTATCAACAACATAATTGCTAAAATTGCTTGTTTTTGGTACATATGTACCATGTAATCTGTTGTTATCCAGTTCAAAATGCATCACTGATTAATTATTTCAAACTAGTGATGAATTATCTAAAATCAAAACCGCGTTACTTTTTTAATCGTTGGTCCCTGATTAGAAAAGATGTGCCAATATGAATTGTAACAGTTTGCTTGTAAATCGTAAATTGTTATGAGGCGGACATTAGTTCTTTACCTTCATTAATTACAGCAGGCCGCAGTATTGACTGAATATTTTCTTTGCCTCTACTCATTACACTTCTACCTGTGTTAACTTGCCTTCACGTAAACATTGCTTGCTGATCAACAATCCATGAAGCCGGTCCCCGGATATCAGTTGTTGCGGATTTTAAACTTGTGGTGTGTAACCATTTGCTATTCTCTGTAATTGAACTACTCGGTGGGGAAAGATTGACCAAGTATTTTTTAATGATCACCTACCTCCTCTTGACCAAAGTACTATTTTCGTTTAGCATGTGACTGTCTTCTAGAAGGGACTATCGGTAGATCAAGTGTTTGCCAAGGGGTAAGTTTTCCCATTCTAATGCGTTTATTTTTGTACAAAACGTACTTTGACTCGGTTATCTTTCCTCATATATATAGATAACAAAGGGTTGGTTACAAATTTGTACGGTTACTGGTAGAAACAGTCTCAAAAGTGCATGTTCTGTTCCGGCTGAACAAGCAAAAAAGCAGCAAACAAACTAGACTAATTTCGATGATACTTATGCCATGCGAGGGCCGGCCGGACAACACACACAATTCAGATGTTACGGTTTAACTTCCTTTGAAAAATATGTACTTAATTTGTGAGTGTCAATGTAATTAAGACGAAATTACTAATTGAGGGTACCATTTTTAAGTTTCCAACCGGAGATGCGGGAGACGTTTGCAGGGCAATGAAAGTACCTTCATTTCTCCGTTATTTCAAACCCTGAGTATTGATCCGGCCCCGCGACCTCCCTCACCACAGTCAAACGCTCTACCGACTGAGCTAATCCTGCCGCGATGGTAATCTCATCACAATCAAGAGAAACTGTCTCTTGCCTGAACTGAAATTAATATTAAAACATGTCAATTTAGAGTCTATATCGAATCCTATTCTCTTGTGAATGGTCCCATGCATCATTATCAAATGGTTTAACGTATTTGGTGCTGTCTTTAGGATTACTATGGCCAATGTAACTGTAAGACAAACGTGGAACTTCGTAATTGCAGTCAGTGTAAAGATGGCTATTATGACTTAGAAGATGCTGACATCAGTGGATGTAAATGTAAGTAAGGTTTACAAAGCTGTATTAACTGTGCACTTTATGTCACAACATTTGAGCATTAGGTTACATTTGTAAGACTAAAGGAAGCAAAAGGAAAGTCCAATTTTCATTCACTGTGTTGAGAAGTGAAGTGGCCTGAATTTGAACCGGCTACACATTATAGCAGCTGAAAAGTGACCTTGAGTTAGTGTCCTCATTAGCGAGAGTCCGTTATAATATATGGGGTGTTGGGACCTTATTTTAGTCATTTCCTGTAACTTATTTTTGCCTGGATTTAAAAGTCCGTAAAACTTTTCAAGTCGAGAACTGACTGTCGAGTTGTTTTCTAAGCCGCTAGAAATTCTTGAAGTGTGGTTAGTGTTAACTAAGTATAACTTCTCTATTTTTTTTTTCCTTCAGCATGTGGTTGTGATGTGGGAGCCACAAGAAGTGGAGAAAAGTGCGACAAAGTAACCGGCGTCTGTCACTGTTACTTACACGTGACTGGGAGAACGTGCAACAGGTAACAACTGGGCTTATCAGTCCATAAAATACGGGCATAAATTGTAAGAGTTATGAAGTAATGAGACTAGAAAAGTCAGGAATAAAAATAAAATTTCAATTTTAATTTCTTCTTATTTTTTTGTGGTTTAGGAAAAAGAATTAACAAACAACAAGAACGCAAATGGTGACTAACCGTAACCATAGAGAAGGAAAAAATTACACTGCCGCACAATAAACTACTACCTCAAGCTCTCCGCTTTCGTAACAAGTGTGCCCCTATTAACTTTGATTTCATTTAGTTTTAAAACCTCAAACACCAGAATGTTCTTGTTTTTAAGGACGGAAAGTGGCTTCTATTACCCAGATGTGCACTATATTCACGCAGCCAGAAGTCCTTACGTCCTATCAGCTATGGTAAGGGATTATAGATGAGCTCGGCAGACGATAATAGATCTTCTTCATCCATTTGCTTACTTCCCACCGAATGGTTCAAATACACGGCGATTGAATCCCTTTGATACTGCATGCAATGATAAGAAAACTGTTACATGGTCACCAACCTCCTTCTATTTATTTATATATTTTAATTTATTTGTTTGTTTATTTGTTGATGTTATCAGAGCACCCTTCATGTATTGTTGAATATACCTCGGACTGGTAAGTACCGTATGCTTGTAAAGTACACCAACAATGGTCTGGAAGTCCAAGCGAATACCATCATCAAGTATAAAAACGCTTCTCGTCCGCTCCCAGGAGAGCACTTCAATTCTTCGCTTCTACTCAGCTCTTCGTGTGTGAGCTGTAGAGAAGTCATCAATGATAAACTTTTCCTAAAGAAAGGGGCGTGGAATGTGAACATCACAACAACCAGACCGGATAACCTGCAACTGGAATTGGTAAAACATAGAAACAATGTAGAAAATACTTTCAATTTCATTTCACGACCTTCTTTTAATCAAGCTTCTAATCCTTTTCACTCCTTAAGTGTACAATTTCCCACCTTATTTTTTCCAGGACAGTGTGGTCGCCATTCCTGTAGAGTTTGTGGAAGCCACAGTACTCGGGGATCAGAGAGGAAATTACAAGTTCCTTTGTAGCATTGATGGAAATGAAATGAAGTAAGAGTACTTTGCATATATTAACTAGGGGTACCTTGCGGCAAGTGCCAACGAGGCGAATTCGTTTATCTTTTGTGAAATGTGCCTATTCAGATCTTTGCGATATTTTTTTTCATAATTTTAGAGGTTTAAAATGGATTCCACTATAGAAAAGGATAGCACCCAACTTCAAAACAAAAACTTTGGTACACTGTAGACTTTTACTTTTTAATTATTAAGCAATAACAACATGGCTTGAAGCTTTGTTGGTAAAAACATGAGCAAGTTATATTAGATTAGTACTTATGTTTCATGGAAAATTCAATTGTATCAAAACCATAAACGTTAGAAACAAAAAGATAGCTCAAATGAGGCCTTTGAATGCTGATATTATAAACAATAATTAAATCCCGAGCAACAGCGTCATCAGGGATAAGAAGTGTTAAAATGCTTCGCGTGGTAATATGCGCAAGAAAAAATTGGTGAAAAGTAAAATGTGTGAAAAGGGCAAGAATGGGGCGGAATGTATCAGAGGTATAAAAATATAAACTTGAATAAAATACAAAGATCTAATGAGCGAGTGTCACAGGACAAAGAGTCTCTTGAAAGGCATAATGATAGTCTTCAAAACAAAAGGTCCGCAAATTCGTTGCATTCCTCAGGGGAGTATTGGGCTGTCTCAATGTAAATCGAGTGGCAAAAAAACATGCTGGTTGACAAAATGTCTCGAATAAATTCTAAAATAAAAGGTCCGCAAATACGTTGCATTCCTCAACATTCCTCACGGGAGGTGAGGACTGGCTCAATGTAAATCGACCGGCGAAGAACACGCTGGCTCTGATAAAAGTTTTGAGAATATAACCCTATGCCTTGATCAACTACCGCTTAAAATTCAATTCATAAAGGAAAAGGGAACACTGAAAACCCTGGTTCTGAGTCGAGAAGCGAACACGCTACCTCAATGTAAATAGAGCTGCAACGAACAAGCTGGTTCTGACAAAAATTTGAGCGTAAAACCCTATGTTTCTAAAGCTGTTGCTTTAAACGCAATTTGTAAAGCAAACCAGAGCACTAATTGCCCTTTCAAACTAGAAATCTATTAAAGCTTGCTCACCTGTTAGGTCCTCTTGAACAGACAACGAACAGCTGCACACTGAATCACCCAATTTCGGACCACGAGTATACAAGACCATGACGTCACTACCCAAAACATGGGGTCTTACTTACACCCAAATATGGTCAAAAATGCAAATTTTAGAGGGTTACGCAGAATTTGAGAGTTTTTGCCTACATTGCGCGGCGTTATAATTCTGCCGCCGAGTCAACCTCGCTTCTTAGCTCGGTTGCCTCATTGGCAATAATGAAGTCACAATAAAAAGATATGTTGTTTAATCTATCCTAGGAGTGCTCAATTCATACAATATGTAGAGCGAAATACAAATGCAGAGGATGAAGAGTTGTAACTCGGAGTTTCATGCACTAAGCGATCGATCATCAGACTAAAAGTTCTATATTAACAGATTTGTTTCTGATGCAAAAGTATCGCTTACGCTCCTACAAAAAGAACTTTCCTTTATTGTCACCTCGACCGCATCTTCACCAAAACTAAACACTTGTTGTTTTGGATTTCTTTTTTCTCGGTATACATTTCTGTTTTCATTTTCCTTGTTATTAACCTTCTTATTTGCCTCTTATTATAGCAAAAACACGTCTCAGTCTTTCAGCTATTTTTTTTAAAAATAACATTCAGAGTCTCAACAAAAGGAGAGACTTTATGTGGTACGACGCACGCTCTTGCTTCGCCTTGCATTGCTCCATCTGTGTTCACCAACCTCAGACATTTTAGTTTTTCTCAAATGCCTTTCTCATGGTCTCCTCTTGCTTCTTAAGAGATTAAGAAGCCTTAAAATAACTTAATTTTGCCTTCAGGTCTGACCCAAGCTGTCTGTTGTGGTTCTTTAGCGTATCTATGGATTACCTTCGTGGAGCTTTAGGTAATAACAGTTTATGTCATCTATAGTTACAGTCAATTATTTTCGAAGCATTCTTAATTTCCGCTCTTTACCAGTTTATTATGGACAACTAGGTCTCAAGTTCACCTCACTGTTAAAAAAAGAACAAATCTAAATGATAGGCCAGGCCCTGAGCTTCGATCTTTTACAAGTATACTTGATTAGATATGCAAATTTATTTCAGTAGAACAAAAAATGAACAGAAATACAATAACGCCGATGACGCAATAGCCTTTTCATCCCACATGTGGGGGGTGGGGTCAATGTAGGGTCTATGTATCGTCGATGTGTGTTCGATGAAGTGTCGATAATGGAGGAGGAGGGAAAAGGAAAATATCGTAAATGTAAATTCCTGCTCAAGTTTATGAGATTCCCTCGCAAAAAAGGGTTCAAAACATTTGTACTATACTACTAACATAAGGTTTCTTCCTAGGCAAGTACGGGGTAACCTACGCGTAAGTTATCTGAGCGGGGAGGGGTCTAAATTAATGATAATAATAATAATGACCAATATTTTGACAGGGTGACCTCTTCAGTCAAGAGATAAAGAGAATCATGAGTTTATTTTGAATACAGTGTAAAATCACGTTTACCATTCTTCCTCTTCTCTGTTCCCTGAAAAAGACTTTTGATGGAGTTAATCGATACATTTGACTCGTAGTTCATTGGTTCTGGTATGATTCTGGAAAATGTTATCTTGGTTACCAATAAACTGAAAACTTAACTCACGCAACATCAGCTAGTTGTTAAAATTTTTGTTGTTTATTTCTCCACCAATATAGATTGTTACTGTCATCCCCTGGGATCCAACGGTTCAGTTTGTGAGTCATATGGTGGCCAGTGCCCATGTAAGCCTGGGGTAGAAGGGCGTGACTGTAGTAGATGTAAACCAGGTTTTTACAATCTGACGGCTACCGGATGCACCCGTAAGTTTACCAAGCTTTAATTTTATGGTGGACCCAAATCATTTCGTTTAGCATCAATCTCAGATAAATACTACTGACTTACATCATATTCAAAACAGGGATAAAGTATTTTAAACCTAATGATGTTTTTCATACAGCCATTGCTTCATTCAATCTACACAAGGGTCCTATAGGAACACCATTTTTTTAACTTTTAAAACTAAATTAGTGAGCGGCACTCTGCGAACTATCGCTGTAAAACTTGTTTATTCTCCTACGCGTTTCGTCTAACTAACGTAGACGAAGGAGTTTTACAAGCAAATACTAAACGCCTGTATTTAAACCACATTATGACTAAAAATAATGATGGTCGCAAACATTGAAGGTTTGGCCGGAATTACGAAAAGGAACAGGCGCAGCTGTGAAATTTTTACGCAAGGGGTGAGAAAATTTTGGGGCGATGGTTTTAGCTACAACCGTGGCCCCAAAAACATTACTTGCAAAGATTAGCTAATGTAACAGAAGCTTTGCAAGATACGGTACAGTCTATTTCTGGCATAATCCTGTTGATTACACTCCTAATATGTGCGTGACTTCAATTAAAAGTAGTCTTGAATACAGTAGCCTGCTGAGACCTATTGTTAGCTTTCTGCAAAAGCCGGTGTTTCTTTAAGTGCAAATAGTCCCAAGTACAGTTCTTGCATTTAAATGAATTCTCTGTAATGTCTCAATTTTAGTTTCATACAGGAACCTAAGACTTCTACCGTTTAAACGTTAAGTAATAATAATTGACGATTTCTTCATTCACTGTTTTTAGCTTGTGGATGTAACGGAGCAAACCAAATTTGTGATGTGACGACAGGCATGTGCGAATGTCCAGAGAACACAAGGGATCGAACATGTCAACCATGTCAGTGTAATAACAATACAGACAAATGTCTGAGGTCAGGAGAATGTATTGACTGTCAGTATAATACTACGGGATATTCTTGCCAACACTGTGCCAATGGAACGTTTGGAAATGCGCGCAACCAGCAATGCAACGGTATGGTTTATTACTATTATCAGACAATGTCCACGTTCTGAGTAAAGATTCATGTTACATATCTATGGAACTTATGAAATGCTCAACAGCAAACGCTTTGATCCGAAACCTGGTTGGAATTTCACACTTTTATAAACTGGCCTCACGGTGGTGATTAGGCGTTCAAAAGAACAAGCCACGTGTGATAAGTCCATTTAGCGATAAATACAACAAATCTTAATTTTGACATCCTGTTTTCCTCACTCTTGTATTAGTTTCGTGCTTTTGGAAACATAATGTGTTCGGTGGGTACATTTGCACTTCAGATGTCATTATTTTTTCACTCCTTTTCAGCTTGTGCGTGCAATGAAGTTGGTTCCTTAGATAAGCAATGTCACAGAGTCAGCGGTCAATGTAACTGTAAAAACAAAGTAACGGGAAGAGACTGCAGTCAATGCCAGGTCAGTAACAACTATTCAAGTCAGTAATAACTCGTTATAACCATCTGTTCATGTTGTTCATTTACAGTCTAATTTTTGGTATCATTTATTTCTTAAAAGAATAACACCTTTGATCTGGGTCCATCTGGATGTAGAGACTGCGAGTGTAACCATTTTGGTTCAGCAAGCTTACAATGTTCTTCAAGCGGTCAGTGCACGTGTCAGGCCAACGTAACAGGATTTAAATGCACTCAATGCTCCCTGGGGTTCTACGGTCTTCCTATCATGTCATGCAGAGGTACGACAACCTGAGTACTTGTTTTTACTCCACATTTACTTTATAATGTATTGTACAATACCAAACAAGGTGAAGGGATTAACGTCAACTGTTAGACCCTGCAGATTCACGATCGATATTTAGTAATGATCCGGGTAAGGTGGATAGCAATTTCTTTCGTTATGCGGCAACGGTGCTTTCCCCACATAAGAATGTTCTCATTTTTACACAGAAAATGCAAAAACCTACATGAAGGCCGTTTACACAATAAAATGCATTTACACTCCACTTTGAAAGGTTTTTTTTGTGTGTTAAAAGATTTTGACCAATCACAAGAGTTGAAAACAATAGCCAAGAAAAGTTTACAATTTTACATGTTCCCCAAATAGGATTTCTTTGTTATTCAAACTGAGACCAGATTTTGTTATATGGAAGATGGTTGGAAAGTAAGGATGAATATATGTACCATGTACCGCTTTATGAAGTTTTATTAACTTTTGCTGTTTAAGCCAATCAGAAGTAAGTACAGACAATAGAAAAGTTAGCACCTTTTTTGCATTCCAACATGTTCGTTGCCGTTGCTGTTATCGTTCTTATCTGGACCGTTTCTTAAACAACATTATTTACCCTTGCTTCTTTATTAAAGATCTCCACCATTTTTCAATTTTCAGAATGCAATTGCAGCACAGTTGGGTCCATTCCTGGTACACTGTGTATGAACGATACCACTGGACAGTGTCAATGTAAAACTGGTGTGACTGGAAGGTCATGTGACCAATGCATGAAGTATTTCACAAATTTCTCGGATTCTGGTTGCTCAGGTAATTTGGAACTAACAATTGTAGGTGAATATCCTTCATCCAATCACCCCAGAATCAAAAAGGATGAGGATTGAAATATAGTGAGTGCCGAGTTTAGGTATGTATTTTGTTCTCTAAATGTTAAAGCCGTTCGACAATTTATCTTATCTTTATTGAGCATGCGTAGCATATCAACCTAAGTCGCCTACTTAACTCGCCTACAGTAGCTGGCTCTTTGCCTATATTTATTGAGGTGTTGTGACCGTTTGAAACGGTATGGTCTCAACATCGCTAAACATGACTCATCCAATGTTGAGACAATGTTGGGACCACTGTTGATCACGTTACAATTTAATTCTAGTTAAAAACATAAAGAGTATGAATAAATAAAATTTCGTTCTTTCTAATTTCCAATCACAGAATGTTCCCCGTGTATACAGAACTTAAGACAAACGATCGTAAACACGACAGATGACGCAAATAGGACGGAAATGGACTTTCAGGCACTGAAAGATCTAACATATTTCAACGCGCCACTGATGGAAACATCCACTTTTCTGGAACAGGCCAAGGTTTGATTCTCTTACAATAAAATCCAAAACTAAGATTTCTATTTTTATGAACATGACTGTTGGCAAATAAGCTAATGTGGATTTATAATTTCAGGTTGAAAGACAACGGTTCTATTCAAGAACTACTGCTGGAAATCAAGTTTTTCAAGACCTCGTGTCGTCAAAAATCCCGAAAGCAAACGAGAGTCTTCTAGAACTTTCTATCAGGGTAAGTTTAACTGGAATGTGTAACGAGTCAAAAATTCGCAACTTTCGCATTCCCATAATGCTCTTTTGATTGTTCCCAATAACTCAGTTTTAATTTGTGTTGGAGCTTACAATCATGGTAAATAATATTAAAACTTGTGCAAAGAGCGGGGGAGAGGGGTAATCAGATTTCCATGTGGAGACGAAGACATGGCAAATAAAAATTACTACAAGACAACGTTCATAAAATTTCAGTTGTAGCTCAATTCTTCGCTGCAACCGGCCAAGCTTCAGTTGTTCAAACGTTGGATAGCGCTATCCACCGGATAAATCACTATCCATGCAGCGGATAGCTTAATCAGTTTCCCTAATACTTATCCACTGGATAGTGATTTATCCGCTGGATAGGACTTATCCGCTCTTTGAACAACCGGGACCAGGTCGCAAGTTTATGACATGCCTATGTAAAAACTATTCAGTAATTTGCAGTAAACACTTGGTCCACTCAGAAATGAAGGTCAGGGGACGTTTCTGGGAAAATACAACCAGAACTGAACGACTACTCTAGCGGGTGTTTGTTATACCTTATGTTGTGACCATAAGCACAGTGTGTGAATTAAATAAAGAAAAAATAACATTTTATGATTTATTGTTATATTAAAGGCTTCAAATCTCAGTAGTTTTTCAAACACTGCTGCCAATAACACCACCGATATTCTTGAAGAAGTGAGAAAAGGAAAACAAAGAACGATATCTGCCCGTTATAACGTTAGTGGTGAGTAATTTATACTTCGTTCCTGTTAGCTTGAGCCTTTCTTAGCATCACCTCTGTTAAACAGAATAACTTGTAAAGTGAATAGTGAAAAAAAACTGTATAATTCTGATCATTTAACAAGATATAGACCAAAATGATTGTTTGCAGTTGTGACTTCATCTGCTCTTTTCCTTTTAAAGTAGTGCGACTCTTAACTGTATGCTTCAGCAAAAAGTTAAAACTTTGTTACCTTTGTGCTGCAGTTGTGAATGAGTTAGTTAGAGATGTACTAGCTGCTATCAATGAGCACTTTGCCGCAGCATCACAAGATTTAACGGATTCAGCAGAAGTTTTGAGCCTAACAAGAGAAAGAAACTTCAGTCAGTATACAATGAAAATAACTAACACAACCCATCTTACTGAAAACGCGTCTACCTACGCAAAGGAAACGTTGAAAAAGGTATGAATTGTAAAGTTAGAAAGAAATTATTGGAGTTCAGCAGATTTGTTTCTCCAGGCAACTTTTAAGCCGTCTACAGGCACATGCTAACCTAAGCACCTTCGGTTCCTTAACTACCATTTTATTGACTAAATATCAGTGTCCGAATAGAGATGGAAATATAGAAATACCACATTTTTCGACACTTTGATCCTTTTCATCGTTCATAAGATCTTAGACTGAAGATTCTGAACAGATCCTTGTTGCTGACACTTGTCCTGCAGGTCTTTTCACAGTTATTTCTCGCCCATGAGCTTGGTGCCTCAGTCGAGATAAAAGCCGCTAATTTCACCGAGATTCAAGCAGCCTGGAACCAATCACATACACAGTTCCTGAATACAATGGAACAAGTCTATAACCACTCACACGAGATACAAGCAATACTTATGGAGACTAAGGTATGGCGCCATCTTAAACGAAAACGGCCTTGTTTTTAGTTTCTTTAAAATGAATACGTTTCTTTCTTGTTGTCATTTTTTTAACCTTTCCCACGTACTCTCTATTGGCCTCATCTAACTGTGAGTCATTGAAGCATTATGAGAAATATTCTTTGATTTTATTCGTTATGTCGCCTTTCTTAGAGACTTGTGGATGAAGAATTGCTGACTTTAAACAGAACTGAGTCTTCGTTGTTAAAAACAAACGCCACATTAATTAACACATGGAATGTTCTTAAGGAAGGCACATTACTACTTGAGGTAACTAAAGGACCCCCATTTTAATACTTCACAGTTGTGAAGGACTCAGTTTAACGCAAGGATTTTTACCTGAAGTAAAAGATTTTTAGTTCACAGAGTCCAACTTTTTTTTACTATGTTCAGATCGGACCACCTGTCGCCAGTCAGACACTGTGTCCAGGTTTGTCCATCTCTCTCGCTGTACCCATTTCTGTGCATGAAGAGGAACATGTTGACTACACTGACTTAAACCGTTATGGAGAAAAATATACTTTGACATTCAAGGCCATTGAAAATGTTATTGTTGTTAAAATTGTTTACCAATTCCCCCGAGTTGTTCTTCAAGGCCACTAGAAAGGTAAAAAGATTATCAGGTAGAAGAGAAAAGAAGCAAAGGAAAAAAGAGATAAGAATGCTTACGTCTGTTTTGTTTGTAGCAATACCGCCGCACAGTACTATTTGTAAGTGGAGAATTGGAGATTTCTATGCTGAGATACGAACTCCAAAGAACAAAGTTTGTTGTGCGGGTGATGAAGGGACGTAATCTACCAGCCAGAGACTCTCCTGCCCAGACCTCAGATCCTTACGTTGTGATATCAACTATTCCTGATTGGAATAACGAAGGAGCTATGAGGACTTCCCCAGTAAACGGTGCGGTTCACTACTATTCAAGTAATAATTTTCATTCAACATATCATCATACCCAAAGCTACCAAATATACACACCACTCATTATAGGGCTATAATTCTGTTGAATTTGAAATAATTGTAATCAATCACCATTCTCTTATTAGACCAACACTGTTGCAGTTCTATTTGAGAAAAGTAAATATTTTTTCAAAAATGATCAGCGATAGAGAGGAGTCGTCATTGAAAATTGGTTTTAAACAAGTTGGTGTAGATCAGTATCATCACTTCTCCCACCAGAGCAATTCATTCGCAACAAACATTGTATCAGCTATATCTACGTCCCTTATTTTGCAGGAAACTTAAACCCGGAATTCCCATTTGAGGTATTCAGCTTTACTATTTCTATGGAGCAATTGAATTACACAAAGGTGAAGCTGGCCGTGTATGATCATGACCCTGGAGACGAGGATGATTTCCTGGGTGTGGTGTTTATTGATGTGGCCACCGCTGGAGACTTCTTCAATAGTGTGATCACTAAATGGTACCCGCTGCTACCTCAGGTAAAACATAAAAGAAGATTTACAAAGCTGACAATCAGGGCGCTAGTATATATTCCATTTATCTTATATCCTGGGCGAGTATGTTAGCGTTCTCAATTACACTTTTTAGTGAAATGTTATGTTGCTTGAGGTGATATTCACCACAGATGCTGCTGTTTTATAAACTCCTGACCCGAAGTGTAATCGGTGCTTCGTTGGTTGATAATTCCGTGTTCACTTCAGTCTGTTTCAAGCGCCAACTTAAGCTTCACAGCGTCACTGCTGTAATACAGTAGTAAGCGAAACCTTTTGAGCGCTCAAAAAACTAATCCTTTTTCAGGACCTATCTCAAATCGATAGCGGGAATTTTGTATCGTCGAGTGGACTTACAGATGTGTCAAACGTTCTCGAAAAAGAAATCAGGAAAATGCAAATGAAGTTGGGTGTTTCTGATATTAGTTTACAACAAGCTCAAAATCAAGCATCGTACCTGGAATCACTCGCTTATCAAATGGAACTGTGAGTAAATTACAAAAAGCAACTTAATTATTTTTTGTATTTGGGGTGGCGTACCTCTCACCCAGCCTTAACAGACAATTCACTTCTTGTTTAAGGAGATCTCTCCGTCCAAATCATTTGCTGGCTAAACTGCTAAGGCCTCCTAACAGGATTGTAGCTTAGGATATTAGAGGTTACATTATTCAAAATTTGTTATTCTTTTTACTTTCTCGATGGACTTTTCTTGTTATTTATTCAAAGGACATTTAACAGCAGTCGTGCTCACGGTTCGTTATTGTTGCTGGCAATCGACAAATATTCTGAAATAGAAGAACTTGTCAACAAATCACTGGATCTCGTTGAACTAGCCAACATTACTATTAGCAAGATAACTAAAAAGGTAAAAGGAAACAGACCTCAATAAATATAATGATATAATCATGATGAATGATTTTCCCTTGAAATTGTTGACGATATTTTCTTTACTGACTCGCTATTATTTTTTACCCTTTTTTAATAGCTCAGTGTGATTTCACTGGCCGATTTGAAACACAACGCTGAAATGGCCTGGTCAAGTTTACGTCACCTTTACAACGTCACACTTGAAAGAAACTCTACTGCACGTGGTGAGTTTATATCCATATGCTTGTAATATTTACACAAATAAACAACTGCAATAGGCTGTCCCAACCCTTCTCATGTTGCCTTTTCGTGGGCTTTGCAATGATAGGAAGAGCCGATGACAGAAATTCCTAGACCAGCGTCTCGCTCTTCAATTCTCTCAATCCGAAGTAAATATCACTTAACTTCAACCCACTTCCCGACGACTTTAAGCATACTGAATAATCAGCACTCAAGTCAAATAATCCGGTTATTTTCATTCAGAAATTTTGAAGTAGTTTTTGCACTGTAAAGTTCCAATGAATCATAGTTACAGCTACCACCAGAACGTGGCGCAGCTGTATCCGATTTTTTGTGTTAAGCGTCTTGTTCTCAGAATAAAATACTTGCGCTAGAGATACGAAGGCTTGCTGTTTTTTCTTTTTAATTAAGGAAAAAAATGGATGCAAATAAAAAAAGGTTGTTGAATAGCTGAAAAAATACTTAAACGTCTGCCGACATGACAAGTTTAAATGATAAAAAGAGAGGTATATTTCTTGATTTCCAGGTCTGGAAAAGGACATTTACGAAGCAAATACAACGTTGTTGAATTCCCTTGCCTTGTGGGATGAAATATATGACAAGTTTCCTGTCATTCAGAATGCGGCTGTAAGGTTGCAAGCGTCTGCGAGCGGCGGTGAGTTAATTAAAAGAAGTGATATGTGATACGTGATATGTAAACGAACGGGTTAACCAACCTTCATAAATGTGTCTCCCGCTTTACTCCTCATTTTAGCTCATGATGTGATCCCTTTTCTAATGGATGCACGGAATGAAGTGCAAAATGCAAGCGTGATGTTGACTGGCCTGGAATTGCATCTCAGTGATATGCAACAACTGATTGATATATTGTTAATAAAAACGACTGCTATTAAGAACAATTCCGACAACGGGATAATGATGATGAACAAAGCTTTGGTTAAAGGTAAGTAACTTACTCACCGAACTTAACTATTCAACCTCTAAATACAAATGTCAGTGAAATGTTGTGACACTTGGTCACTTCACTTAGCTCACTATTACTTCTGCTACTGCTTTTGCTACTACTACTACTACTACCATGAAACCATTGGTAGTAATACCGGTTATACTAGTACTGCCATTTAAACTAATGTTATCACAATACGGTACAAAAAAATATTGACAAAGTTGGCGTGCATTGACTGCGCTATTTTCAACTGAATGTTCACTACTTTTTTTATTACCGACTTTGCTTAATGTTCCTTTTTTATTCTAGTACAAAATATCACAACAAGGCTGACCCCAAGTCCAGATGAGCCTCCTGTCAATGTTACAGTACGAGAGGCTACAGCAGTTATGACCTCACTTCCGTCTATTCGACAACAGATAGAAAACCACATGGAGAACGCGTCAAATAAACTAAACCAGATAAGAGGCATGGTCTCGTCCATTCCCCTTGCCCTTCATCTGACAAATGATTCTTCAATTACATTTGTTCCATCGAGGCACACTATCGAGTCGCCCTCTACAAATCAGATTTCTTTTGATATTAAGACCAATATCAGCGATGGAATATTGCTCTATGTTGTTGGTGAGGAAGACAATGGGCCTAATGAGCGCTCGAATGAGCTGGTGAGTGGTGGTTGTCATTTAAGAATTAATGAATGAGGCTGAGTACCTTATGAAGAATTATCTCCATAATTCTTCATATGATACGAAAGCCGAATTCAATAATTGTTTTATAATTATTAATTCAAAATAATTCCTAGTATAAAAAAAATAGCTCAAACATGCTTACCTCCATCGATATTAAGTTCATCTTCGATAGTGCACGTTTAGGGTTGTTCAGCTCCGCAAATATTCTCCAAATAGCAGATGTTGCCCTTCGAGTTGTCTTCTTGCTGTTCTTGCCATGTTTTTAGCTTTTATTTCACCTAGTTCTTACGCTTAGAACGAGAGAAATGTTGGCCATTTTTGTTTTCACAACCGAAACAACTCTACTTCGTCCCCAGGTCTTCTCGGTTAACGGTGCATTAACCTGCAAGGAAGCTGCACTTTTGACGTCATCGGTTGATTAATCGCAAAACTCTTCCAAATTTGGTCATCAGTAGCTGGTTATGGTGATTTGTTCGTGTGCTGAATGAATAATAATAAGTAGTGCTAATTCCGCAATAACACAGTCCTGAGATCATTCATGACGTAAAACATAGTTTAAGAACCTCAGATTAGACCGCCATCAATCTAAACAGTCCCATAGGTAATAATAACAAGCTGAAACACAAGTTAACTGATATTTTACAGGTCCGTCTCTTTAAGCCATCAACTGATCTTGGGCCTTAGGAAGGAAGACTGCAATTACTAATGGCCTTGCTTCAAGAGGGTCTCTCTTAACTTGCTCACGAAAATAAGTCTCGCGATCGGGTCCCCATAAATGGTTTATTTTGCACACCGAAATTATGTGTAAATGAACCTTACCACTTTGTTTTTCAATTCTCTCTCAGTATTCCTGCCATTACGGGCTAAGTTTATCAGGGCTTTTAGAATATCACACCAAGTAAAATCTTACTGGAACTATTTTTTTTTCTTAGAGAAATAGCTTTGGCTTCTACATATCCAACAGCCTTGTCCACGCAGTTTTTAACCTTGGTGACGGTTCAGCTGTGGCTCTGCAGAATTCATTGGAACTTAAGAATGACACTTGGTACAATATTTACTTTACCAGGTATAACCGTTTCTAGAAAAAAAGGAAATTAAATAGTAATTTACTGGAAGAATAAAGTTTGCACTTATTGAGACCTAAAAATTACACAAAATTGAAGATGCCTCGGTGCTGAACACTTAAATCGAGAGAGATGATTTTTTTCCTATCTCCTCTTAGTTATTTCTAGGTAATATCTTAACCAGAAGTGACATTCAGTGCTAAAAATAGTGTGTGATAATCATTCATCCAGATTTGGTGCTGAGGCATTCTTAACTGTCAGCGGAGACTCCAACAGACGTAAAACAGTTAGGGTGAATGGCTCCTCCAACAGCGAAGACGACAAACTGAACCTTACAAACCAAAGTGTTATTTACGTTGGTGGATTGCCTGCTGATCTCAAGGTATTGCCAAATAGAGAAACCGTCAAATAAAAGGAAGATTTTCTGTTTTCCTTACCAGTAAACGTAATCATTAGTCATAACTGATACTGATACTCCCAGCTGTTGAATACAATGAAAAAATGTGTATCATCTCAAATTGATAAATTGGTTATGATAAAAATGTTATGCCAGTGTCGGTTATCTTCCTGTGCTGAGTCAAAGCAACAAATTTTATAGATCAACCCCCCTCCCTTATTAAATTACAATTGATCCCTTGGCTAAATTAAAAATAGACTTGGCTTGTTAGATATCAGTAGCATGGCATTTCTCACACTCTGGGATCCCATATCCCACAAGTGTCACATTTTGAAACATATTTTATTTTAATCGAACTTCTTTGTTATTTCAGGAATCCCAACAGGTCTCCAATAATTTCAAAGGAATCATCGATAACTTAATCATAGATAAGATTCGGTACAATCTCTGGAATCCAAAACAAGCTTATGGTTATGGTAGACTGTATGCAGTTTCTCGCCATAGAAGCCTGTTTTATCCACAGAACGGAAAGGCGGTTAGTTTCTATGGTAACGGTTACATTCAACATACACTGGGTCAATTTAATAATAGCATGGGATATACTGAGATGGAAGTGGAGTTCAGGACATTGCATCAAAATGGGATCATCATGGCCGTCTCAAATAAGCAACAGAAATATGTTTTCGTTATCTACCTTCAACATGGACGTGTTTATTTCTACTTTCATACTGGACAAAGTGATGCCGGGATCACTCTAGAAAGTGTAAGGTAAACAAACCTTCGCTGCTAAAAATGGAATTCACACTGACTTACACCGAAATATTATTATTCATTTGAAAGCCTTCATTTTATTCCTTGAAAGATTGAAAAAAAATTTCCTCCTATTCTGGCCTATAAGACATTAATCAGATGAGTTGGCTATTAAGGTACAATGTATCAATACTGCAGTTACAAATTCCTTCACTTTTAATTAACTTTCGGCAATACCCTGTTTTCAGGTCTTCGTACGGAAATGGCAGATGGTATCGGGCCCGTGTCATTCGCACTTCTGTTAATGCAACGCTGGCGGTGAATCTAGTCGGCTCAAGGGAGACTCCAGATGGTCGCTTTGTCGACAGTGGTATCACGGCACTTGAAAGTGGACATGAGATCACTTTTGGGGATCTTCATCCAAACAGGCCAAACAGGTTTTATTTTATATCCCTAGACTGTCTACTAAAAAATGTTGATTAAAGGCTTCACGGCCCTAAAACACTTTACCACCTAAAACGTGTTAGGTTTCCTGGCGAAAGTTTCTTATTGGCAATTTGGCTCCATTGAAAGTGCAGCTTAGGAACCAGCTTTACCCTTCGTAAATTAGTTCCCTGGTAGGCATAGATTCTTATACAGCGCTTATCTTAAAACATGGTGTTGTCGCAAAAGGAGTATTAGGACTAGTAGGTTTACTAATATATCAATGTTAAAAATCAATTTTCAGCGACACGCCTTTTTCAACAACCGACCCCTTTTCTGGTGACATGAACAATTTACTGTTGTTTAGCGATGAAACTGCTTCTCTGGTTTCTCGGACCTTCAATAACGCAGCGCTAATGACTGCAAAACAAGGAGTTTCTTTTAGTGGAGTTATAAAGGGACCGGTGAGTAAACGGTTATCGAACGATCTGACATCATGATAACACAATAAACTGATAACGGAGTTCAGCATTAGCGATTACAAAGGGGGTGAAACAGTCCGTTTCGATACAAAATAGACTTGGTCGCATGTGAGCCACATAGGAATTCTACGCAATACACATAGCAACACCCAAACAGGGAAGAAAACCACACTCGTCCAGCGTGCAAAAAAAGTCGTGTCCGATAACCCGGGGCTAATGGATTTTGCTATCGGGCTAGTGAATTCTGTTCTTAACTTGAAAGATGGGCGAGCGAGGCCTTTTTGAGGAATTCAAATTACAAAAGATTTGTGAAATCAATTCTGCTCACAAAAACGTTTTAGGGGCTAGCTGAAATAACTTTTGGACTAGTAAATGCCACTGTAGCTTCAGCTTGCCAGAATGGCAAGCCGTAAAAATGACTATCTTTGCATCCTGTCTTCAAGTGGAGGCATTCAAGTTGTCCGAGTGGCCGTGGTAATATGCAAACGAAACTGACATCACAAAGAGGAGACCGTAGACTTGTGCTTATATTCTTCGACGAATAAAGGTTTTTCGAAAACGCCTCTCAAACGTGCCTTTTTTTTACTCAAAAATCACTTTCTCACTTGAGGTCTACAACGGGCCAATATATTGTTTTGTATGACATAGAGTTCAAGTGTTAGTGCTTGTTATTACATTTACAGATTGAACATGGAACACGTTTCTATGGTTACCGAGAGGAAGTAGGAGAATGTTCACATGCAAGTATTGATATCGGCAGTGAATCGGGGGATATGATTTCATTGAAATTCACCTTCAAGACCAGAGAGGAAAGCGGGATACTGCTCTACAGCGGAAACTACGTGAGTCGCTTTGACAAAATCTAGCTTATTTGTAAGCATATAATTTGTAATTTCCAGAAGACAGATGATTAAGCGCGCCATTAGTGGGCAAATGAATGAAAGGATAGTACATGGAAGGAAGAAAGAGTAGACAAAGAGATGAGTGACGAAAACGAAAGTTTATTCCTAATATCCTGCCAGTCCAAATGAAGCAAATTTTTACATACAATAGGTGTGTCTGGGAAATTAAGATGAAGCGGTCGAGCGGGCGATATGATTATATAACCCGACACCTTACCATCATGGGGACAGCTATGTCCAATTACCTTGTCATGGATTGTTTATCATTTTCATCACCAGGGACACCACTAATTATCAAATATATTTTGTATTTACAGGATTCATCAACGCTATATTTAACATTACTACACGGAGACTTACTGCTATGGCTGGGTGATCTTAAATCCCCTGCGGTATTTTCTTCGTCAAATATCACCTTCTCTGATAATTCCTGGTATGTCCTCCGTCTGACCGCCGTGGAAAATAGGTAGGTTGACATCAACTTTGATTTCGGATAAAATAAATAACGCATCAAAACGAAATGTGATTTAAAAAGGGAATTATGAAAGAATAATTAATATGTTGTAACACACAAATTGTTTCTCATTATTGCGTCAAAGTTGTCTTAACATAGATATCTGTCTTTAACAGATACCTGCTATATGTGAATGATACGTTTCTTTATTCTGGCGTCTGGGACGTTCCTGGGTTGACGCTGACTCTTCGTAAGCCTTTCTACATGGGTGGCGTACCTAGAAACATGTCGGTCTATGTTCCATTTGCACTTTGCTTTCAAGGAGGAATGAAAGACTTAGTTATTAATTCACGGTAAACTAAACAAGATAATTTTTGAAGTTGCCCTAACTTACAAGGCGCCTGCTTTATTATTTTGGTTAAGAAACAATGAGTAGTATTGTAGGGACCGTTTGCTCTTATTTCGCGGATATTTTGGGTGGTTTCATTTGCAGCATTCACTAATCGTTGTAGAAATTGGCTCTTGAGTTTTAATTGTTTTTAATCTGTAAAATAAAAAATTTCAACAAAAATACGACAGATATGCCCGTATGCTACAAATGAATCCTCTCGCGTGTCAACTCGAACGTCTCACTGAACCTTATATGTGCTCATTTATCAAAAAACAAACATTATGGCGCAACATAATGTAATTTATATCGAGGCGTGGTACGCACGTGATATTCCGATGGGGTTGGCTTGTACCAGGCACCAATTTGATACTACCATTAGTTTGGCCAATCAGGTTTAAGTAGGTCACATGCCTAGTATATGAAAGAGAGTTCCACCGAGATATTTTTCCTTCCTCCTCTCGCCATCAGATTGAACAGATCCCAAGAAAAACTTTTTCCCATTTGTGAACAATTAAGACCTCATGCACGGAAATGTTTATTGCTGTGTTTGAATTTTGCTAATTGTTCGATTAAAACTAGCCACTATCGTGGTCAAATTTATTCCAACAAAGTTGTTTCTTATTGCTACTTCAGGGGAATTAGCTCTTAAGTGGTTTCTCAACAAAGCTCGCCCCTTTTAAGTGGGTCACTTTAGATCATATTTTACATGAAAACACGGCTCGATATAAATGGTGTTTTTCTGCGGGAACATGCTGTATCGTCTATTCAAGCAATATGAACATGTCATAATGTTGTCAAAGAACCAATTTGCACAATCCCCTGGCAGTCACTTGCACTTGATCAACTTAAATATTTGCAAATAGCTGTAAATAAATCAACAATGAAGTAAAACCTTCAGGTCAACAATAAGTTCAACGTTGGTAGTGTTGACACAATCCACTAATTTTTTCTGCGATTTTAGTACTCCTCCATCCTACTTTAGGTTATTGGGAAATGTAATTCTACTTTGAAATACACTCTGAGATCGCTGAGATACATGTGAGTGGGTTCACTAACCGATAGAATTAATAATAAATTGGAAAGAAGTAATTTAATTGTTGAGCATGCGCTTAACCGTCAACGTGTCCCTTTAAAGCATGACGGTAAAGTGTATTTTTTTTGGTATTTATAGCGCTACATTGCGACGTTTTCATTGATTACTAGTTAGTTTGCAATTATGAGAATAATTTCAATTAGTTAAATTGGCATTTTCTGTTTGCTATCTTTAGCAATGTCAGTTTTTTCTCTGGACACACAATCGGTGTATCGAGTGCTGGAGTAATTCCTGCCCGAGTACCCCCTCCTGTTCCCAAGACATGCAGTGCCTCTCTTGATCCATCGACCTCATCCAACAATCCTAGAACAGTCCACTTTGGTCTCTTGGAAAGCAAAAGACAAAGTTACATTGGATTCAACTTAACTGGCGATCGAAATGCCATGTTCAGTTCCGAGTAAATGAATTTGCTATGTTTAACTGTTATTAATTTTCGCAGATTTTTTATTATTTGAAACCCGGCTTCTACTATCCGTCGTAGAAGCTAATTTTGTCCAAGTTTCGAAGTCAAAGTGCAAACACATCAGACCAGGTGGATCTCAAGGACAAGCCTTGTCTATCTAAGGTTAAATGGTAGAGGAAGCTGTTCATCCTGAAATCCCCTAGACCGCTCATCCCTTGCTTTGCCAACAGAGTGTGCTCGTAGGGTAGTGACAAAGTCATAGAGAAACCTAAGGAACAATTCAGTTGAAATGCTAATTAACTACACCTTTTGATTTCGATGTTTAGACTAAAATGTTAGGTTAATTACCATTAACAATTGTTTTCGCCGTTAAAGCTTTCAATTTGATTTCTAGGGCATAGTGGTGCAAATAAACAAAATACCTTGCACTTATTGTAGTTTTAATGTTTTTCAGTTTTGTAGTTGTCTTGTACTTCCGAGCTCTTTCTGGTGACGGCCTTCTTCTGTACGGTACTGATAATGACACACATCCAACTCAGTTCTTTTCACTGGAGCTCGTGCGTGGTCGATTAATTTACAAATTTGACGCCGGTAGAGGGCTGGTATCAATAACTACTAAAGACAAGTACTCTGGTAAAGGTCACTGGTACAGGGTATGTAGGCTTACCATGCTAACCATGCTTTGAGCAACTCAGCCCTGGTCGCTAAGCTAGACCAATTTATGCAAATAAGATGTATACTCGACGTGAACTGTAAGAAACAATCAATCAAGTAGCCGATAGGCTGCTACTTGGGACGTCATTACGCGCCCAAAATGAGTCTCTTTCGCAAATTCTTTAAAATGGCGGCCATTACATCACAAAATGTTATATTCCCTAATTATTCGAGATGGTTGTATGTAAAACCGACTATAAATCAATGAATTCAGTGGCCGGATCAGTATAGTAGTCAATTGCCCCAGTAGATGAAAAAGCCGGATCAGTAAAAAAGACTTAGTGAAGAAACATAGAGGCAAACGGGTCCTTGCAAGTGTAAATGTTGTATAATATATTTCAGGTATATATCCTACGATGGTTTCATTTTGGAGCTATATTGGTAAATCTCAGAGAATATACAAACGGCGGACATGTTCCGCCTAGCAATACCATGAACCTTACTCGGCTTTATATAGGTGGACTACCAAGTCATGTTTTTGCACCACATCTTACTAACAGGTAGGTTAAAAACTCTTGCAAATCATTTAAAACATTTTAAATATGCTACAAGACTTCAGGGGTGGATCTGCTACCCAGGCTTTATCGGTCTTTTCAGGTGTGTTGATTGGAGGGTAGGGTTTTTTTCTTATGGGTTAGAATGGGTTTCAGACCCTCCCAATAGCTGGGCAACATATTGAGAACAAATTGCCAGAAGTTCTTTTGCTTTAACACTTCCTTCATCAGACACTTTTGTTGGAAATGCACGTATGCAGTTCCAGGATCCAAGATGCAACTGAAAGGAAATAATGGCTGGTTGACCACCATGTACTAACGTGTTTATTTGCAGTACATTCTGAAATTTTAATTGTCTTTAAGAGTTATATTTTAAAACGACTATTTTAGTTTCATATTACAAGTGTTAGTTACAAAAATAGTTCGTTTTATGTTTAATTTATCATAATTGTAAAGCGCGTTTATAGATCATATCCTCATGAATTTTGCGCTATACAAGTGATGAGTTATTGCTATTATTTTATTATGTGCCTCAGCCGTTATTAAAGGCATGGAGAACTGTTCGGAGTTGTGAACCTTTGACAGTTCTCCTGCCCATAGAGTAACCTGGTGGCTCGTCAGTACATAATATCAATTAATCGTCAGTACATATCAATTAATCAGGAGTTCTTTTGTGTTTGGATTTATGTTTTTAGGTACCTTGGCTTCGTGGGATGTATGGGTGATATGGAGGTTAAGGGTAACTCAGCATTGTTTGATATAACTAACTTTGACACAAAAGGACCTGATAAGAGCAGTGACTCATGCTATGATGTGGCCCAACCAGGTCTTGGCTTCAATGGTTCGGCGTGGGCAAGATTCGGTATGAAAACATGACAAAATGATTAATTCTCGGTTAACTATTTTCCAGCTCCGCTTTTACGTGAACTAGGAAAAGTCTTACGACCTATGAACGAGAATAGCTTGACGCAAAACGATACACAGACCAATACCAATCCAGACCAACTATCGTTTATAAATCATCCCACATTATTAGGACAAGCGTGCCGCGGTAACTAACTGAACACCCTTCTGCACTGGACACGGTATGACTGTAGTTATAGTATCTGTTAACAGAACTATTCTAAACATTAATGCCGCAATCAGAGGAAACAAGAGGAAAACACCATAATAAAAAAAAGTTACCCAAGGAAATTTTTTTGCATTTTTTTCTAGAGAACATCACGTTAGGTGAAAACTTTAGCGTTGAATTAACCTTCCGGACTTCAACTCGTGACGGTCTACTCTTTGTGATACTCGGTAACTCCACAACTGAAGCAGGTGAGTTGATTAAAAGCCCAAAGCTCTGTTAAATACCCAGTCAGCAGATAAGGAATAGAGAACGCATGCGCCTGACTTACTTTTTGTGCGCGCAGAAATAAGTTAGCGTAGATGACGTGATAGGGCTTAGGATGAAACCATTGCGTAATGAAGCAAGTCTTAATTTTTTGCCTCAATTTATTAAAAGGAGAAAAGCAAACCAGCTTCATTTACCATAAACAGTGTTGCCCTCTTCTTCCTATTGTTTTTTCCTTCCCGGGCTCTCCCCCCACCCCACCCCACCACCAACAGTACCACAATTTGACTGTTTCCCACTATTACCGGCGAGCACTGTCATTATCGATGATGGCTGTTGCTTTGCTTTTTTGTCCACTATAGGTAACCAGATGCAAGCACGTCTGGAACAGTCAAGTGGACAGGTATTATAAGATGCATGAAATACAAATAGTTCTGAATCTTGTTCCACTCAACGGGTAAACAAAGGATGTGGAACCTAACACATTCAGAATCCAAGTTTGAGAGAGCAAGCAAACAGAAGCAGACCATGTTTTCTTCCTCTCTCCTAAGGTTAGGGTTAGGGTTAAAACAGCGCAAATTCATTTTAGTCACGTTTGTGTTGTTACTAAATCTCAATGCGAGAGATTTTTAGCAAGAACGACACGACGGCAAAGAGAAATAAGTAAAAAACGCAAAACCTTTTATGAGGAAACAACGTTTTCGAGTTTTTCGTTTTTTCTATACTTGGATGCGCTCCCCAAGAATTGAGCTACAGGAAAATTTACCCACCCGAAAGCCAGTCGAAATAATCGCGATGGAGATTGGAAAGTAACACCAATTCACTTTTAGCGGCGTTTTCGCTGCTGTGTTATAGTCATTGTTAAAACACTCTTTTGTGTGTAGACGATCAAGTACTGGTATAAAATGAAATCAAATCGTAAATTGTAATTTTCTCCGCGATCCTGTTAGTGCGACGGAAGCTCTGACTCTTACACTGCACGTCCTGGCCTTGTAAGGAGATTAGTAGTATGACCCTGAGCTTAGAACTGACGACTTCTCTCTTTCTTACCGGCTGAGCTACGAGATCAGATAAGAGAGTTAGTTACTAAAATTTATGGCACCCTTCGATCATTGTAGTGAATGATGACAACTGAGGGCAAAACGTGTTAATCCTTTTTAGATAATTTTCACTTATAACGCTACGAACAACGAATCACGAGTTGTGTGGACTGAACCTGGCCTTGGAAACAATAGCCATTCGTCATACCTGATGTGTCAGATGGACTGGCACACAGTGAGAGTAAGGAAACATGGAAGGAACATAACCATAAACATGGATGACGGCTATTACGCTAGCGGTACAGTGTCAGATGGCACCAGCATGAACGGGAAACTATTTCTGGGTGGATTTCCAGGTAAAATATGTACAAACCTTTCAAAGTTATAAACAAAAATTAGGGAGTGCGTGCGAGGTCGATCGAAGGCCAACAAAACGCTCCTGCTCCAACGCTTGCTATGGGTATGTTCCACGCGATATAAGCTCAAAACGCTCGTGATCAGATTACGAGTGACAGAAGGTCCAAACGCGCATGATCAGATTGCGTTCTATTCATTTCGCTCATTATAAGTAGAAAGCCCAAACGAACGCTGGCTACATACGTGCCGCGCATGCATAATAGCAACATTGAGATTAGGATTGCGGGCTCCTCTGATCGCCAGTAATAAGCAAGATTTAGGGTCAACTCAAAATAATAAAGTAAGTTTTCTCAGGGAAAGGAGAACAGAGCAAAACGAAAGAGAGAGATATTTGAGGTTTTATTCAGTTGGTGATTGTCTTTCTTGCAGCTACTACGTCGGGAGAAGACCATACCGTTTGGACCGGATTTCAAGGCTGTGTCAAGTCATTCAGTGTGGACGGGGAAAATCTTTACTTTGCGAGAGCTGCAGACGTATCTCATGTCTCTTTAGCGTGTCCACTGAACAACAAAGAAAAAGAGTCCATTGTTGACAGTCGACAATAATAACTCAGTCGACGAGTGATCTTTTTGGGCCTACGAACTTTTAACGATACCAATAAAGGGAAGGTCAACTCAAAGATCTTCAACTTTTGTGTCGTTTGAGGTGGTCTAGCAATGACATTCTTTTGTTTTGTTCTTTTTAATTGCTTCACAACCTATTATTTCTTGAAGTAAGTTCTGCTTTGCATAATGACAGAAACTAGCGACAAAATACCATACAATAAAAATGACTGATTGTCCTAAAGCGTTATCTAGATAAGATCAAGAAAATATACCATCAAACGTTGCCTGGAATTGTTTCTTTATGTTGCATAACTTACTGCTGCCAAAGATACAGTTACAATTAACATTAACCGTCCCTGTAGCTCATTATACACGTCAACATCGTAAGGATTAAATCCAATTCCCTTATCATATTTGCCTACCATATTTAAGGGATTTTCCTCCTTCCAATATGTTATTACTAAAAAGCACTTATCAAAGCTTTCCTCATTTTTTGATCTGTTGCTTTTCACCGTATCTTTCTATGATCAAGAACTCACTACTCCAAGTCTATTAACTGACCAATCACAGGCGACTTAGGAACATCTTGCAATGAGGAAGGCATGTCTCCTAAAAGAAAAAAATTAAGAGAAAGAGGACAAAAATTTAATTTCAAGATTTTTATGAAACAATAGAGCTCTATAACTGTAAACGGGTAGCTTCCTCATTATAGGGAATTAACGCGAGAGAGGGGGAAGCCTTTCAAACTGAAAGAAATGAACGCGACATACCCTCCACCCCCCCCCCCCCTGAAAAAAATATATTCTCGTCCACCAACACAATTGGCGAAGTTCCACCAAAACGTTCGAAACCAGTCCCGATCTCTTCTTCAGTGGTCGTCACTGTATTTGTACATACTAGCTTCGATCAAGAGGCTGCAAAATCGCTCCGCAGATCATTGAAAGGTAGTTTCTCCGGACGTAACATTAATATTCTTACCTTTATAGGAAAACGGTGAAGTCAAATTAAGGCGCGGTGATAAATTCTGTCTGTCTGAAGAGAAAGAGGAATCATCCTTGTAATAATAATAATAATAATAATAATAATAATAATAATAATAATAATAATAATAATAATTGTTAGTGCGTGTCCAAAACTGGCACAAAAAGAATGTAGCAAGAGACATGGGAACATAGCTAGAGCAATCCATTGGAACCTGTCAGGAAAATATGGGTTTCAGCAAAATGAGAGGTGGTTTGACCATGTTCCGGACAGTGTACTTGAAAATGGGGATTACAAGATGCTGTGGGATTTTAGTATACGAACAGACCATGAAATTGAGGCTAGGAGACCGGATCTATTGATCATTGACAAAAGAGAGAACAACTGCTAAATGTTAGACGTGGCAATTCCGGATAATGAAAGGGTGAGAGAAAAAGGGGACGAGAAATCCGTGAGATGTGGGGCGTAAGGACAAAGGTGATACCCACCCCACCCATACTGGGTGGTAAACGCGCAACCTCGTTATTCAACTCGTTCTGCAGCAATGTTGCAAAACAAGTTGCACGTTTTTGTTGCCCGTTTTACAGAAGCTTTAGCAACTTCTAAAACACTCTCAAACCACGACATAACCCAGATAGCTTCTAGGTCAGGTTTTTCTAAATCTTCCTTTCAACGAGCCGATAAAGGATCCGCTAAATAAACAAGAACCCCACCACCTCTGTGATTATTTTGTCGATCCTTTCGGAAAAGTTTATAGCCATCAATCGATATTTCAGTATCACTAACATTATTGGAAAGATGACCTTCAGTAATTCCAAGAATGCTGATTCCTGTATGTGACTGCTGTAGTAAAGCTCGAACTTGGTCAACCCTGGTGGCAAGGATCGGATGTTTTGATGACATTTTTTAAAGCCCTTCGAAAGTAAAAACTCCGAAAGACATTTAAGTTTAGCGTAGGCTGTTCCCGCCTGCCCTCGCCAACTTCCTCAGTTCTATCACCTCTCAGCCGCGCTACAGCATTTACAACACTTGCTGCCCTCGAACGAAATTCCGATACACTTTAGGTGAAAAAGACCATTGCATGCTTGACATGAAGCTTCACCTTGGTGCCTTCGGATCGTCTTACGACAAAGTGAACACAAAGGTCGCTTAGGGTGGTTTACCGAACCAGGGTTGAGTGATGTATCACTCGCTTGCATTAATATTCCGGCAGCGACAAAATATTTCACCAGTTTCATTAACTGTCAAGGGTTGCCAATTTTTACCCTGCTAGCAGAGGCTTTTCCCTTGTGTTTCTCAGCGTTGTGTTTCTCTTCGCTGTTTTGGCTGCTCGCGTTTTGTTTTGGTTATTTCTGTGCCGAGGAAAAGACCTCTGCAGACAGCCGTTTGGGATTCCTGTTGAGCATGCGCATTAGATACCTCCAACATCTAGGAGGTAATCACATTACTAAACCGGTTGTGGAACCGGTTTTATCGACTCGCGCATCTTTTTTGTACTAGTTTGCTGTGCAAAAGTGAGCCCGCTATATCAACATGGCGAGTGCGAGTCTTTCCCGTGGGAAAATTGACTCATGAATACATGAGCAAACTCCGGCGGCGGCATCGTATTACCGACACGTGACCCAGAAATTCCATGGTAACCGCATTTTCATCTCGCGCATGCTCAACAGGAATCCCAAACGGCTGTCTGCAGAGGTCTTTTCCTCGGCACAGAAACAACCAAAACAAAACGCGAGCAGCCAAAACCGCGAAGAGAATGGCAGTACAACGCTGAGAAACACAAGGGAAAAGCCTCTGCTAGCAGGGTACCAATTTTGAAAGTAGTTTTGAGGTCCCACTTTCGTTCACGAGGGAAATCTTTTAACCGGAAAGAGATTTCTCTTGCTTTCATGTCTATCGAGGAAAATAGATTTACAATGACATAACTTGGCTCAAACCAAATGGTTCGCCGAACAATTCACCTCATGGTTGTGAACACAGGCGGATAACGTTTGGGCGCGAAACTTAAACAGCGCCAACTGAACGACAAGGAAAACTACAGAGCAAAAGAGGAGTAAAAATATCCCACAATCCTTTGAACTGAACATAACTTAGACCGCTGTCCAATGATTGCCAGTATTCATAAGAATACGCAAAGGTTTTCTTACAAATCTCTTATACCGTGATCTTCCAACTACATTTCTAGACGGCACGATGCATTGAACGCCCAAACAAGTGATTTCTGGATTTCACTCCACCGATTACTATCCCGGAATACGGACAATAAAACACGACCTAAACTTGTTCATAGAGGGTTTTGACGGGTAGTAGGGCCAAATGCCTAATGTACCTACCTTCTCGGGATAAGCCAACTAAGCTTGCTGGAGTGTGAGTTGATCCAGTCACCCATGTTATTCGCTCTGGTCGCTGAACAGAATTTACCAGAAGAGGGGTTGATAATGTATTGTGCATCACTACACTATGTAGTCCATTATTACTTGTAGTGACTGGTATAGAAGAGGTCTTTTCTTCTAAAGCGGGACCCGTTCTAGCTGCAAGTCGCTGCGGTAGGCTTGGGGTGGCTGCCTCCCACTGCAGTTCTTCAACAAGCCCAAGGCCTACACCGATGTTCATCGAAATGGGTGAATTTCCATGCAAAGGACTGGTGAACGCCTGGTCGTGTTTGAATGGTGATTGCAAATAGAAATTTCGATCTAGATAGTAAGATGGCGAACCAGGAGGGCTTGTCACGTTTCGAGGTGAGTTAAATGAGAAATTGACCAGCTCATTCTTGATACCATCCTCTGAAGGCGAGGCCCCACTACTTGGCGTCAGCGGTGTTAGAAGAGCGGGCTCACTTGTGCGACTGGTACTCAAGTCCTCGCCCGTGACTGCTCCAGGTGTGACCTACAACAAGAAACACGTGTAGTATTATACTCTCATGATTCTCTAAAACGATCCAATATAGAATAAGCGTGGAAACGTGAAAGCTTTCTCTTTCCCAAAATAGAAATAAGCCATGCTAGGTCAGCACCTGTTGGGGTACCTAATATTGGGAAAACAGCCTGTACGCCAGGCCTTCTTCAGGGGTGGGACTACTTTTCAGTTATCCTTCTAATTTTAATGATCATAATTATTACTGACTATACCTCTCCCATAGTGCCTACTAATGTCGCAAGACGATGGGAACCAGGTCTAAATGCGTACCTTGTAGAGAGTTATATGACAGAAGCCCGACAAAAGCATTTACCTGTTGGCTTTTTTGCGCCTGTTTTATTTGGTCCAGTCTGCTGGCTAGAAGTGACGCGTCTGAAGGTATTTCTGCAGCATTTTCGTCCCTTGGCAAGCTGTCCTCTGCACAGACCTCGGGCAGTCTAAAGGGTGTGTAGTGTGGTGTGGAAAATGATTGCTGAGTTAATTTTATTCTGTTGAGTCTCTGGATAAGCGCAGAGGTGTCAATGTCATTTGGCGATGATAGTACGTGGTTTTTACTACCTGTGCTGAGCTTGGTCGGGGGTTTCACATCCAAGGGAGCGACAGGTGTGTTACGCTGCTCTGAGAGAATGTTATGCTGTAGAGTTGGTTCAGTGACATTGGTGGTTGTGGGAGTAAGACATATACCAGAGGAACCAGAGACCATTTCATGTACTGAATTAGAGTGATGTGTGGGCGTTCCTCCATTCACAACAGTGTTTGGGGATCTGGCGACAGAACGGTTAAGAGATTCATTCTGTTGTAGTTCTAAATCGTCGTTATTAGACGGTGGGTGTTTGATCCGGTTGAGCCTTTCAGTCAACTCTGTTGTATCAAGCTTATGATGACTTGAATTAGAAACTCCTCTCATCTCTGGAGTGGTGCGGCGGCAATGAAGTGGACTCCTAACTGGTGACGGTCTGTTAGCTGGAGAAGCAAGGCTGAAACCGATTTCCAATTCAGAAGGTTTCGTCTTAGGTGGTTTCATCTTCAACTTAACTTTATCCTCTTGAGGTCTGGACTGGTCACCAGAAATGTTAAGAAATTTAAGATCTTCAAATGGCGAATTGCTGTTCTCTATTGGCGATCCATCGAAAAGTTCTGTTTTTTTCGAGTCAGGTGTCACTTGAATGTTGCCGCCGTTTTGACGAAGCAGCCAAAAGTCCAGTTTAGGTGACGCACCAATGTCAAGCGGTAAACTGGATGATTGTGGTATATGCTGTGTAAATACCTGACTGGGAGTAGCTTGTTGTTGGGACGTCATCATTTCCGGTGGTTGGGGCGAATCATCAAAGATTGCTTTTTTGACTGACCTTGGAGTAGCTCGAATGAATGAGAGATTAAAAGAATCATGTTCATTAATCGCCTCTTCAGGGGCTACACCAGGGGTTCGCTTCAAACCAGACAGGTCAAAAGCTGTTCCTACGCTCACTGGCACGGAATCACGTTCTGGAGGCGACTCTTGAACAAAAGAAGTTTTAAGTAACCTTGGAGTGATGTTGATGTCAGACCAGCTTAAGTCAGCTTGAGAGGATGAAACTGTTGAATTTCCCTCAAAAATTGGACTTGGAGTAGCTACTCTTGACTGAGAATCATCAAGGATTGTTTCCAAAAGGCGCCCAGATTTAATCTGACTGATAGGTTTCGTGAAGCTTACTTCTGAAAAGACAAAAAATCGATAAAACGAGAACTGCTTTAAATTGTAATCTTACAGGCAGTCGTATAGTATAAATGACTTAACTTAGAACCAAATACTTTATGATCTGGTCATTTAAACAAAGTCTAACATAGACCGTGGTTTCAGACAATGAGCTATTTCTCTTGAAGTGGTTAAACGTTGTCTAGTCTGCCATATATGCCCACAGACTGCCAACAGTAGACAAGGTTTGTGGTTGTTTTGTAAAAAACCGGATAAAGTCTGAAAGTCCTTTAGATACTAACCTCCCTCCTTTTTCGCTGGAGTTCTTGGTATCAGGTCTCGAGACTGAAAAGCATCTTGTCCTGAAATTTGTAGGAACGTTTGTACGTGAATAATAATAGCCGAAACGAGACGATAATAAAAGGTTTTAAATTGGCCGTTGGGGTTCTTACAACTTCAGACAAACAGAATTCAAGGACCTTTCAAGGACATTTCAAGGACAAATCACAGCTTTCAAGAACTACAATAAATTCAATAAATCTGCATTCTTTGACTCCCTTTTGATTGGCTAAAACATTCAGTGGAGTCAATAACGATTTTTTCTTCTTCAGCCATGGTTTATCACCTTATTTTACACTAATTTCCGTAACACCATGCTTATGGAAAATGGCAACAGTCACTGGGTATGACTTGCAGTTGCATCTGAAAAATAACATATCGTTCATGCAAAAAAACATTTTTACCCGTGAGTTTTACAGGCTCTTAGACCGAGGATGAGCTAAATTTTCCTCTGCAACATAATCTTATTTCACAGAAAACGATGTGGTGAATTTCAAGGACTATTTAAGACCTTATTAAGAAATCAAGTACTTTTCAAAGACCTTAACCGAATTCAAGGATTTTTCAAGACGACTATTAGAATTCAAGACTTTTTCAAGATTGTACGAACTATGTGTGAAAGAAGTTTCTATTTCTGTCGACAGGATTGTCTCAGTTGGAGATCACATTTTACCCAAGTATGAAACTGTAACTGTTCCGCAGTTGTTGTAAAGGAAAAACAAAAAAACCTAACTAACAACAACAAAACAAATATGCAATACAGTGAACTTCCCACTATTTTGATGTAGGACTTGGAAGATAACAAGAATGAAACGTACCTAAGGCACCAACAGGGTCCACTAATGCTTGAGCCTGCGAGAGTGGAGGTAAAAGAGTATTACATGTAGCGATTGGAGACGACCCACTATATCATTATATCAGAGGAAGAATCATTCGCGTGTGTATGTTGTTCTTGACACATCACAAATAAAAAAGCATATCCATTTAAGTGAACGAGTGAATCTTAGGACTTTTTCTAATTCGAGGAGTTTGGTTGTAAAAATAAATACATACTGTGGGGGTAGTGGCTCTAGATGAAGAAGTTGTGGATGACAGTGAACTGGAAGTTGTCTCGTCCATAGCAACGGCCTCTGCTATCTGTAATGGCACATAACACATAGCGATATGGGTTAAACGAGATTCATCTAAAAAATATACTGAAAATTAAATGGCTCTCTCAAAACATGACATGAAAGGTTATTGAATGTAAAATGTTTGATTAACCAGTGAAAAAAAGTCAAAACCAGTTACTCACTGGGCTCAGTCGCCAGCCTTGGGTGTCTCGATACGTCTGCAGTACTCCAGGGGTACCTCACGAGACACCTGAGGCTGGAGACTGGGCCTAGTTACTCACCTGATTTGCTAAAATTGTTTGCGGTTGAAGAATTAAAGGGGATTCCTTAGTCCCTTTCTTTACCTCATGACCTCTTGGCGTGACATAGTGCTTTATACAGAAAAAAAGGAACAATCAATCAAAAGCAAACTATAATATCTCTTTACTTGATTTTGTTGTTTAATAAGAGACCTTGCTGTATGCCAATTTCCCCACCAATTGTTGGAAACTCATAGAACAACTTTCGAGAGTTAACAAATGGTGAAGATAAAATGTTAACGCATACCGGGTAGAGAAGGCTTTTTTGAGTGTAACTTTTAGTAGGTTTCGTTTTCTTCTTTTGCGTCGACTTGGAGGCAATAGGTTTGGCAGTTGCACCCTACACCAGAAAGAGAAATAAAAGAACATTAATAAAATAACTGAGTGAACGAAAAAACAGAGAAATTGGTCAGGTAAGGAACTGTGTGATGCTAATTGCACTCCATGTAGAGTGGACATCTTAGTTCATCTCATTGTTTTTGTCACAATCTTAAGACGTAGTTACTGAAGGTTTGCATTTTCAATTGACTACCTGGGAAGCTGGTTGTACATGCCGTTTAGGTCGTGGAAGTCTTGAGGGCTCTGCATTTCTGATCCTCAAAAACAAAATTGAAACAATGTTAGCAAAGAAATCTCTAGCACTATCTGCTTTCAAAGCCAAAAATAAAATAATGTGCAGATAAAGACAATGCAGAGTATTATAGTTACACACTTTGCTTGCTTTGCCAAAGATTCCTGTGTATCTAACAAAGCAAAACAAAAGAAAGGTAGGATTCAATCACCAGCTCTAGTAAAGGATGATGGTAACTTGATGGTAATACAGGATACAAGACATGTTAGTCACTATAGCAAATGATTTGATGGATTACCTACCCTTACCACTCAACTGGTTTTTTTTGGAAGATTGGGTCCATGCTTGAATGACATCAGGGGTTGACACTAAGTTAACATTTCAGCAATCAGAGAATCAGCATGTTTAGCAAATAAATACAGTATATGTTGACAAAAAAAAACCTTTGAATTTTCCTTGTTAACTGAAGTGAAAAAGAGTGCTAAGTGTTGTAAACCTGTTTCTGGTGACATCCTCAGTGTTTCATTAAATGAAGCAATTCTCTCTGCCGCTACTGGTGTTTTAGCAGCTGCAAATGACACGGGTGGAGTAGGAGGAACAAGGCCAAGTTTCTGAAACATTTAAAAAGTAAATGCTAAGTGATAATGCATCTTTTATGCTGAGGTTGTGCAAGTAACAAAATCATTAACAAACTTTCTTTTGGTTTTCTGCTCAGTATTATAACAATCATATTGCCTTATACAGCTGTAAGAACAACCTAGCAATTTACAATCCAAAAATTACATCTGACAGATTAAGATTTTTGTTACGCCAAACAGCAAATGTGAATTTGTACCACGTGACCAAGTTTTTCCCTTAACTGTCATTCACTGTTTATTACCGCTACACAAAAATAAGTCATTTCACGTCAGTTTTATCCATAAGAATTGTTCTGGACAGTTTTTACCAACTTATTTTCTATTCTGAGAATTTCTCAACTTGAATCTGGCGTTTGCTGTTTGTCGTAAACCTGACTCTTAATCTCTCTATTAATAACAGCAAGGCAACTAAAAAGAAACAGTCAACCTAGCAACACAATTCATATAATACATTCAGTTGCAAGTACATGGTTAGAACAAATTTATCTGGCCTACTAATTCCTCTTTTTAGTCAAAGATGAGGGAAAACATTTGAAGAATGTACGTGTAAAGATGGAGAGTTTCTCATTCTCACTCACAAATACAACAGGTGCTGCTTCATGATGTGAATTCTCCTGCTGTGTCTCAAGGCTCTTATAACACTGCTGCTTCATTTCATGGATTGATTTCTTCATTGAAGGCATTGTCGCTTGGATTGCCTCCCTGAAAAAATTAATGAAAAGAAAATAAGTCGCCTGTCTCAAATACCTTTGGAAATGACGTTATGAATGTTATGAAAATGGATCAAAATAGTATTAACAGGGCTTTGATAAAGGGCAGTTAGAAATCAGAGCTAAGTTGCCTTTTAGAAACATAATAGCTGACAATGTTAGAAAATTTCATATCTTTTGTTAGCTACCATTCAACTTTGCCACATATTTTAAATGTGGCTAAATGTAATAGGCCATTTCCGAGTTCCCCCGGGCCTCTGTATCAAAACGAGGCTAGGTGCTCAACCTTTGATATGAAAATGATTTTTCATTCTCATGCAAATAAAACTCATTTGCACAAGAAAAGGTGAGCACCTAACCTCGCTTTGATACAGAGGCCCGGGGGAACTCGGAAATGGCCTATTTAGACAAAGTTAACCTCGAAGCAATGCTGGTCAGCAGTTTTCCCAGCTATACTAGGGGTGGCCCATTGCCTTAAGCAGGGGCACCTCGTGACTTATACGCAGCTGCTTGCTTGCAGTTCTTCGCAAAGTGTTCTTGCAATAGCTTGCTGTTGATGTTTGCATGCCTTTCTGTGCTTTGGTTTTTTTCTTGCTTGCTGTTTCTGCTTGTACAATGACTGCTCGTCGAACCAATAATAGCTTGGCTGCTAGTCTGAACGGGGAGATTTCGCCATCGGATCCTCTGCTGCAAGCAAAGTCGTTTGTTCCTTCGTTGCCCGCTTCTGTGGCAACCTCGGCGCAACAAGCACCATCAACAGTTTCCGCCCCAGTGGTTGCTGCTAGTGTCCATGATCCTGTTCTGATCGCGGCGATCGTCGATGCGGTTAAGGCCTCTTTAGCGGCAGAAAAAGGCTCTGGCTTGACCCCGAGCACTATGCATGGAAATCCAGTTAGCGTGGAGCCACAAGCAGCTTCTGGGGGCGTTCCTGCCCCTTCGCCCAGCTTGTCTCAGCAAACGGCGACCTTTTTAGCTTCTGGAGGCGCCTTTCCGGAACAATAGGCGATTTCCTTACATTCTTCGACTCAAGGTAGGCCTAATTTAACTGTGCCATCCGTTGTTGCCACTTTTGCAACTCCACGCTCGCCGATTTTAAGCACTTCGATCTCGGTGGGCGCTCCGGTCTCGGTACCGCTCAGCGATATCTCCGTGGTTGCCAACATGCCATCGGGACCGCTTCTCCAAAAGTCGTTCGTAGTTGGCCCCGGTTTTTTCACCATTTCGGCGAAAACGGTTAGCGAAATTGTTGCCGGCAAGTATGTGGATCTGGGGGAGTTGCTATGAGTCAACATCGTTCAGACCGAGCCGGAGTCTCAAGCATTTCTGGACGGGCGCTTAGTGTTTCTGCCGAGCGCCAAGAAGCAACGCCGACGCATCGAGGACATCATGACTTGGTCCGAAGCTTTTACAATTTTCACGCTGATTCTGACGTCGTATTTTCCACACCGTTGGAAAGATTTAACCTTCTACAAGCTGCTTATCCTATGCAAGTATCGTCAGTTTAGTGGTCGTGTTTGGCTGGCATACGATCAGGCCTTCCGCCAGCACGCTGCGGCGACAAAGCTCGTAGACTGGTCGACCAAGAACGTTCAGCTCTACAATTTTCACGCAGCTGGGGCTTCTGTGCGTTCTGGGTCTGGTGGTCCTTTGGGCGAACTACCTGAATCATCTGGAGCTGATTCCTCCAAGGTCATTTGCCGGTCGTGGAACAGGGGTCGCTGTTCGGCACAATTTGCCTCGTGTCGGTTCGCCCATCGCTGCAGCACTTGTGCGGGGTCCCACCGTGCTTCGAATGCTCCCGTCGTGTTGACAAAACGTCGTCACACGTTCACAAACGCAGATCTGTTTCACCTCCCGCCGTAACCTCGTCCGCATCGAAAACCAGGCGTTAGGGGGATGCGCCTTTTTGCTGTTCTTGACTGTGTTTGACCTTGTTTGATCTTGACTTGTTAAGTTGCGTTACCTCATTTTGTTAACAGCCGCTAGGTGTGTGTGCTACAATAAAGTTGTCACGTTGTTTGAGTTGGAAGTTTGTGGTCCAAAAGTTCTCTCTTTAGTATTCCTCCCCCCCCCCCCCCCGCAGTATCCCTCCGGTTTTTTTTTACCAGCCTGGCTTTGCTGTATTTTAAGTAACCCCCCCTTTTTCTTCCTAGCTCATCCAGTTCTTCCTCCTGTATCAGCAGTAAGTCCCCTTAAGGTAGAGGAATTTTCAAAGGAACTGGCCAGTAATCCCGACCAGCAGCAGGTCCTCCAGGGTCTCCAGCATGGCTTCCGGTTAGGATTCCATTCAGCTCACAAGCTTAAGCCAGCTAAAAGAAACAAGCCCTCTGCTCTTCACTATGCCCACATTGTCGATGCGTATTTGGTTAATGAAGTCTCTCTGGGCAGGGTTGCAGGCCCCTTCCCCTCCCACCCGTTTCCTCGCTTGTATATAAGCAGTATTGGGGTCATTCCTAAGAAAGGCCAGCCGGGCAAGTGGCGCTTAATAGTCGATTTGTCTTCCCCGGGGGGTGCCAGCGTGAACGACGGCATTGATCCTCGGGATTTTTCTCTCCAATATATTAAGATCGATCAGGTTATTCGCATGGTTTCTCGTTATGGCCCAGATGGCTGGACTCCGTTAACCAAGTGGCCCGTCTTCCAGAGGACAAACTGCTTGCACTACGAGAACTTCTTCATTCCTGGATGCCCCGTCGCTGGTGCAGAAAGCGGGAATTGGAATCCCTGATTGGCCATTTACACCATGCTGCTAAGGTAGTTTGGCCGGGGAGGGCTTTTCTCCGTCGGCTTATTGACTTACTGTGCTGCTTCCGTAACAAGGACCATCCCGTTCGCATTAACCAGGAATTTCGTCTTGATCTGCAGTGGTGGCAGCAGTTTCTATCTTCTTGGCATGGAGTTGGGTTCTGGTTGTATCCGGGCATGTCTGCTGCCACAGACCTGGAGGTTACTTCGGATGCGGCAGGTGCAATTGGCTTTGGTGCCTATTCTCGAGGTCAGTGGTTTTACGGTGCGTGGTCAACGATGCAGGCCAGACAATCTATAGCATACCAGGAACTCTTTCCCGTGGTGATTGCTGCTCATCTTTGGGGATCTTTGTGGGCTAGGAAACATGTCCTGTTTCGATCAGATAATGAGGCAGTAGTCGCGATTCTCACGACCAGGACGTCGAAGGTTCCAGCTTTAATGCACCTTCTTTGTGATCTGCTGCTCTCGGCAGCGCGTTGGGGTTTTACTTTCACTGCTGCTCACGTTCCGGGAGTTGAGAACAAAATTGCTGATGCTATCTCTCGTTTCCATTGGCAGGAGTTCCGGCGGCTGGCTCCAGAGGCTCAGTCTTCCCCTTGTCCGATTCCTCAGCTTCTGCTGGACAGCTTAACACCTCCTCCCTAGAACAACGCTGCTTGCATTTCTTGGCGCAGAGTTTGGCACCTTCCACCCAGAGATCATATGCGTCAGGTCAACGCAAGTTCATCGAATTTTGTCGTCAAGCGGGAAAGCTCCACCCCAATGGCTCACCTTGCCCTGCAGATGAGTGGACTTTATGTTTGTTTGTTTCTTTTCTTGCCGATTTAATTCAGCATTCGTCAATTAAAGTATAATACTTATCTGCAGTTCGCTCCTTGCACATTGAGCAAGGTTTTCCTGACCCTTTGCTTAATTGCCTGCGGCTTCAGCGAGTGTTAAGAGGGATCAAGCGTTCCCAAGGTTCTCCAGCTGCTCGGCGCCTTCCGATTACGGACAGCCTCCACTTGGTTATCCATCGGGCGTTGGACCTCACTAATTTCCATCACTGCGCTTTTTGGGCAGCCTGCATGCTGGGTTATTTTGGTTTTCTCCGTTCTGCAGAATTTACTGTCCCCAATTTAGCTAGCTTCTCGCCAGCTACTCATCTTTCAGTGGCAGACATCGCAGTGGATTCGCTCCAGTCGCCAGCCTGTCTCCGTGTTCGGATAAAAGCGTCAAAGACCGATCCGTTCCGTCAAGGTTGCCACATCCATATTGGTCTGGGAAAGGCACCCCTCTGCGCAGTTCAGGCATTGCTGGCTTACCTCTCCCTGCGGGGAAATGTCCCTGGTCCGTTGTTCTTATTGGCGAATGGTCAACTTCTGTCCCGCTCAACCCTGACTGATTGGCTGCGGCAAATTTTCTCCACCGCGGGGATTGAAGGCAATTTTTCTAGCCACAGCTTCCGCATTGGGGCAGCCACGGTAGCAGCTAGCAACGGTATCCCGGACCACCTAATTCAGGCTCTTGGACGTTGGACTAGCAATGCTTACCAGCTTTATATCCGCACACCTTCCGAAGCTCTTGCAGTCATCTCTGGTCAGCTGGCTTGATATCACGTGTCCTTGCCATTTGCTATTTACAGCTCTGTCGACCGTTCCGTCGAGTTACGTACCGAACTGCCCTGGGCCTGCGCGGTGGTTTTTGGTATTGCTCTCATTGTCAGCTGCCTTCCTTTGGTAAGTGTGTTGTCTGTTTGACGCAACTGCTTCAGCTTGGTGCTTGGGGTTGTTGGAGTCGGTTCCATTTCACCCCTGTTCGCTGGCCCCTCCTTTTTCAAGCACCAAGAGTTTCTGGTTGGGTGGGGGCCGCTCGCAGGGTTGCCATGGATACCTCCTCCGCATGTTAGAGCATTGCCCGGCTCCACCAACTTTGTAGGCACCAACGCTCAAGCTCATCTATTGGTGATGAGTTTAAATATTAATGATAATAACAATAATATTCGTGACACCACTGATTCAACTAAAAGGACAAAAAACTGGCATCTGTGGTTAACCTCAGGAAAGAACTGAGAAGAAAGAAGCTTTGACCATTGAATCATGGCAAAAAGAAGGGAAAAAAGTGATAGAAGATGTTATTGAAATTTATCAATATACAGGTACATGGTTGAACTAGCAAAAATATTGATAATGATGATGCCGAATGCCTACCTCAGAGCTGTGGTGTTTGTAAGATGAGCATAATGAGTATGCAGTGCTGATTTCATTACTGGACTCTGATCATCAAAACCAGGAAGAGAATCTGACAAGAAAATATAAACATAAACCACTCAACCTTCTTTCATTCAAAAGGCACAGCAATGCATCAAATAAACGTCCACAACTTTTGTTTGCCAATGGCCCAACGTTCAATTCAAATGGCTGTATGTGAAAGTTCTGTGGTATTTTCTTGTAAACAAACAAATAAACCAAAACAACTGTAACAAACCTTGAGATAGCTGCTCCCTAATCTTACTCAGGGACAAGTTCCAGAGTTGAATAAGGCTGTTTGCAGGAAAAAGAAATCAGGGAATCAAGTTGTTAAAGACTTAAACAAATACACTGTACCAAATTAATTCTCTAAATTCTTCCATCTCACCTAAACAGATTGACTTTCCCACTGACATAAGTGTCTTCAATGTTTCTCTGGGAATGAATAAAAGAAAAAGTTATATAAATGAATTAATACAAACTTTACACTGTATATTCCTGTTACTGGAAGATAGCAAAGGAAGGAGGAATAAAGAACTATTTACCTTTTTTATTTCTCTTTCACAATCTCTCAACAGCAAGTCTGGAACCTGAAAATAACAAAACAGGAAATAATCCATCACTGACAAGTTAATAAATGTATATATGAGACACACACTGCACTGTGTCACTTTACTCTTTAGAACGTAAGCCACTGTTAAGGTCAGCAGGGCATTGTCACACATAAGGGTAAAGGCAAACTTCAAGCAAGGAAACCACAGGACATTAACACTACCTGAAATTGGTCAGCAGCCCAATGTACAGACATAACTTACATTTACAAACGCTGCAATGCTGTATCCAGCCTTAAAGGATGGGAAAAGTAAATTATTGGCACCCCTAACCATTTGGTGACAATGAATACCATTCAGGTTCTCATTTCAAGTAAAAATGACATTTTATATCGAGAACTTGGCAATTAAGGTAAGCGTCTAGAGTAGTCTATTGAGGACAAATTGTTTTCCACTTACCCTTGGCTGAAAGTCAGCAGCATCAATTTGATACTTGTTTGCTTCACCCTGGAGCACTGAGTCTACTATACTTCGCTGTTCAGTTGAAAGATACAAGAGCAAAACAATGAAAACAAACTTGGCATACACATAAAGCTTATCATAAAAAAGTGTAAACAGCAGAAATATTTTCATGGTATGTTATTGTGTAGTGAAGAAAAAGCCAATTAGGGGTGAGAAAACAAAATTGTGAACCACAGTGTAAGTATAGTTTGTCGCTTTGATGCTTGCTTGCATTCCCTGAATGAAAAATCAATATTTTGTTAGTGCTCACCACTGCATTGTACTCTCCAAACAACATTGTGAAAAGTAACAGGAAGATAAAAGCTGAGCTAGAATGTAAACTTGAAATGAAATTCTACATCATATGAGCTGTAAGGCATACCTGAGGTGACTGGACAGTGTAAAATTCTGCAATCCCTGCCCACAAGTCACGAACCTATAGATTACACACACATGAAAATCATTGGTCTGTAAATTATGTTCATTACAATACATCTATATGCCTTCTACATGCCAGTTCAGGGGTTTTGTGCATATCGGCATTTACAGTGGCAAAAATGAAGGGTGACATGTACAATGTTTTTTTTTTTTGGGGGGGGGAGGGGGTGTTGGGAAGACACATGCTTGCTTCAATAAAGTTCAGCATGCCTTGATGTCATCCACTCTTGCCTCACCTGTTCCATCAGCATGACCAACTGCATATGCACTCAATGAAAAAGTTGGGAAAGAGTTTGGGAGACTGGACGAAATGAAAGGATCATTTACAAAAGTAAGCCAAAGTGAGAGAGCTGTCTTGATGGTGTTAGCCTCAAGAAAGATGGTTTGCTGCAAGTGTGTGGTGACTACTTTGTTAACAATACTCTGGTGTGTTGATTCTCATCAGTACTAGCTATTTACCTAATGCAGAAGAATGCAGAAGATTTATTTGCAACATTGGCCAGGGGAAAAGTATTTAGCAGTTATTTAGAGTAGATGTGGGCAATGTCATCCAACTTAAAGTTGGATAAAGATCATGAGGCCGGGGGTACCTGACCATTAAGACTCACAAGGTGTTGCACCACTACAAAATGGTGCCATTTGGAGTCTCCAGTGCACCAGCAACATTATTAGAGAATATATGGACCAGTTTCTGCAGGCCAGGCATAAAGTTCACAGTATCCCATTTGGATGATGTTCTGATTCAGGATGTTCCCAGTGGAACTGGGGAAGGGTTTAGGCATTTTGAAGAACACAGTATAATCATCCAAGTTTACTTTCCTTCACTGGGTCCTCATTTTTCTTAGACACTCACACTGGATTGACAACATCAACATTCACCTCCCCTTGCAGAGGACAGAAGTGATCATGAAGCTTAGTTTCCTGCAAGTGTCAAAAGGTTGAAGTCCTATTTGGAACTTTGCAATAAAAGATTAAAGCATACTTTTGCCAAACCTGGTCACTACATTGTATCTCCTCAAGGACAGGCATTGGAGGAGGACAGAGGAATGTGAGAGCTATGAAGAGTTCTCTGATTTTTAGAGCAGTTGCTAACTACAACTACCCAGGGAGTCTATTGTTTTGCAAGTAATTTCAACCTGACAATGATCCTTGTGGCAGTCATGCCAAGCATTTTGTAGACATCTTCAATGTTCTTTGGCTGAAAAAATTGGCCAGGGAGCACCCACAGGACAGGCGAACACTTGATTCATTTATTACCAGATCTGAGAACTCAATAATCAGCTGGTGTCAGGATTTGGGACCCAAAGTAATTTCTGATCACTACACCTCACTTTGTTTACAAAAAGGGTAACCTTTATCAGACTTCACCATCAGTGGGCTTTTGAGGCTTTGAGGTGTTATCCACACAATCAAAGTGGGGGAAAAATGGATAGTGCTTAACTTTGCTTTGTTTTGATTTTTTTGACAACAGATTTGACAAGACTTCTCTGATAACAAGCTCATGTGTTGAGCCCTCCGCTTGATGAGAGATGCTTGTCAACATAATAAAAGTAACAATTCCTTAAGACTAGCGAAGAACTTTTACCTTTTGCAACTCCTGAGTCCTTTTCAGTGCTTCAACCTCTTCTTGGTAATCTGTCTTTACCCTACAGATTACAGTAACTAAACCCATCAGTGCAAATGGCACATGGTACAAGGTTACTGATAACATGTTAATGCTTACCCAATAGTTGTTCCTCGTGGTGCTATCATTCCATCCATTTCCATGACATGTTTTTCAAGATCACGCTTCTTTTTCATCAAAGACCTGAACTCCTTTGTAGACTCCCTAAGGGCATACCATAACACTGACATAAGTTTTCCCTATTTATTGCATAACAGCTACGTGTAAATGTAAAATTTACAGCCTGCAGCCATTAATGACAGACCCGCACGTTACATACTGTCTGTACCTTCTTCCCTCAAATATCATTTTTTTAAATTGCTCTTTACTTACATTGCAAACTCTTTCCAGTGATGTTCAACTTGCACTGCTTGTTGTGTAAACTCAAGAAATCTAATGAAAGAAGCAGATTGTATGTGTACCTACAGTGAAACCAAGTATTTTTTATTTATTCTATGTTGATCAGCAATGAATACTCAATAGTGACAATTTAATCTGAAAAGCATTGATATATTTGCCCATGTGAGATGCATGAGACTAACAATGTGAAAAGCATTATTTTTTCCTTATTTTACAAAAATAACATAGCTTTAAACAATATTTATTTGGAAGTTTGGTTTTGTGTTTTTTTAAACAGTTGTTATTGAATTAAAGACAAGTTTTACAATGTTATTAAGAATAATCACTAATTAAATAAAATATACTATATTTGAAGGCATTATTATTAGGGATAAAGTGTTTTAATATACCTGTAGCTTTTCCTTTATTCAATGGCTTTATTTTTTTAAATGATTACCTCTTTTTCAATACAATATAATGAGCCTCCAGTGCTCTTGACATGACTTGTGTAAAGGAATGATTATGGACAGTCTTAGTTGGAAATGTAGGAATGCTGATTGATTTGCCTAATGGGAAAAAACCAAGAAAAAAGAAAATAAACATGACACAACTTAAGAAATATTCTGATAGTTTTTTTTTTTCCACAGTGATGCCTTTATAAAGCTATCAACTTTTATGATTTATCATTTTGTAGTAACCTTGCTGATCCAGATAGTGGAAGGATGTTTGATCATAGAGGCTATAACAGGAAATTATATTTAATATTTCAATAATGGACTCACTGCTATGGCATTTGAAGAAAAATTTTGAAGTATTTATTAACCTTTTACAATGTTATTCTAAAACAATAAATGACAGCACAAAGTAAAGGGAACAAAAGAAAAATAAGACTTATTACGTTCACACCTACCATGATCTCGGTGCATGACCTTCGTCAGGACATACAATGAGAAATGATGAAGAAAGGCATAAAATCGATCTCCTGTGGTATAGAAGGAAATTCAGTATCAGGATCACCAGGTTCTTACAAATTCTAAGGGGATAAGCATCTACGGGAAGAACAGAAAAACCTGTTATACTGAAAGGTTAACAATTTACAAGTAGTACCTGCTGTGCTGCTTACACTGTTCATGTAATGCATACAGTGCAAATCATTGCAGAGTGCAGAGTCAGCTATGTTAAAGCTTGATACATTAGACAACCATAAGAAGGTTTTTTTCTTTAGAAAGGAATACATGTGCTTAAACCAAGGGCCTGGGCTGTCTCTAAGATTCAAGTGACCTGCTCAAAATGAAATAGAAATCAAATAGCAATCCCCAGTGCCGAGCCCTTAAAGGCAGCCCAGTCAAGGGTATATCAAATGCATCATTCATAAAAGTACTTCAGCAGTATCACAATTATATTGTACATGTATCACTTCATCAGTTATGCACAGTAAAATATTACATTGACTAGCTTTCAAAATGCAGCAACCTCTTTATATCACAGCCTGTTGCTAAGAGACAGCATTGATAAAATGAAGGAGACATTATTGATGTGGAACATTGAGAGGTGCTGGCTATGTTGTGGTTTAATTTTATCTTACCATACCCAAGGTAAAAACCAGGGATAAAATTGAACCACCACAGCTATACAGTATGCAGTCTAAGCAAAAATTAGATTACAAAACCCCTGTACATAAATCTTATGCTGGTACCTCCAGGAGAGTGGAAGAGAGATTGAACAATTCTTGGTAACCTTGCCTCTGGATCTTCCTATGAGAATTAATTATTACAGAATAAATGAACCAAACACTTGCAAAGGAAGGCCGCATGAGGCATGAAGCATGAGGTCATTAACCATGCCTGTAGTATTTAGGTTGTGGATTAATTTTATCCTTGGTTTAATTTTTTTTCTTTTGTTTCAAATTCATTATCATACATTACCATACCCAGAAACAAAAGAAAATAACACTCAATCCAAGGATAGAATTGAACCACAACATATACATGTAGATACTTTTTTGAACGGCAATGGGAATTTGTCAATAATGTGAATGTTATAAATGACATGTACCTTGTGGTCCTTGACTACAATGTATTTGTACATGAATTTGTTATGAGCATGTCCATTGTACCATATGTGCTGTATGGTACGTATTGCATGTGATCAAAATTTTGACGGAGTACATCTTGCACTGTACAGGTTGTAAAAACCCAGTCAACTTTACAAGTCAATGAAAACAACCTAATTACAACTTACAGATACTAAATTAAAATACCTTTTGTATTCTGGACACCCAGGTGAAGCATACTTTTCTAAACTGTTGCTCAAGCACTTTATCTCGAACAGGCCAGCAATCTCTGTGTTCATGAGAAAAATTAATGTTTTTCAAGAAGGAAGGAAAAAAAATAAAACAATGCTGACAATAACTTTTATTGAAAATAATGCCATTCTTAGCATTGAAAATAATTTACTCCTGATAGAGGCTTTCAAACATACTAGCCTAGTTTCTGATTTACAAATATAACACTACAATCATGTCTGCCTTAATTAGTTCTTATTACGGTTATGATTAGTTATGACAGCTAGTTTGGCAAATGTATTGTGACACTTGATTGCAAACAACTAAATTTATAACACCTGAACTCCTCATAAGCCAGCTGAGGATGGAGTCTGGTAAAGAGAAAATGCATGACAACCTCCATGGCCTTTTTGTTTGGCAAAGCAAACATGTCTCTGAAAAGAAAGATACACAAAGAGGTTGATGGCTGCTGAAGGCTAAATTGTATATCCACATAATAATTATTGAAGGAGTACTCAGAA
>JBBMOI010000025.1:360000-412500 GCA_038088405.1 Porites divaricata
GGAGGTCAGAACCCTGGCAATGAGCAGTATCCCTAGGGTTGGAACCACTCTGAGCTAAGTTTTCAAAAGAAAAATGCCCTACATAAATCATGGTTGTTTCCATTTATAAAAAAATTTTGGGTGGGAATTTTCACCCAGGGTTGTATGAACGTATTTATCGTTTCAATTCCAAATGAGTAGGAAAGAAAGAGAAATAAGCGATTCGAAATGGATTGGAAGAATTTGTTTTGTTTGCACTCTAATCTAAGTAATGATAACATAATTTCTGCCTTAGGGGGTGTTTACATGAGAAAACTCGCACCGGCGCGAGTTTCATACCGACATGACTTTTTGATTTCGTATCGCGTTTACATGATGACTGGGTTATTTCACATATGATCTCGTTATTTGAAGGTACACTTCATGTTGATAAAATGCACCTATGATTCAAAATCGCGAACATTAGACCGATTTCACACCGAAACGGGTGGTCGTTTCGTGTTTACATGATACCGTTGCGAGATTTCGTACTGGAGTGAAATTCTCGCCCCGGTGCGACAACCGGAGTGAACTCACGCCGGGGCGACTCGCGCCGGCATGACTTTTTGTGGTGGTATCATGTAAACAAATGTAGAGCCATGAGAGGGAACCAGAGTGAACTCGTCGCGGCGCGAAAGTCGCCCCGGTGTCATGTAAACACCCCCTTAGGTCTGAAAACAGGTATAACGTATGAATTTTAGAAGGCTGTTCTGAAAACGGGTGTGGGAAATTACATTTTTTGGTCTGAAATAGGGTGGGGATTTGAAGAACCAGGCAGCACACCCCCACCAAGAATTTACATCCCTATCATACCAGGAAATTCTGAGCGCTTCCAAAGGCTGTAGGGATTGATTAGATATTTCGTAACAGTTTTTTGTCAGCTTCCCACAATCCAATGCGTGCTACATAACAATCAAAATGGCGGATTGGGGTGAGTAAATGCACATGGCGCGGAACGTACATCACAAGAAGTATTTAGTTTTAGCCTGATTCTATTTCTCTACCTTTTAATCGTTTAAGATGACGAAGATTTTGAGCCGCAAGAGGTTGGCGTTAAACAATCAGACAAATGGGAAGGAGAAGACGAAGATGACAAGGATGTGAAGGTACAAATAACTTCATTTAGCATCGGTGATAAAAGATTTTTGTCATTTATTTATTCAGCTTTATACCAGTACAGGAAAGACTTGATTACCTGTTTGATTCTTAGGATAACTGGGACGACGATGAGGAGGAAGACACAGAACAGAAAGCAGATTCAACGCAAACGGAATCCGGTAAAGGAAGGACTAAGTGTTTAGTAATAATATTACAAAAATTACTTGTTATCAGCATAATTAATAATCTAGAAAAAGAAGTGTACGGCTTTTGTCGCCCAGCGCAACACACGTGGTCCAGAAATAACTTTTCCTAGACAAAAAATATATTTGATGGGAGTATTATTATTGTGGTGAGACCATGTATGTGAACACTGACAAAAAAATGCAGTTAACAAAATTATTCAATAACCAGAGTATATAATATCATCTACTGACGTGATACAACTCACTTTGACTCTGAAGATGACTACCGCACAGGTTGTCGAAACGTCAGTCACTGTCAACGACAACAGTCCTATTCAGGACTACGTTAACCCGGACGATCAAACTCAACCTACTTTTGAAAATTATTCAAGTTAAGTCGATATATTTTTAAAAGTTTCAAGTCAAGTTTCAAGTTTGTTCCCGTGTTTTTAAAAGAAAATTTACAAAACTGCTCTACCCACAAATAGCAGGGCTAATCCAGGCGGGTAGAGCAAAACGAGGGTGCGTTCCATTGGGATGATCCAGATCAGAATCAATGATCTGAGATCACTCAGACCATAGCAAACTAAAGAAACCATCAAATACACCGTGGGAAAAGAATCATCGGTTCATTTGATGTACTATGATTCGACCCGAGTGATCTTGGATCACTCATCCTGATCCGGATCATCCCAAATGAATGCATCCGTAGTTCTTGGTGAATTGGGACTAGAGGATTCTGTTTGTGGAGACACCAGAGTAAGGGGATCTGATTTAAACACTAGGCCCACAGCAAGACCAAAATAACTTGGGAGCAAGCAAGTTAGCCCAACCAAAGCAACCCTTCCCCTAATGAAAAATTTCCATTAGCTATTTACATCTAGGTCATAAGGGTTACCAAGATTTATGTTAAGTAGATACTTACTATACTGTTGCAATAGTGAGACAATTTTCATGGATATGCTACATCTCTATGGCACACCAGGGGGATACTAAGTTATGTATGTGAAGAAGTGCTGCAGGTGCAGGTTTTTGTCACTAAGGGGAGGAGGGAGGGACAAAAAATGAAAGTCTGAATAAACCTTTTGAGGTATGTATACCTGCATATATGAGAGCAATGTGATGATGGCATGGCAAATGAATACTAAGCTCAATACCTATGGGTGATATGAAGGTCCATAGAGGGAAAACGTGCTTATTTATGCAGCATGTGAGTCTATTTCGGCACAAATATATTAATGAAAATGGTAATGCAATAGTTTATGTCAAAATTATCAAAAAGACAGCTTTAAGAGAATATCATTTTGTAAAAAAATTGCTTTGCAACAAAGCTCTATTAATATTTCTGGCTCTTATAGTTATTTTAGCCTTTCAGTATTAAGAGTGTGTGATTGAACTTCTTTAAGAATACTCTGTTTATAATAATAGTGCCATGTGATTAGTTATGCTAAATATTGTTATGTGAATGTTCAAAGAACTTCTTTTTTATTGATCTATGTCTTTCGTTCTTTTTATGTCAAATGTAACATAAATAGCTCCTCCAGCCAAGGTGAAAAAAAGGAAAACAATCAAACAGAAGATAACAGAAAAAGAGGAACAAGCTAGAGAAAAAGCCCTTAAACGTGAACAGGATAAAGAAATACAGGATGAGGTGAGATCTTTTGCTCATAATAGTTTACACATGTATATTTTTAGTTATGTTAGTTATGATTAAGTTAAAATTTATCAGAGTATCCAGAGAGGAGTGATTTTGCTTTAAAGCAAGGAACAGGCAAATTTAGCTTTATCATTTACAAAAGTTTTGCTACAAGAAGGTACATGTTTCAGTCAAGTAAACAGGTAGCTTTCAAGTGATAATTGACTTTATTTCTCTTTGTAGGAAGAAGAAAAACCTTTAACAGAAGAGGAACTAATGGCTGAAAAGCTTAGAAGACAAAAGTAAGTGTGCTTTGTGCCCAAGTCGACTCATCTCAACCTTATCAAGAGGTGGAGGTGTGTCCAATACCAACTCAACAGTGAAAGGGGGGACATACATATTAGGCAAGGGGGTATCTGTTAGATCAGTTATGGTAACTAGCCCACACTGCTGAGGTATTGGTATTTACTGATAAGTTAGTTGTGTGTTAGATATAGGGTCTTTAATAACAATCAAGCAAGCTGAAGTAAATTCTAAGTTCTGATTGGCTAGTCAAGCAAGCATAATGGATCTGTCTTGCCTGCTCTAGATTTCCCTTTTTTTCCCTGTAAGATTAAGTTTTCCTCTTTTCATAGTATTAGTTCCTTTATTGACCAAGCTTGCTCTGACAGTCAAGATTGCTGGATATTGGTGAATGTGAAGCAATACTGACTCTGGTTTTGGATTTAACATTTTCAGATTGGTGGAGGAATCAGACTTGGAATTAGCAAAACAAGCTTTTGGTGTGTAATAATAATAATATTGTTAGTGCCTAAAACTGTTAATTTCTCCTTTTGCACAAGGATAATTCATTGTTAAGTTATGCAAATGTTCTACTCCTTCTTATTTTCTTCTTTCAAGGTTTTGCACATTGAATTAATGCAGGTTAGTGTTATCACTTGTTTAAACCCTAGGTGTAACAGATGATATACCAGTAGACACAAAAAGTATAGATGCAATGAATCCTAGCACAAGAGAAGAATTTGTCCAACTCAGTGACTTAATTGTAGGAAAATTAACAAAATATGAGGTAAGGATTGCTTAAGAATCTTTTGTCTTATTGTTGTTATGGTTGAGCACTCATTAATTTAAAAAAGTGTTTGTTGAAATAATAGGCTTTTTGCATTAGTAGATCAACTCCTGGTAAACACGAAAACAGTTCATTTTGAAAATTTTGTTAGCACTAGCTGAAAGACCATATTAAAATTGGGTAACTTGTAAATTTTCAGCCTTGTATCTCAAAAGTAGCGATTGCAACAGCCACCAAAAATAACAAGGATCTGTGTAAGAAAAACAGCTTTTGCCACCCAGTCATGCTTGAATGGCTTTCCATACAAATCAACGTAAATTTCGAAATTTTTAAACTGTCGTGAAATATTTTCTTAAGCATTACGGGGTTCAAATCTCCTTTTAATTCACAACAGGCACTTTGAGCCCTTAAATGCATAAGGGAAAGATTTAACGACAGTTTCAAAATGTAAGAATTTACAAGGAGTTGTATGGAAAACCACTCAAGTATGACTGGGTGGCAAGAGTTGTTTTTCTCATACAAATCCTTCTAATTTTTGGCAGCTATTCCAATCACTACTTTTGAGATATTCAGCTGAAAATTTTTAGGTTATCTAATTTCATTATGTTCTTTTAGCTCATACTAACAAAATTTTTCAAAAGCGAGCTGTGTTGTGTTTGCTGAAAAGTTGATCACATGATAAACTAATGCAAAAAAGCCTATTGATAACTATTAGACAGTATGTTTAATGAGTACATGATGATTGTCAAATGTTAAAAGACTGGCATAAGCAAATTTATGTCAAGTTAATGCTAAATGAAGGCGCGCTAAATATACTCTGAAAACATCATGCAGAACCTCTGAGATTTCTATTGTTGCTGTGAATCTAATAACATTGACACTAGAAAAGTAGTGCAATTTGCTGCACAATAAACCTCTTTGCTTGCTTAATGTGTCACCTGGAAATCATGCATTATTAATTTTTCCAGTAGTTTTGGACCCTGTCAGAAGGCCTTGGGTCAAGTGTAGTGTGAAAAAAAGTTTTATTAAATTGACCCCTGCAATGAAAAAAAGATATTTATTTGCTCATTTCCTTTGTTCTTTTTCAGTCTTGTACAGATTATATTCCATTCTTGGAAATGCTGTTTAGAGACTTATGTGCTGGCTGTAAGTAAAACTTGTTTGAATTCATTTCACTTATCTTATACGATGTCTACCTTAATGTTCAGTTACAGCCTCTTGTAGGTGGTAAATTAATGAAAATGAAATGTGTTTTTATTTTTCTTTCAGTGGAAGCCGAGGATGTAAAAAGATTAGGCAGTGCAATAAATATTTTGTCATCAGAGAAATTAAAAGCCCAGAAGGTGAGTCATACAATTGGTAATAGAAAAAGGTAAAGAAATATTTCTTATGAATGAAAAAGGAGAGCAGTTTCCTCCCCCAATTTTTGACCTGGGTCCAATCCAAAGCAACAACATCATACATTTTATGTGTGTTGAATTTGTTGTTGGTTCTCTTCCTTACTCAGGCAAGTTTTCTTTGGGTACTCTGGAAAATGTCTGAAAGGTCCTTTAGGGAAAAGTGTCTCAACTAATTTTGTCGCCAGTTGTTTGTCATTGGAAATATTGTCACTGATAATGATGTTCTGTTTTGACTCACCATTTAGACATTTTTTTGCAGGCCAAGAAAGGTAAAAAGTCTGCTAAGAAAGCAACTTTAGCAGGTACCAGTTCCAAGGCTGGAAGAAAAGATGATTTGGATGCATTCGGTGGAGGAAATTATGATTACGGTGATGAATTTGACGACTTCATGTAACACTGACTTGGACAGTCAAACTGAATAAAGTGAAAATTAACAAACAATACAATCCATTCAAATTATAGTATTGTTTGCTGAAAACTTTAATGTCAACACTGAGCTAAGTATAAACACTTGCTTCACTTAGATTGTGGGTGGATCCTGCAACATGTTAATGTGCTACAAATGAATATTTTGAAAAGTGACCCTGCTGATTATGAATGTTACTGGAAAAGCTTAGCTTAAGTTAAATAATCCAGAAGATTGATCAACAATGTTCATAGTACTGTTATATGTCCCAGAACAAAGATGACACTACTTTGGACATTGTTGGTCTTTTTGTAATGGAACTGAGTAAGGTGTAAGTGAACAGAGGATTTATCATGTCTTCCACAAGTGTCACTCTCTTTTCTCTTTATCATGGACTCCACTGGGACCAGTTCTAGATGTTCATTTTTGGGGTGTCCCCAGCCAAGGCTCAAGGGAGAGTACAAAATGTCTGAAATGGTAGCTTACAGGCTTGTGTGCATGTACTAGTAGTTGGAAAACAAGCTCTTCTTAAACATGCCATCTTAAAAGCTTTAGATTGCCACAGTAACATTTTCATTAAACTGGTACATTTTAAAAACTCATGTGCAAAACCCCATTGAACACTCTCTTCCCTGTGTACTCCCCTGATCTTGTAGAGGTGTCTGCCTTAAAGTGAATCAACCAATATGGTTGAAAAATGGCAGGGACCAAGTCCAGATGTTGTTCATGTGGAGGTGAGAGAGTGACTTTTTTTTGTGGGAAAATAAATAAATTATTACTTAAATCTGCCGATGCTAGTTGAAATGGTTTGTTATGTCTTTAACTGGTTTTAAAATCTCAAGTTGGACCCTACATCATTTCCAGTTTGAGAAATTAGGGGACCAAGATGGGGTGAGAGGGATAACAGCTGAATATTACATGACTGTATCACCTCCTGTTTTCACTCTGTCCTTGATTCCTTCATCTCTAAATCGAGCTTCACACCTTAGAAGAGTGTGTAGAGGAGGTAGAGATAGACCTGCTGAAGGAGTGGGTCATTGTTATTTTTGGCCGTTTTAGATAAGTGAACAAAACTTTAACTGTTTCCATACTCCCTCATGTCAGGCCAGATGTGATGATTCGCCTCAAGTCATTACAAGATACCCATGTTTTCAGGCTTAGCAATGCAAAGTGAGGCTATGGAGAAAATAAATCCATTTCACTTAAAATACCAAGTTTAGTGCCAGTTTTTCCTTGCTTTTCTGAACATAGTTTGGATGCATATTATCTTATTCTCATCAACAACTTCACTTTGTCAAGACATCTAAAATATATAGTCTTAGTTTTCTATGAAATCAATAAAGTAAAGTGAACAGAATGTTTGTGTGTAGTTTATGTCTGAAAGCTTTCAGTTTAGTCGAGAATGATCCTGACTGATGAAGCTGAATCTTTTCTCTTCATCAAATTAATATTGATAGAGACAGCACGTTTTTGTTCATTACTTTGTTTAGCAGCTTTGACATGTTAGAGAACATCTGTCATGAAATTTTAAGTTGTAACATTCAAATGAAATCAAAATATTAGTTCTGTTAATTGGAGAAACACTAGAGGCAACAGTTAACAATAAAAGATGGAAGAGACAAGCAAATTTAGGCTAAATTTTTTAACATGCAGAAAGTGCGATGCAGCTGCTTTAAGAACAAGCTATGCTTAGTTGACAACTTTTAGAAGGCATCATAAACATACATGCACTTAGCTGCCAACATGTGAAGCAATTGTATACAGGGTGGGGGTGGGGGTGGGGCTAAGTTTGGTCTAAATATAAGGGGGGCAGGCACCCCGGGCTCCTCCCCTGGATTTGTCAGTGGTTGAATGGCATTCGATTCCATTTTCTGGCGTAGCATTCATTTGTGATATGCAGTCAAACTTCCTGTAACCTACCACCCAAAATGCAAAGACTGAGTGGTCGCCTACAGAAGGTGGTTGTTTACAAGAATAAATTGAAGCGAAGGGGGCCTCTACTGAGAAGAGGTCCAGACACACCTACTTTATGGAAGATAATTTATTGTCCTAACATCTATATTTTCGTGTTATCACCAAAGTTCCTTGTATATTCTAAGAAGCATAGTGCACACAGCAAACATAGAGATCAGAGAATACATCAACTGATCCTTTAGTAGAGGTTAAAAACAATGGAAAATCAGGCCCAAAAAGTGGTCATGGTTGCTTACAGGAGGTGGTGTTTACTAGAGGTTCCAACTGTAAGGCTTTGAGAGGAAACATTTTGGTGTTTTGGATTGGTGGTTGTTCATGGGAAGTAGTTGCTTACTAGAGGTTGTTGTACATGGAGGTTCGACTGTACAGATTTCCTGGTGCTGGAAAATCAGTGTAGAGTTGTTGAAAAAACAAGTCATCAGTGGAAAACTGTTTTAATGTCTTATAGTTTACGTTTAACATTAACCCTTCCATATCTTTAAACCATGGAAATGTCAAGTGAACAGTTTAACTAAATGTCTTAACACGTTCTTGTAGACTAAAAGTGGCAATACAATCCTTGGACCATTATCATAGTAATCAATAAAAGAGACAAGTTCTATTTTTATTATTTACTATGTCTTTTTTGCATATACCATATTCATAGGGTTTTCTGGGGATTTCATCCATTCTTTTTTTAGTAATTGTTTCAGTTGTGATAACCGCAAGTTAGGATTTTCTTCTTTAAGCCGAGGAAGTTCACGCTCTTCATAGGCATTATAAGCAGCTTTCATTCTCTTTTCTGGGTGTTTATCCACAGGTGTTTCAGCAACTTTTAAAACAGCTATAGCATCTTCCACAGAGCGTGCTTCTACAGCGCCTTCTGCTGCCATCAATGCAGCAACCATCTGGTTAGGATTTTCATCCAACAAGTCTTCTTTCTCTTCCTCTTCTTTTTTGCTTTTAGCAGCAGCTGCAGCAGCTTGTGCTGCCTTCCTTTCACGTTCAGCTTGTATAGAAGCCACTGTCACCTTTGTAGGAATACTGCTACCTTTTGACTTTAATTCACTCTCCTCTGCCTTGAGAGCTTCAAGATTGGCTGCTTTGCGTTGTGTTGCATCAAGACGTTTACGCTCTTTATCCTCCTGGTTAAAAAAAGAAAAAACATACTTAAATTTATTACATCCAGTTTAAAAACACTGGTGATCCTTGCAATCTGATTGGCTCTCAGTGGTGTGATGTATTTAGGAATCTAACTGTTTTTTGCTCTAAATTGCACCCTGTTGCCCTAAATCTCATCTTTTCTGTTTAACAGCACTTTTTAAAAAATTGGCTTCTGGACCAATGAAATCAACTGACTAAAATCCTGCGGTTGGATGAGGGGAGGAAGGGATAAAGGAGGCAGTCAACAGAACTGGCCATGGTCCCATGACCCAGCTGGATAGCACCTGCATTCACCATTTGAACAACTGGGGCCTGAAGTTTAAGTAGTGAGGGGCTTGAAGATACATAGTAACTTGTTTGCTTGACAGGCAGGTTCAATCTTGTTCTTGGCTTCCAGCCAGTATACGTAATAGGCAACTGTCATCTTTGTGATACAGCTGTAATTTAAATAAAAATCTACGTGTAATTACTAATGATTAGAATTGTCAAAGCCCTATTTTCGTTTTTACTTTTTAAGCTTCCGTAATTTATCTTGCGCTCAAATTTAAGCTTCTGTAATGACGGGCAGGCTATTTTAAGTCTTACTGTTTCGTGTCTCCCGAAACAAGAAGAAAGCAAGACGTGTCCTCTAGATTTTCTTCAGACTAGGGAATATTTCAAAAACACACCTGACAAGAAACTAACCTTTCTTTGCTGTTTTCTCATAACATGTTTGTCGTTATCTTCCCAATATTTATCCTCTTCTTCCTTCTGTTTCCGCTCCTTTTCAGCTACTTTTGCTGCTTCTTTACGTGACCTCGCTTCTTCAGCTTTTGTATTTACCCCTTTAAATTTCTTAGGCATCCTAAATTCTGTTTTTAACACAAAATTCAGCTTCGTTCTGGTGCAATAACAGCTTTGTAGCCGAGCCTGATAAGGCAACATTGCGGCTGTGTATAAAAGTGGGACGGGGACAAGGGGAGGAAAGTGACTGATATCGACTTTTTCAATAATCATTATCGTCCCCGCGTCCCCTGCGTCCCTGTGTTTGAACGCGTCCCCGTCGTCGTCCCCGTCCCCGCGTCCATACTTGATGTCCCCAAGTCCCTAGTCTCGCGTCCCCAAGTCCCCACACACGCGTCCCCATGTCCCCGTCCTCTTGTCCCCGTCCCACTTTTATACACAGCCCAACATGGCGGTCCCAAGACCAAAGTTGTCTGAGCTGAAAATCATAACTAGGGACCGACTGGTGGAAATTTTGGAATCCGTAAGTAACCGTAAAGAATAAAGAAATATTCGGGGGCAATTGATGTTCCCATGTTTTTAATGCCGGTTGAGATCTTTAAGTAAAGCTTGATGTCCTTGTAGGTCTAGTCAGTGTACTATTTGCAGCTTTAATACTTTCACTTTAATAACCTTTATAATTTCAGGTTCTTAGTGATGCTTTTTCGAAGTATACTTACTGGCCTTCTTTCTTTTTTTTGTTATTCCTTGTTGATCGATAACGGTAACCAATTATAACCCTGACAAGGGATGTTAACATTTCAATAGTTTGAGAGCTACATACATTACACGTTTATATTTCAACTTCTCTTAAGAAACAGCTGACCGGTACAGTAGAGCATTTTACAGTTACAGAAAGTTGATCTAGTTTTTATACAATCCTTCTGCTTTCTTATATAAATGGTGTTATTTTTATGCTAACTAGTATTTTTCTGACAATTTTATTAAGAAAACAAAGAGGTTTGTATCAAAACAATTAGTTCAAGCTCAGCCTCACATTCACTCGAAGGCTAAGGTACTAAGCCCACATCTCTGCAATGGTCTATAAAAAATCCAATACAGTACGAATGACGGGGGTCAAATTAAGGAAGCCTTGATCTAAAACGGGATTAATCAATTTAAAATCATACGTTTCCCTGAAAATTATGTAGGGTATTAACAGACAGTAAAAAAATTTCTTGAACTAGGCAAAAATTGACATTTCAAGAATGGGATATCAATTTGCATTTTAGAGTGGGATCCAATAATTTATTGGCCTTGGGCATCATGCTGTGCTGAATGTCTGTGTCAGGGAAGACAGTTGGTTACTCTTGAAAAATATTTGACTTGGGGGCTGGGTTGATTTCTGATTATGTAATGGGAGCCGGTGGGGAGGTTGAAGTGGAGAGTTGGGATTACTGCAGAAGAGATGGTCTCCACAATTTACTTCTTCAGAGATTAGGATCTTAGTAGACTCTCAAGTTAATACAGGAATAGCTGCTAGCTGAAAAGGAGAGTATTCAACATGTTACTCGATCTCGATCGTAGTCATATGAAAGAATGGTGAGTTGATCAGTCAAAATATTATAAATGCTGAATAATGTTGAGAACTGTTCTGCCACCCTAATTTTGGTTTTAGTTTCTAAAGTTAGTTTTTACATTTCAAAATATTTTTTTTCTTCTCTTTATTGCTAGGTACCAGAAACCAAAGACCTTGTGATTGATCCTCAGTTAATGAAACCTTTGGACCATTTTGCTGGAGTATCATTCCTGAAGGTCTTTTTTCTTTAAATTTAAGTGTGAGGAATTTCTGCTTTCAATTAGTTTAATAATGGACACCTCACTAAGATAGAGACACAGAAATAAAACACAAACAGCGGTGATAAACATATCAAACTTACGCATTTTAATAACTTGACATTTCGTATGCTACGCAACATACATTTTCAAAAGTGGAATAACGACCGTTACAATTTTATGAAAACTATATATGAAATGTAAATAAGGGGTCCGCTGTTTGTGTTTTATTCCTTGTTAAACTACGATGGCCCAAGAACAAAAGCCTTTAGAGACACAGAGTTGACCCCTTCCATTCTTTAGTGATCTTGATCTGACCAAGGAAGAAATGGGAAGGGATGGAGGGAGGGGGGAGAGAGAGGGATGATGAAAGTTATTTGTTGAATTAAGAATTTGGGAGTCTTACGTATATAAATTATTAAGCTAAATGATAACAATGAAACCTATCAATGGGTAGTGGAAAACTGAACCACTTGGTAGACCAAAGAACTGAGGTGAAGAAAGGAAAAAAGAATATGAACAGATATGAGAAGTTCATGGGCAAACATGCTTTGTAGATTCAAACCAATCAATTTTATGCCATAATTCTGTTTCAGAAACATGGGGTAAATAAGATCTTCAAACTTGAAAGTGATCGCCTTGATGTTGGTGGAAACAAGTAAGTTGGTAACATACAATATTTCAGCAATGTTTTATTAAAATTACTTTGCTCCATTATATAACAAGTAAATATTTGCAAGGAAACAATCCGTATTGTTAGTAGCATTTTTGTTATGATTGAAGGTAAATATATTTTCCCACCTTCAGTTGCCAATTAATATAACAGAGCAAAAACAATAATTTCTATTGTTTCCAATTGTCAGCTGTCTGAGGACGACACTTTGATATTTTGTAGGAGAATATATTTACTGAGACCAGAGTTATTGTTAACCAAGTATATTGCAGGTAAGGGGGATTTTTCTTAATTTGAAATCTGCTTGTGTGCCTAACATAATTTGTAGAACTAATATTAAATTAATGTCAGGGCTTTCATGCATTTTTCACTTCACCTGGTACCCCAGGAGATTTGCTATCATAATTAAAAGAGCCCTTGAATAACCCCTGCTGGCATTTAAAGGTATTGAAAACTTCATTATTTTTGAGCAATCATTGGTATGGAAAATTTTCCATCAAATCTGATGCTCTTTACAACCACAAATTCAAAATGTTCTCCTCCACAGATCACATTAACAATGACAAAACTAGTGGGAAAAGCAGATCATATAAAATTGTGTTTGTTCCTAAAAAGGTCAGTGATATCAGTCTAGAAATAGACCATGATATTGAATAAATGTTACAGTTCAATGTTGAAAAAGCATCTCAGGTCCTGACAGATTGCTTCTTATTAAACTTACATGCACAGTGACTATGGAATAACTGTACTCAGTCATGCATGCCATTCTTAGATGTGGTCAGTTGATATTTCATATGCTGCAGTAAACATTTTAGAATGTTTTAAACTTAAACTAAGATAATTTTCTTTGGAGACATTTTCAAAATTTGGTGTCTATGGGGGTGAGGGGGATGGTGTGGAAATAGATATCAAGTACATATCAAGACAGTGTTCATTTGTTTAAAAGATGGATGGTTTTTACTTATCTAGTGAATAAAGCAAGTGGTTTATTCCCTAACACTTGTTTAGTGCCATCCAGCATTTGATCAACTGGGGCTAGGTTGTGTGGTTATGGTATTGTTGTATGATCATTTCCTTAATAGAAATTTTTTATTTTCAGTTGTGTGTGTGTGAGATTATTTTGGAACAAGAAGGAGTGTGCGGAGGTGATGTTACAGATCATTTTTCTTAGTATGACCTCATTTTTTTCGCATTTGATTGAACTTTTGTGAAAAAAGTTAACCTTACTAATTATGTCCTTTTTTTCATTGCATGAACTTTGATCTCAAAGAATTGTATATTAGACCATAAGTTTTTTGCTGGATGAGTTTACTGATTATTACTTTAATGCATCAAAGCAGTATTGTATAATTCTGCTAAAGATGTACAGTCGAACCTCTTGGTATGGACACCTCTCTAGGATGGACACCTTTGTATTATGGACAGTTTCCAATGTCCCAACAGAATTCTCATATATTTTCAGATTCACCTGATTGGGATTCGGGGTTCACCTGATCAGCACAGTGTCTGTAATAAAGAGGTTAAGTCTATTTGAATTTACTCTCTGGGGCCAAGATTTAGTGTCTGTTGTCTGTATTAGAAAGAGTCCGTATTATGTAATACGGACTCTTTCTAATACAGACAACAGACAATAAATCTTGGCCCCAGAGAGTAAATTCACATAAACTTTACCTCTTTATTACGGACACTGTGCTGATCAGGTGAATCCCGAATCTCAATCAGGTGAATCTGCACAGCGTTAATCTCGTCTGGCTGATAAGTTATGCAAGTTAACTTCAAAAGCCCAGTCGCTGTATATCAAACAACGATTTGCAAAAGGTGTACAGAGGAACATAACCGGCTTTTTTAAAGCTTGAATGACTACAGATAGCATAAAGATGTTTTCTATTACATTTTGTACTCTATAGTTACTGTTTACCACTCTTTCAGAATTGTGCTTTATGTTACAACAGTAATATTATTACATGCAGCATTGCGCTGTGCCTCGTTTCGTGTTAAAACAATGATTTGTCTACAACTGTACATACATAGCTGATATGTACAAAGTTGAATGCTACTGAAAGACAGAGTCTTTGTATTGTGAATTAATAAACTTAAATGCAGTTTAAAGATGACTGTAAGCCTGGTTTTAGCTACTGAGCACTTAAAACTGTAAGTGCAGTCATAAAAGTGACATCATCGTAGTGGCCTCTTTTATACTGACCCCTCTCTAATATGGACACTTCGCTCTGTACCTTCGGTGTCCGTATTAAAGAGGCTCGACTGTACATGTTCAGCTAATTAAAAGTAAAATTTAAAAAAAATATCCAGTTTTCTACTTGTTGAATAATCAGCTTGATTGGACATAAATGTGGTTCCAAGCATGAAATATTCTTCCCTTTGAAGAAAACTCTGCATCAACTGTCAGCCAGGAATCAATTGCCATGCTTGCTGAACTCTACCCACCAATAGTTATGAGAACTTTTAAAAAGGTTTGTTCCCTTTTTGTCTATGGTAAAGGAATAGCTGAGCCTACAAGAGCTGACCATTAACACAGGGAATGACTTTGGATTTCAGATTTATCTTCTGATGAATTTCAACTAGAATTTATTCCTTTGGATGAAGATGTATTGACTTTAGAGGTGCCTAGCTTTCTCAAAGACTATTTTCTTGTAAGTACACATTTAGTACATGGGTTGCTTTCAGTTGTGTCTACAGTCTTCAGTTTTGTTATTTCATGATTTTATCCAACAGTGCTGATGGAGATGTAAGGGGCTCTTCTAATACTTATTATCAGTAAATAGAAACTCTTCAGATTCCATCATTGTCTTTAATAAAAACATCTAGGAGAGTGGGTGGGTGGCCAGTGGATGCACATTACAGCTTCACAAGGTCAGTTACCCCTCACTGTTTAGACTCCCTGTCAGTGTCTAGCTTGAAGGATATGGTCTGAATTCCCTTAGAGTGTTTTTTTACTGACCACAGCTCAAGGCATGAAATTAGGCCAGACATGGAGAAACCATAGGCTTATTGTTCCAAGCCTTTTCACCCTTATTTTAGCCTGTGTGGTAAGTGTGATAGGGGCAAGAGGGAGGAGACTCTCTAATCCCGCCCTTTTTATTTTTAAGCCCCCTTCCTATTTTAAGGCTGCCACTCAAGTCCAATTACTATTATTAGTTTGAGGTAATTGATTCCCTTATACATAGCACTGGCCCCTTATTTGAAATTGCTTACTAGTCATATTTTTTCGTACTGTCTTGTGTTGTTTCAGGAGGGTGTTCAGACATCTGTCTCTTTTGTGGCTCGTTCCCTCGTCACATTGCAACAGCTTTATGGTACAATACCAACTATGTATGGATTAGGAAATTGTGCAAAGGTGTGTACCAACATGTCGAGAAAGACAACTAAAACAGGGCCATTGGGGCTTTAATTCAAGTGAACATGTGGTTGTCATAGTCCTTGTGCATGTGAGTTTGTGTGACTGACAGCTATTGATTCTCAAAGCCATCCTGGTCGTCGTCGTCAATGTATTACATTGTAATAGTCTTTGTTTTCATGTGCAATGTGGTCGTTGTGGTCTTCGTGCATGTTGTGTTTGTCTGACAGCTTTATAGAACATACTCAGCCTTCTATGAGAGTTGCTTGCTTGATCCAGCAATGAACTGTCCTGCGCACGATATGTATTAATTTCCTCATCTTTGTTTTCGTTTGATGTATTTTGACCATACATGTTGCAATTTGAAAAATGAAGCTCGCTTACCTTTCTGCCAACAAAGGTACATCAAAATATACAATATATATAAATATATATTGATCTGAGGAGTGCCATACATGTAGTGCGGTATGAAACTAAGTAGTAATAAAATGCCACGTCGAATCTCAAGTTGACACCAGACAAACTAGATTAAATATATAAATAAATGTAAACAAGTTTGGAAAGAATCAACAGAGATTTCTCTCTGTGTATCTATGGGCCACAGTTTCAGTGAGGAAGTTGCTCAAAGCTTGCTCAAAGCAGCTTCATCCTGTAGTTCAGGAGATGAAGAACATGATTTTTACCTTGCAGGTAGTGGGAGAAATAACTAAAAGCATTTTAGATGAGGAAGGGGATTATAAACCTGTGGATGGACCCGAAATCAGTTCACTGATCCTAATTGACAGGGGTTAGTTGCTCAGTCCTAGCCTGCTTATTTGGGTCAACAGATTCTTAAGTGTTGTTACTAGCTAGCATAGCATAGGAAAAACAGTAGTGTTAACTGGGTGCACAGTAATAAGCAAGTGGTGTGGCAGTAAAGTAGTAGTAGTAGTAGTAGTAGTAGTAGTAGTAGTAGCAGCAGCTGCAGCAGCAGTAGCAGTAGTAGTAGTAGCAGAAGCAGTAAAGTAGTAGTAGTAGCAGCTGCTGCAGCAGTAGCAGTAGTAGTAGTAGTAGCACTAGGGCACCTATAGCTGAAGTTACCTTCTTACACAATTCGTTAACATGATTAGACCTGGAAAGCCGATTGTCGATAATGAGACCTAATGATTTTGTGTGATCAACCTTGTTGGCGGTGTGCTGACACTGAATGGCCTTTCTTCTTACACATTTCTGCTTGCCAACTCAAGCAGAAATGTGTTTCTGTCCGTGGCAGGACTACGGAACATTTGACTTTTGAGGAGGGAGGGGTATGGATGATTTGGTTTGGGTAAGAATTTTTTTTCTCCCCGACATATAACGGTGTAAGATTATTTTCCAGCATTATGGGCCATGAGAAATATTTTTTCCAGTGCGAGATATTTTTCGCCAGGCATTTCGTCGCAAGGTTTTTTTCCTCTGAACTCAGTCTGCAGGATTTTTTTTTCTGCAACCACCCATATCCCCCCCACCCCACCCACCCACCTCAAAAGTCAAATGCTCGGCCCTTAGCAACGTTTCGTAAAAAGATACGCGGCTATTCAATGTGGTATAATGCAAATGATTCCTAAAATGTAGTGAAGGGCTGTTTTATCTACAAATATTAAACTGTACTATATTTAGTCAGATATCCCATAAAGATAAAGAAGGAACTAATTTTGCCAATTATTTTTGTTGTATTGCCTTCAAGGTGTTGACTTTGTTACACCACTGTGTTCTCAAGTCACTTACGCTGGAGTGCTTGATGACACCTTTGGTATCAAAAGTGGTAAGTTAGTTACCCTAGGAAAAAAGGTTCTAAACTGTGGTAGTAATAAAGGCGGTTGTTTTAAAATAAACTGTGGTGCGGCTATCTCTGTGGAGGAATAAAACCCCAAAATTTGGTTTTATTAACCATGTTTATAACTTAATTTCCCACTGTAGAAAGATTCAAAGCTAAGATTGGAAGCGCCATCTCATGTCTGAGAAATCTTGCCGTTCGTCTCGGATACGTCACCGAAAGATCTTGACCGAGAAGGCCTGGGAAGATGCCGTTCAGGGACTCGGACTAGGCAATAAGAAACCGTTTTTGATTGAAAAAAAAAAAAAACACTCACGGGGACTCTTTCCCTGCGGAAAGGTTTTTTAAGTGTCTATTTTCTGACTTTCTTTGTATTTGACAATGATGAAATTAGGCCGGTGAAAAGTCAAGTGACGTTTTTATCGTTAATGTTTTTTTTTCAAAAATATAAATCTAAATCGATTCCTATTTTCTAGACTAATGTTGCCATAACCCGCGGAAATGCGGGTAACGGCGATATCTGCGAACCAATGCTATGTAGGAATGTGCGGAGTGCAACAACACCTTAGCCGACTATCACAACGGATCCAAAATTATGTGACGAAGAACATTAAATAATAATACATGTTTTTTATTTTTATATATAGTTTTGATTCTCACATTTCTTGACGTGGCGCTAGTTGTAGTCCGTTTTATCTGGGTCAGCACTTTTTAACACCTGTCGAAAGGCCCTTTGCCACCTTATGAAGTTTACACAACGGAGTATTCCTTATCGTTTTGGATTAGCCGGTTAAGCACTGCGTTTTACAGATTAGGTTTAAGCACTACCTTTACTGATTAGGGTTAAGCACTGCCTTTACTGGTTAGGGTTAAGCACTTCCTTTACTGATTAGGGTTAAGCACTGTTTCGAAACTGGTTAGGTTCCTTTTTTGGGTTGGGGTTGAAGCTATGTGTACTTTAATCTACCTTGTGTAAACTTCATAAGGTGTCCAAGGGCCTTTCGACGGATGTCAACGAGTGCTGACCTTTTATCTACAGGTGTTGTAGAGTTTGGCCCCGAGATAACTGGAAAAGACCAAACAACAAAAATGTTGCTGAATGACCAAGATCAGGTGAAACGAAAAATAATTTAAAAGTTTATAACTGAAGAAACCTGTCCGATATTCTTGAATGGGCCACTCTCAATATTTCAAGTAGTTATCGGCTCGGCTCTCCAGAGCTTTAGTGGCGTTCAGCAGATAGAGTGAATAATTTTATATACATTCTCTGTTAGCTTATTGTCATACATTTTTGTCTGCTGTTTTTTTGTAAATGTTCAATGCTGTTTACACTGACAACTTCTAAAGTTTTTTAACATACTTTTTGGTTTTGATGAAAGGTTTTCAGCGACATTCGCGATCGTCATTTTTCAAATGTGTTTGGTTATCTCAGCCAGAAAGCGAAGGATGTTCAGTCGGGATATGATGTAAGTAGAAGTTTCTGTGTGAGTTATTGTGTTAGAAACTGCGTTCAATTTTACTGTCAGAGGAAAACCAAATAGAGATCTTCGTGCTTCATCACTGATCGTTTTTTGGAATTGTCGTTTTTATTCCCATAGTTTTTGGATTGTGTACATCGACACAGATAACTTGTTTTATCTCACACGATGAAGTTGATTCAAATTCTTCCATTTTGTTTGGTTGGTAAGGGTGAAGAAAAATATCAGTTGTTTGTGATGTTGCAGAAGTGTGATCATGCTGTCTTTGGAACTCTTCTCTTTTCTCAAGAATGTTTTCTATTTCCAATCGCCAAGCGCGACGCTCTTTATATTCGGTTTTAGGTTCACCTCATTTTTTCTGATGTTAAGCGTCTCCAGAATCGCCGCCCTCAATTGACTGTTGAATGCGAAACAGTGGAGAAATGGATTCACAAGAGAGTTTAGCTGAATCAGCAGCTCTGACCAACGAAAAAAGGAACTTGTACGTAAGAACGGAGCAGCCATTCCAAAGAAAAGTACTGTGAGCGAGGGAACGTAGCAGACCAGCAACACAACTGTTAACATTAAGGTGTTTTTGGCAACGACCTGATTCTCACGCCTTTTTCTGATTTGTTCAGTGTAGTTCATTTCAGTATTAACTCGCTTGTGCATTCCACGATAAACCCTGATGTAAAAATACAAGATTAAGGTCACGCATACCGCCCCTGGAAGTGTAAAGATAGTGTTCAAGATTTTTAGATACCTGTACTGCACCCCAGCGGCCTTAAGTATACGCCCCGGAGTTGTTGTCAACAGAGCTAACAGCCATGCCACTATCGCCAACTTTTTTGTCCGGTTTATGCGGAAAAGAGCTTTATAGTACATCCACTTTGTTACTGCCACATATCTCTCCCAAGCGATCACAGTCAGATGGTACAGTGATGTACAAGCAGAAGCGTATAGTACCAACTGATAAGCAAACGCTATTCCACAAATTGTATGACTCAAATCGTTACGGAGAAGTAGCACGTCTAGACCTACCGCCATACTAGCTAATAACAATCTCGACCCAGAGCTCTTCTGCGCGCTTTCCCAAACCCGTAAGCACTGGGGTCGAGACATCCTCGGAGACCCAGGGGCAGATAGTGGGACGAGGAAAAGTCTAAACGGGCGGAAAAATATATGGCACGAAGAACTTCTCGCCGTTCTTTACTTTTCTTAATAATAGCGGTAATCTTTTCCGCTCCACTTTTACTTCAAATTTCGAACCTGAACCTTGCCAGATGATGCTTTCCCTTGTTGACGCTTTTTCGAAAAGTTTTCCGCTGTTTGTGTAGCTCTATGGGTGGCGAATGGTAAAATCCGAGACTCGCCGAGACGCCGAGATCCTAGTTAGAAATCCGAGCCCGAGACTCTTTGGTAAAAAGTTTCGAGACTCAAAAAACGTAAATACAAATTCTGGATTTTATTTTTCCTGTTTTATTTTCTTATAATGACGCTATGGCAAAAGTAAATGGAATTCAGTAATTAGAAAAGGATTTTGAATTGAGCAATTTGAAAAGGTAAAACGTAAGCTTTTGCGGGTTATCTACTAACACAAAGACGCCGAAATGCAGCTGTCAAGTTCAGCCACTGATGAAAAAAAACCACTTGTGCTACGATTTGGCATTTACGCGGTGCAACAGTTATAAAAAATGACATGAGAAGGAGCAGCAAAAATGCAGACGACACTGTGAAACTGAAATGCGTAATCCATGAAATCTGAAGAATTTAACTTAATTTTTATGCAGCTTACACAAAAGTGCTGACGTGTGTTTCCCCAAAAAATGTGAATTGGTGCGGATAAGCAGAGAAAGATCGCGTTCCTTTCTTCTTTCTTCCACGCGCTAGAAAAACAAAAATCTTTTTCGATACAGAATTACTTTGTTTTACAATATAAACAGCCTTAAAACAGAAGTAATGTTTCTTCTCAATACTCCAATTAAATTACAAAATCTTCCCATGTCCAAACCAGAGTTGATTCATTTAGAAGCTGCTACAGAAGTAAAGAGTGATTTGTGTTCCTAAAACGTCTAAAAACTGCTGCGGCCGTCCTTCGGACATTGAACCGTACTTTGCCATTTTAAATTCAGTGATTGAAGTCGGTTTAAGAAAAATTGGGTATGTGCCAGTGTGTTTACCGGTCTTAACCGTTTTTTTTTTTTTTCATCAGGTTAAGAAAAAAAGTGTATGGTTAGTTTTTTTGCAACCGCCTCGATTGCTTAACGCACCTAATCGATAAATTAATCAATCAATCATTTATTTAGCCTTCACCATACAAGCAAGCACCTCTCAACGGCGAAAATTGCTGTGTTCACGTCGCGCACACATTCAAATAGCATGCTAAAGAACTTCACAAGCCCGGTACACCGGTTACAGAAATTTCTGTAAATAAAATTCATGCAGGCGGCGGTGTAAGTAGTACAATTACAAACACGTTGAAGTGTTTGCTTTAAACTGATTAGGTTTCAGTTTGGTCATTGTTTTGATTAAACGCAGGGTTTATTAAGTCAAGGCTGGGTCCGCAGCTGGCGGCGTTTTCGTGCCTGTAGACGTCCCCTTTAATGTTGTTTCTAGCAGAAAAAACCGCATGATTTTCCAAACTGCGAGAAGCAATACCCGATGCGAGAAGGAAGCACGCGTGATATTTTTTCTCGCGCGTGTCCTCCTCTCTTCCCACGCACACTTGTCTCGTGCCCCATACATCGTATGTGGCTGCTTCTCAAGCCGTCTGCACTAGGACTACTAACTGTGACTTGGGCTAACTCCGCAGTAATGGAGAAAATGCGATTGTTGTTATAGAAACGACAGAACCTGTCAACTGTGTCAGAGATGAAGAAGTTTGTGTCTGATGAACTAAGAGGGTTGAGGGATCAACATAAGGGACTGGCCATACGTAAGTTGAATGTTCACTCAAACACCCTTAGTACGCGAAACACTGAACAAGGTGTCCGTAGTGCCAAAATACGAAAGTAACAAAATACACAGGACATTAACATCGTCAAATTTTTTATTTATAACCTTCACAAAGCCGTTGTTCCGCGGACTGTGCCTATGGAATCATGAAAAAGTTGCTCATTTATGCATTTTTAAATACAGACCGTCCTTTCCATAACTCGTTTGATACTAAAATAGTCTGAAATTGACGTCTACAATTCATCCTTTCCGGCTTACGGTATTGAAGCGTTGGGAACATCGGCATCCTGTTAGTTGAAGGTCTTTTGTTTACGTTCAGCTACGTTGAAAAAGGAAAGGCTTATTACAGTACACAGTTGACAATGAAGTGTCCCCATTACCGAGTTTGACTTTCTATAAGAATCTGTTGGTTGGGCAAGAAACAAGTGTCCATTGTCAGCATAACTAGTGTAAGGGCTTTTCCCAGGGACAAAGAAAATTGTCCGTATTGACTGTATAGGGTTTAATGAACCGAAAACAATTGTGTAATTGTACACACTTTGGGCATCTTTCTGATGAGCAGTTACGACATTTATATATTTCCATCGACCACCATTATTTGTAGTCTGTCCCCTTTGTTTCTACATCTTACCTGGCCTTTCAAATTCTTCAAGCTACTGACTCACTGACTGGCTGACTCACTATCTGACGGACTGTCTGAGGGATTGTCTGTCTGTTCGACTAACTGACTGACTCATTGTGTGATTGACTGACTGACTAACTGACTGAATGAGAGACTGTCTGTCTGTTCGACTAACTGACTGACTCATTGTGTGATTGACTGACTGACTAACTGACTGAATGAGAGACTGTCTGTCTGTTCGACTAACTGACTGACTCATTGTGTGATTGACTGACTGACTAACTGACTGAATGAGAGACTGTCTGTCTGTTCGACTAACTGACTGACTCATTGTGTGATTGACTGACTGACTAACTGACTGAATGAGAGACTGTCTGTCTGTTCGACTAACTGACTGACTCATTGTGTGATTGACTGACTGACTGACTGACTGAATGAGAGACTGTCTGTCTGTTCGACTAACTGACTGACTCATTGTGTGATTGACTGACTGACTGACTGACTGAATGAGAGACTGTCTGTCTGTTCGACTGTGTGATTGACTGACTCCTAGTCTCCATGCCAGAAAAGTACATTTCATACAAATTCTTTTATATATGCAATTTATACTAGATTTTTTCCGGCAAAAACTAAACCTAACTAAAACTAAAATTTCCAGATATTGGTGCGTGCGAGACGGTGCTGAAGACTAAGACGAAGGAAACCTTTGAACGGCGGCTTCGCGCAGAGCACAGTATGTAACGTTCATGGTCTTTTTTTGCTTTGTTTGTTCATAAAAACAACTTGTCATGGTTTGAGCCATCAGGTAGTCTTTTTTAATTGCTCCTTTTTTGTAGCTGGTTATTTGTGTAAAGGAGTTTATTTGCTTGCAAATAAAAATGTTTATGTAACCTAGTCACGCAATGATTTATGTTAGTTTGCCAAGAGGGGCACTTATTCCTAGTCACGCATTCACCTTTAACATAGGTAATCGGCAGGGAAGAACTGAGAGCAGGGTCCAATTTGACACAAAATAGTCAAGTATCGATCACACGACTATCACGAGATCAATCGGAAAATTACAAGCCGGGAAGTCACTAGCTGGTAAATTACTTGCGGGAATATTACTTGCTGTAAAACTACTAGTCTGTCACGAGCTCGTCCGGAAAAGTACTTAGCCTCGACTTCATTTAAGGTTAGGGTATAAGACAAGCTGTGTTCCCGAAGTCTTCCTCTTGGTCTCCAGACGTAACAAGCTTTGCGAATTTGACCAGTCCTCCTCCTCCCTTCCTCCCTTCCTCCCTTCCTCCGCCTCTCTTAATATTAGTTTATTTACTCTGGGTGCCTTTTTTCTCCGCCCTCACCTTTGCCAGAGCGTAAATAATCAAATAATCATAGCTAATTAAGTTTATTTGAAGATGTTATATTTTTAAAATCAATAAATCGGCCATCTTGCGTGGCCAAAATTATACCCAAACACATCGTTGTTCCTTATTTCTTTAAGCGCTCTTGCAAACATAGCTCGACTGATGACCCCAGAATTTAGCCAAAGGTTTTCTTTATAATAAGGGCATAAAAGACAAGCGGGCAAGGAGGCATAAATGGGTTTTTTGGCGTCCAATTTCAGTATATGCTTTAGACGTCAAATAAAAATTTGGACTTTGACCATACCGTCGTTGACAATTAGCCTGTAATTACACATTTTAAACAATATTGAAAAATATAAGAAAAGGAACAACTTGAAACTTGTGTGGGGAAATTATATCGGAGAGAATGCTGAGTGTGAAAATATTTCCTCAGAGGTCGCCACTGCTAGTTGACAAGTGTCGCGTTTCCCTTAAAGACCTTTGCGGACTCTTGATTTCTGTACAGCTTTCATAACGCAGCACAAAGTTCGTTTGTTAGAATAACACGCTGCTAAACGTCATTTATCAACGAGGTTGTTTTAGACTTCAGTTTGTTATTTCTTCTTTGCTGGTATGAACGTGACATTTAATAGCCAGTAAATATATGACAATGAGAGTAATGTTCTTTCTTTGTTGTTATAGATATGCTAGAGCTGATTGAAGACAAAGAAGATATTGATTACATAGAAGAATGTATCATAAGACAGGTTTGCCCCTTCTAACGGAGTATTCAATGCAAACAAAAAGACACTGCCACTTTAATGCAAATACGTGTAATTGCAAGAGGTTTTATAACTGCAATGTGTTGAATTTAATTAACCATCTGTTTATTACATGTATTATCTTGTCAATAGCTTCCTCTGAAAATTAACACCTTAGTCCTTCCACAGAAGTGGTATAGTCTGTGGGAACCGATTACGCCTTTTTTGATGTGGAATCTTTTTACCTTGTGGTGGACACATGATCGCTGATGAGGTCATAGCCTTTCTTTTGTCTTTATCTCATGAATAAAATGCGGCGGAATCTCATTAGGATAAGGCCATGTGAGTCATGTTACGACTCAGTGGTTTTAAATCACAGGCGAATTACATTATCCTACCAATGGATAATTTTCTAAGCTTTTAGTCAACCAATAAAGAAGCATTGACTTACCAAAACTGTCCAACGGGTTAAAGTACCCTGATCTTATCTTCATGAGATTCCTCCGCATTTTTTTCAAGAGATAAAGACAAAAGGCATGGACTTTAATGTATGCCACCGCAAGTTAATGAAATTCGACAACAAAAAAAAGGGCTCACTTGGTCCCTACTATACTACTCGCAACAGAGTAGATTAAAGAAAAAGACAAGTTTAATGTTAGCGTTACCACAAGAGTCCCTCAAAATAGCATTTTAAAATCAATCCAAGTTTTATACTGTGAAATACTGAAAAGCAAACTTCATCGTGCTTAAGTGTTGCTAAAGAGGTTTTACTTGAATAGTCATACCATAGCATTGTGTCCACAGACTTAAATCTAGCAGCAGCGAAAAGCCTGGTTAAGTGAGATTCTTAAGTGATATAAAGTAAACATAAAATTTTCATGGTCTACAGGTGAAGTCACTGAAAACTCTACAACTATTGTGCCTGCTTTCTGTAACGCGCGGTGGTAAGTTTTAGGAACATGGACCCAGCTGTTTCAATCTCGGAATCAATAATTATTTGATAACAATTTTGCAAGTGTAATTTAGCATTGAAGCAATAACCATACTCCGGCCTAATTGAAAAGGGATAGACTATAAAAGATCGTTGCTCATGTATATATCTGTCGCAACCGTTCGTCGATAGGATCCCTCAAATGCCTACAATTCCACAATTGGTTTCTTGCTATTTAATCCTACATCGACTGCAAATTACTCTTGTAGAAGTTTATTAAATTGTTCTAAGGTTAGTCCCAATTCTGTGTTTACTGTAAAGAGAACGTTAAAATTGTCAACTCTTGGTAATTCAACCTAGATTCGGGTTTGGTCTAGATGTACATGTATCTAGCGTCATCCGAGCATGAATTTGCTTAATTGAGCATGTATGTTGCGGTTTGGGTCCACACCCCGTCGCCAGAACAAAAAATAAACGAAAATAGATCTATATGTCTATGAGTGTTTATTTGAAAAACATTGTAAACGAGTTACCTAACATTTCATTACAGTTTATTTCCGTAACGTTAGTGCACTTGGCATCATACTGTCTTAGAACCTTGTGAACAGTTCCGTTTAAATCTCGTTATTACTATTATTAATTTATAGGAATTGAACCCAAACTGCATCAAACTCTGAAGCACAGTTTCCTTCAGGTGCGTTAATACATTTGTAATGCTTCTGCTATGTTTCCAACCACTCGAGTTCGGTTTTATCGCCTTTCATCATCACTCGTTATAGAGACGCAATATGAGGTTTCTTCGCAGGGTTCGGCAGTGTAGTCAAACTTTTTTCGAAGAAGACAAAATAAAACGTGGTACAAAACGGAAAGACAGTTTGCAACATGAGTTACTTAAGTAATCAGAATTGTAAGCGAATAGTGTTTAATTTGCCCCGGAGACTTTGTCAGAAACTACTGTCCTTAAAAATCCGACTCTACAAGTCATTGCTTGAGAGCTCTGCTTTGTGCCTTACAGAGCCCTTTGCAACCATAACATTGATTCTCATGGATACATGCTATTTGTTTTGTGCTTTCTAAACTCACTCGATATTGTTGCTTCAGGTTTAGTGTGAGTGATATCCATGTTTAGTAGGTTCCCAGGTAACAGTGCACTGTTGCCCTATGACGTTAGAGACTTTTGGCCGGAAACAGTCAGCGTTAGATTTCACGTGAAAGCAATCCAGCCATAGAATTGTTGGCTTCACACTAGGGACCTAGGTGCACTTGAAGTGACGTATTCATCACGTGGACGCGCATGCTCGATCCTCTGCCTTCGTAGCGTAGCGTCGGGCCTGAAGAACCAATGCTCGCAGGGTACCCCTAGTGAGAATTGGCCTATTAATCCAAGGTTTGTAGAAATTTTTTTGTTTTGTTAACAGAGTTTTGGTCATGGCCACATGTTGACGTTTAGTAGTCTTAAGCAACTGGGGCTTTACACGGAATTCGATTCACAGGTGAGCCACTAAGCTTTGGCTTCTACCACTACCACCAATACTACCACTACCCTACCACTAACACCCCACCACTAACACTAACACCCTACCACTAACACTCCACCACTAACACTACCACTAACACCCCACCACTACCACTAACACCCCACCACTACCACTAACACCCACCACTACCACTAATATCCCACCACTACCACAAACACCCCACCACTACCACTAACACCCCACCACTACCACTACCACTAACACCCTACTTCTACCACTACTACTATCACTGTTCTTTAGATAATGATAGAATTAGGCGATATATCCAATATGAAAGAGAAATATAGATCTTTCTGGCGACACAGCCTTGAACATTCGAAGAAATTAGAATCCTATAAAGTATTTAGAAATGAATACTCTACATCCGATTATTTGCACCAGCTAGGGCCTAGGCCCAACGCGGAATTTTTCATGAGACGAACCTAACTTAGTTAAGTTCATGAAAAGCTCGACGTCTGGCTTCGTTAATCTTTCCGTCTTCAGACGGATGAAACGTCTAAAGATCGTTTCCAGGACAAACCGTTGATCTTCACATGCGACGAACTAAACTAATTAACGAAAAGTTTGTAGACAGCGTATACTTAGCCTCGTTCGGCTGAACTTGCGTTTTGGTTTGATCAGTTGATTGGTTCAACACGTCCCAAGTTCGACGTCTGACCCACAGACGACCTGAACTTAATTTAGGTCGACCCAAAAAGGAAAGGACAAAAAGAAAATTTCAATGAAAGGTGAAACTTAGTCAAGTTTACTCACAAACTTATGATTGAACTAGGTCAATATCAGATCGATCAAAAATACTGAAATACTCTTCGCAGAGACAAACCTTTTAAATAAACTGAATGAAATAGTACCTGACATAAAAAAGATATTAACATCAAAAGGCATAAAACTTCTCATAAACTCTAACGACTATCATGTCAATAAGCTCCTCCTGCACGTACTAAGTGAAAGTAATGTAACTTAAGTTAATTAGTGTACTAGGTTAGCTTTTGCAATACTGTAAAATGTTACGGTCATGCAAATATAGCAATTACTTACTTACCACTACCCCTACCACTATCAATACCATGACTACAACTATTACTACCACTACCCCTACCACTATCAATAACATGACTACTACTATACTACAACTATTACTACCACTACCAATAACACTATTACTCCCACTACCACCACTTCTATTATCACTGCCACTACCCCTACCACCACCTCAACCTCTGCTGCTGTTGATGATGCTGAGGCTGCCACGGTTGCTGATGTTGCTACGCGGTGGGCGATATTGTCGCTAATAGTGTGATTTTTGTTTTCCAGCAGAAGAGAAACACTTTCAAAACTCTCAACAAACGCCTAAATCTGGTAAGTATTGTGCAACAACTGGTTTGTCGCTGTCGATGAGTTGAAACGTGGGGATTGAGACTTTACAGATTCTCATGGTTACTTTTCAGTGTTTTTGAGAAAGAGTTTTTACTGATTACAGTGAAACGTGTGTTAAGCGCACGCCATGTTAAGCAGGCACCCTGTACCTACTTTCCTTCCCGTGTTTTCTGTAAAACAAAGCAGCCATGTTAAGCGCACACTAGGAATGGCACCCGTGGGTGATAGCTTATTAAGGCTTTGTTATATTAACAGGTGCCAAAAGATGGGGATAAAATCGATCTAAAAAATCCGCAAGATATGGCCTATGTTTTTAGTGGTGCATACACACCGATTTCCTGTAGACTTCTGGAACAGGTAAGCATGTTACATGAATGTAAAGTTACAAGGAGAAGGAGAAATTACTGATAAAATTCCTTTTGTTAACATGCAAGTCTTGTGAATGTTTTTTCATCATGCTGTTTTCTTGGACAATGTCCTTAAACACTTTCTTTTTTGAAAATACCTTTTCAACATTTTAAAAAACGGATCGTGCAAAAAAGCAAGATGAATATGACCGATTTAATTGCGTTTGGTGATGATTTTTGGGATTCAGAAAGAATATCCAGCGGATTCGCACAAATCAAATTTGGCACTTTGCCGTTTTCCTGCAATTCAAAATATGGAATATGGAATGTACGTGGTCGTTTTCTTTTTAGAGTTATTTAAATTATTCAGGGGTGGACAAATATACCGTAAAATTGCGAAAAAAGGCCCCTCCTTGTAGAAACCCCTCCAAATATAAGCCCCCCAAGCCGGTAACGCAAAAAACCCTCCGCAAAAACGGTAAATTTTCTGCCAACTATAAGGCTTGCCCAATCGATTTTGAAACGCAAATTTCCCTCCGTAGATAAGCTCCTCCCAAAATTAGCCCCTCAAAAAGGGCCTTTGAAAACTATAAGCCCTGGGGCTTATTTTCGTAATTTTACGGTAGTTTGAGTATTTCAACTTGGTCTATTGTAGTAGGTTAAGTTTATTTTATAATGCAGTGTTTTAATTTGACAATTTCCGGTAAAGCGTATTGAAAACAATTTACAGAAAGATAGACGAGCAATGTTAGTGCGACTTCCAGAATACCATTGACTGAAACTCAGTTTTTATGAAGGTTTTGTTGAATGGATTTTCTGCGTTTGAAGAGATGTCAAGATTGCTGGGTGTCAGTGTATTCTCTTCCCGGATGACACCCTCCGTGAGACGTAAGTTGATTTCCTTGCTATTCGTGATTTGCGTTTGGGATTGTAAATCAAGAGGTTTAGCTCCTTTCACTTTTTCTTGGCTCCTTCTCCATCACAGAGACACAGCTTCTCTACAATGGAGGGCATGCAGTATTCAATAAATGTCAGCTAAATCCCATAGACCTCAGCCCCTTTCTGCCCTCATGAAATTCACACAAGGTAGAACTGTTTTCTGCTTTTATAAATCACACTTAGATGATATTTCAAGCTGGAAATGTTCATGAAAGTACAAGTCTCTTCAGTTTGAAAAAAAAAATTATATGAATGGCAGTAGGACTCCAACCCACGACCTAGATGGTCCAGTACATTTCGCTGACCACTAGACCACGGAGGATTTGCTGCGTGGAAATGAAATATTTTAAGTACATATAGCATCAACCCCAACCCCCAAAAAAGGACCTAATCAGTTTCGAAACAATGCTTAACCCTAATCAGTAAAGGCAGTGCTTAACCCTAATCAGTAGAGGCAGTGCTTAACCCTAATCTGTAAAGGCAGTGCTTAACTCTAATTAGTAAAGGGGAAAAATACGTTGTGTAAATTTCATCAGGTGTCCGAATGGGCTGAGGTCGATGGGATCTACTGATAACCCAATAATAACCCTTGGAATAATTTCAGGGGTGTAAGCCTGGCGCAGTGGTGAGAGCACCCGCCTACATTCATTGTGGCCCGGGTTCAAATCCCGGTGTCGACACCTTATGTGGGTTGAGTTTGTTGTTCGCTCTTTCCCTTGCCCGGAGAGGTTTTCTCCGGTTACTCCTATTTTCAAAAGCCAACATTTTCGAATTCCAATTTGACGAGGAATGGTAGACGAAGAATGACTATGTCGATGTGCTATCTCGAAATCGGTATAGATTGTTTTCACTCACGTGGCCAGCATCTATGCAAATTTATCGGAACAAAAGAAAGCGTTTGCATAAGAAAGGAGTTCAACTCCCGCAGGACTGGTTTGGGACATCAACATGGCCGCCGTGACGTCATGTGAAAACACTCTATATATTATTTTTTCCTTTGTTTCCTTCTGTCTTTTTCTCTTTAGACGATACCTATCCAGGATCAAAGTGTAAACTAGTTATGTTTCTCGGTGGTTGCACCTTCTCAGAGATCTCTGCCATCAGGCTTTTAGCCAGCAAGTTAGGTAAGTTCTGACCCAGTTATAAAGTTACCTAATTTTTGTGGTAGTGGAAAGCCCCTCACACTGGTGAGACCATTGTGATCTAGTCTTGCATCTATCATCCTTGGTTCGGATTCACTCTGAGCGTGTAAATAGTTGATATATAATAACAATGAGAGAAAGCCAACTACTCTCCAGGCTTTGTTAATGGTAACACATTCCTCCCCAAAAAAGGGTGAATTTTACCCGCCATATACTACTTTATGCTACGTCTCTGTGTTGTTCTCTTTACTTGTCAACTCAACCAAATTTCTGTTTCACTCTTTAACCGACGCAGCCCTTCAATTTTTTTAGAAACTTAACTCTATCACAGAGTTACCTAGCAACACTGAGCCATCGATACCCAGTTCTACACCTGCAACACGTGACGGAGCAATGTAGACTGGGTTCATTTTCTCTCTCAAATTTGATTGTTGTTTTCAAAATTAGGAGCGTTCTTTATCGCCTATCGTATTCTTCCTTTGTTGACACGTACCTTGTTCTTTGGTTTCTTCTATAAGGTTGTCGAATTATTGTCGCTACTACAGCTATCATAAATGGCACTAGATTACTGGAGTCCATATCAACACCTCATTAGGATGAGAGGCTAGAATCCCCCACGAACGAGTTCCTTCGCTACATGTCCTTAGTTACTTGTACAGCGACAACTGACTGGATGTGAACCCTGCGAAGATAGCCTTATCCTGGGAGGAATAGTAGATGGACAAAGAAATTTCAACCGTTCAGGACTGAGCTCCTTTAAACGTTTTATGACCTGGTTAAAACAAGCGTTGGTGATCTAAAATCTTCCAACAAGTCAATGGATGAATATCTTAGGGCATTCTTAGTTGTTTAAAATAACGATCCTGTTACTTGAGACACAGTAGATTCAGCCTTTCTGTGCAGAGTGGAACACTGATTATCACTTCACTGAAAAATTGTACGTTTCTGAGTGACTTTTATTCCGAGTATTTCGCTACTCGTCATTTAAATATCTCCCATAATACAACTTATTTGCCTCCTAAAGTTTTGCATAACCCTTGTTTTTAGTTTCTCCTGGGTATTACAGTGGTCCCGGGAGAAATTGAAGACAATGCTGTATTTTTTTTTGGCGGGGGGTGAAACCAGGTGCATTATGGGAGATGTGCAGATGGCGACTTCACGGAGGGTAATTGTTAAATATTCCCACTTGTTAATAGAAACAACTGCAATAATAACGATATAATCCAGCAAGTAAGACATTAGAAATGCTGTTAGTTTATTAAATGAAGGAAAGGATCGTATGTCAGCTGAAGAATAGAATGAACTTTTATCAGCGGGTATTCCATATTTTTAGATGAAAACTAAAATCAGTTAGTTATTTAGAGCCAACGACTGTTACACAACCCTTAAAAAGGGTTCTCATAATAAAAACCTACTGAATTCCCACAAACATTGCTCGTCAAGTGTCCTTACATTCAATAAGGTAGAATTGTGAACTAACTATCCCCTATATATTAATATTCCTTTTCCAGAAGCTGTATTAAATGAGGGGCGGCGCGAAGAGGAAGAATTCAATCTTAACGCAGCATACGGATCTTCTAAAAATAATTATTCTCATTGTAATTCAAACCGGAAATGGTCATCGATTCCAGAACTGCACGTGATAACGTGAGCTTTAAATTAACTCGTTAATGCACCCAAAGCCCACCCGTATAGAAAAAACGACAAATAAAGACATCTACAGGCTTCGTTTTAGTAACCTGTAACCCAATCAACAAAAAGACATGAAGGACCCTTTATGAAAACCCAGTTGGACGGATTAAGAGTTATGTGAGCTTCAAAGTGCGTGTAACCATCCCCCCCCCCCCCTTACTAAACCTCCGCAGCACCCCCTGATTCTTATCTGTCCTCTAAAACATTAATTTAAAGTCTCACTATTATTGTCCCCTTCCCCTTATTTCAGCTAATAAAGGATAACCCCGCGAATGCAAGACGTTACTAATTACATCTTCCATAATACCAACTTGTAAACACTCCTAGGCAACCTCCACTAGGGCATAATCTAAGTAAAGGCCATTATCGATACCGCGATTTATACTGCAACAACGAGACGGATAATTGGATTTCACGGTGATCTGCTAGCGATTTTGATCCAACGAAGGCGTTGCGTACTTCCTCAGGTCCTCGACAACCAATTGAAAAAGATCTCAAAACCGCATCAAATCACCGAAAATATACACAGCTAATATGTATCCCTCTTTAGACGCCGCTTTGAGCGTGTGTTGTTTACGTCCGCGCACTGGCTTGCATTGCAATAATTATTGTTTACTGGAATTTTTCACAGCGCAAGTGTTGTTAATATTCTTGAAGTAACCCGTACGTTATCTATTTGCCGTAAAACTTCTTGTTTAACAAAAAGATCAGCAAGTTCACGTTTATCTTGGCTCGACCGAACATTTTCATAACTGCTACGCCCTCATATTGAAGCTGGAGCAAGTCCTGTCAAAAGAACAACAAAATAACCTGAGCAGGAAGCCTTTTATATACTGCTAAACTCACGGGACAAGTATTTTGCTCCCGCAATCGTATGGCCCTTACGCAAAGCCATAGGAAGAAAAACAAGGTTCCCTTATTAAAGTACGGGCGGAAAGCGAGGTTAGTAAGAATAGATAAATACCATTTCTCAGCACTCCATTGGAGGGTAGGGTAGGGCAGGAAGGAGGAGAGTGGAGGGGGCTGTACTTTGCGAGACACTACACAAACGAGCACGGACCTCCTAACTGACCCATCACAGAAAGTTTACTTAGGGTGAGGATACACCTACATTCATATTATTTCTAGGCACCTTTCTCAGATAGACGCAATTTGAAAAAGGTCATCAAATTCAAACTGCAGTGACAACGGTTGTCGAAACACTTTGCTTTTAACATCAAATAGTGTTATGACACAGAAGAAACAGGCTGTGTAAGTGTGATTGAATTAAGCCTTAATCAAATCATACTAAACAGAAGAGAGTTATTTCTTTCTTACCTGAAAAACTAACTCTACCTTCTCCATTGCCACACCCATGAATTTAGCAGACACAACAAACACACCGACTTCATCGGCTGATTTGATCTCAAACATGACATTTTTAAACCTGATGGACAAATAACACATCTGCGTCACTTGAGCACATTATCGATAATACAGAAACACATCAATCCGATACTAAACTTTAAAACAAATAAAGCATACTCCCTAAAACGGGAGGAAGTGTTATGTTCATTGTCTTCGAAGGCAAAAATTCTTTTTGAATTATGTGATAAAACGAAGAGGGCTAAGGCTGCGTGCAAACGGACGCAACATTGTTGGATGTTACATGTTGCGTCTGTTTGCATACCCTGTTGCATGTTGTGGGAAGTTGTTGCGTGTTGTTGCGCAAAGTTTGAAACCGGTCAAACTTTCAGCCCCGTGCAAACGGACGCAACATTGTTGGCTAACAACTCCCAACATTGTTGGGAGTTGTTGCGTCCGTTTGCACGTAGCCTAACAACCAATACAAAAGAAAACTAAAATTGACGCCGTACTGAAATAACGCAACGTTACACACCTCGCATGACATTCCACAGTTAGATTTACATATCAATTCTAGAGCCCGAAAACATGACCAACGTAAAACAGTCTATGGTTCCCCATCCCGGTTAAAGCGGTCAAAGCCCATCGTTGGCCTTGATTATAGTATTATCACTTATTTAATAAAAGTCGAAGTTTTTACTAACTGCGCCGGTGGTAGTCCTTCGATCTCAAGTATAACTCCCTTCTCGTACAGTCTCTGCGCAGTGTACTTGATTTCTCCGCGGAACACTTCACCTTTTTGCTGTTTGGTTCTTGAAGGTTTTCTAGCAAATTATTCAACAAACCAGGCTATTAACAAACTTGCTTTTCCCAGCTAAACAACTCAAACAAGTTCGGTGAAAAGTAGGTTAGGGGTTGGTTTTTCCCATTTGACAAAAACTGAAAAATCTATAAAGAATGTAGCACAGCAGTCCCAATATGCGACTGTCCTTGAAAGAAATTGGACATGTTAAAATTAAAACAAAACATCGAATCTTTTACGTGACCCCGATCCCTACTGTATCCAACCTCATCCCACTAGTATAAGGCATAAAAGAATGTTTAAAATCAGTGAATAACTTACTTTCCTTTCTTGGCCAGGTTATCTAAGCACACGCGAATGTATTGATTATAGTAGTCGATTTGTTCCTCATAGAACTGCGATTTATTGTGCAAGCTTTCCAAAGTTTGTCCAAGTTTCTTTTTTTCTTGTCTCCGCCTTTGACGGTATCTCCTCTGATTGCGGATGTCCTGTAACAAGAAAACAAGATACCAAATAACTAACACTGATAGCCTGCATCGCAGAAACAATCGAACCCCGGTTAGTAACTCAGTTACCAGAGGTTTAGTTTCGTCTATAACGCAGTCTAACACACAACAAAACTAGGTAAAAGCTTATGACGTCGGACCTGAGGTTGCAACTGTGCTCAACATCGCAATGAACAACACATTTTAAGGGTATGAGTACTTAAATTAAACAAAATCGGAAATTTTACCTTTGCAATAGCATTGATGATGTCCTGATAGTCATTTTTGATGGTAACAACTCCTTGGCTTTCAAGCATGCGTAGATTTCTAATAATCTTTCTTTTAAGTCCTTCAAGGGGAAGCCTGTGAAATAAGAAAAAGGAAAAGAAACAAAAAAGAAAATTAATTCCCTCTGTTACAAACATGATGATATCAAGAGAAGAGAAAGAAAATTGGTGAGGAAGCAGACTAAACAATAATCCCAAGTCTATCAAATAGATATGAACACATTCCCCAATTAGAAGGACGCTTCATTTCTAGACCCAACTTTGACTGTGGCTTTGGGTGTAAATGTGTCGCATTTTTGTAGTGATGAGCAGAATTCACTTCGGTAAAGCCTTTAGCGGTGCAGACGAGTAATGTCAACAGTGCTCAAAAAGATTTTCATATTTCACACTGAAAAATACCTAAACAATATTTGTAGTGCAAGTCTCGGTAAAGATGATCTATCTGGCTGGTTACTCTGTAAGATTTTACTCCCCTTCAGCGTAAGGTAAAAGTACTTTACTTAATAACAGCCCGGTTCTGTAATGGAGACTCGTGTCATTTGTGGCGGGAAGACCGGCAGGTGGATAAAAAATACAAGGGACGAACAAAGCCCCGGGCAAACGGACGCAACATTGTTGGCCAACAACAATTTTGGATGTTACATGTTGCGTAAAATTTCAAACCGGTCAAACTTTTGAGCCAACAACTCACAACATGTCGTTTGGATCCGTTTGCACAGCTCTTGCTAAAACTCTTCCAACATTCTTGGGGCCGGCCAGGCACACACATTACACAAGGTCTCCTTGGAGTTTACTGTATGCTTTCCACCATGCACACTGCAGGTCTTAACAATGTTAGGAGTTGTTGCATCAGTTTTTACACCACTGCCAACACGGACGCAACAACTCCCAGCATTGTTGGCCCGACTAGCTTAACACATCGTACATACTTGGCATCACCGTAAGCGGAGGCTGATCTTGTCACGTTGCCGTGGGACTTACTCTTGTTTTCATCGCTCAGTTCTCTAAGCCTCATTAACCGCATATGTTCTTCTTCCTGGGACAAAGGCAGCAGTCACGTGATAAAATTAAAATGATGAATGAATTACCTCTACCAGTACTCCACATGTAGTTAGCAGTCTGATACAATTAATGGTCCCTGATGATCTAGACTGATATATCAGCAAAACAACGAAATTTCGTAATCAGTCCATGGGGCTGGAATTCTGTTTCTGTTGGTCATGTTAAAACCAGTCACTCTCCGACGCCTTAAACCAATGCTTGCACTCTCGTCATCAAAAGAAATTTTTTTTTGTCACGTAAAATTAGGGCGTACGGACGTTTGTTAAATTCAAATTAAGTACAGCAAGAATAGAGATTGTACAATTTTGTACTTTTTACTGTTTTTAGTTGCAGTCTGCATGCGAGAGTGTCCCCGGCCAAATAAAGCAGGTGAAACGCTAGCTTTACCAGAGTTTAAATACAGTGCACGCCATGACAAAATGGCTAACGAGTTAACAAATGGTACGCAGTCGGATAGATGTGTCGATCTTTACAAAGAACTTGACAGTATCTCGAAATGAAGTGGCACATGCAAAAAAGACTCACTTGTTCATCAGTTGCGGTTGTCTCAAGGATTTCTGTAAGATTTTCACCAGGTTGAACTTTAAGAACATCAACGATCATTCTTTTTGTTCTGCGATACAAAACACGAAACTCAATAACTGACTGGCAAAGTAAACAGACGACTGTCCCGCATATGTGATATCTACACATCTCACAGCAGTTACAAGGTTGATTAAGTGAGCTCACCTTACAAACAACGCTCTCATGTCAGAGTCGTCATCATCTGGCACCTCAAACTTGTTTGTCAGAGTTAAAGAAATCTCCGTTTTGGCTGATTGTGCTGGTAGTCCTTCTTCTCCATTCACCGGTGCTATCTCACCTATCACCAAAAAATACCCGCAAACAAATACACAAGTCTTCTTCAAATAAACAAAACTGAAATGACCACTGCTGAAACGCACTGGTATATAGTGAACATGTCAGCCAACAAACAAAATTAGAAACGAAGAAAAAATAGTTCTCGCGAAATTTAGGGCCCCAATGCTGTTCCTCCCGATAATTCATTTAACAAAATTAATGAAAATCATTTGTAAGCCTGGTTAATGAATGCGCAAGAGCGTTATTTAAAAAGAAAAAGAAAAGAAGACAAGAAAAAAACTTTTCTCTAGATATTTTCATTTTCCTAAAACATTCATACAGCTCTGCTGTACTTTTTAATCGTGTATTAATAAATGCTATTATTATTACTGAGAGATTACGATAGTCTATTGTCGATCCTGGACCTTTGTAGACTCTGTTCGTTTAGGGGGTGGGGGACGGTAAAATAGAAAAGAAAAATAGAGGTAGATATTTTTCTCGCCTCCCTCCCCCCTCCGCTATAAACCCCGACGCCCGGTCCCTCGGTACATATCCATTATGAAATTAAGATGGCCGCCCGCCCGTACGGGTAAGCACTCGATCCTGAAGAGCACTGTTACCTACCCAGTAGAGCCTCAACACTGGGTGCATCACCAAGATCATCCAGCAGTTCATGAAGAGGGTCATTAAGATCAGGTGCTATTTCCTCTCTGTGATCAATCAGTAAAGTGTGAGTATCACAGATCTCCTGTACTGAGATGTAAATCACCGGTTTAGTGACCATCACTACATCTGTATACTCGTCGATATTGAAATGGTTCTCAGGTTCCTCTACTGTTGACACCTCCAAGAAAAACTTCCTACACCACAACGCACAAACAAGAATCAGTCAATAGCACATAGACAAATCTCTAAATCTGTTATTTGGCAGAACAGTTTTCTATAAAAAGGACACCTTACTAGTTGTACTGCAATCAGAGTAAGATCTTGGGAATAGCTGGATGCTAATGGTACGCGCTTATTTTGTTCTCGTTAATACGTTATAAGATATACTGCTTTTTACCCAAAACATTCACTATAAGTCTTTATATGGGGCATTGACTTTCGTCACCCTAGATGACAATGAAGCACCTAGAACTTAGAACTTAGAATGAAATACGCCCAAATAGATTTCTCTAATACTGGGCGGGACGGTTTGCGGTTAAAGCCTACGTAAGTGCCGTGGCACTTTTAGAGATCTTATAGCTGGCATGGCTGATTGCTTGAAGCTATTTAAGGACAAAGATGTTGCTACATCTGAAGGAAGTAAGTTCCACACTCTAATTGTTCTTGGAAAGAAGGGATAGCTATGAGCTAATACGGATGACTGCAGTTGTTGATACGATAAGCAATGACTCCTAGTAAATGAGGTAGTAGAGCGTGTAACCTGGTCAGGAAATTTACAATTAACAAGACCATTGTGAAACTTGTAAAAAAGGACTGACTGATTAAACAAACGCCTTTGTTCAAGAGTATCCCATCCAAGTGCACTAATTAAGCCAGAAGTACTTGTTGTAAGTTTATAGTTATTGCATACAAAGCGGGCTGCGCTTTTTTGGACTTGCTCAAGACGATTTATATCTGTGTCGGTGTGAGGGTTCCACGAGGAAGATGCATATTCAAGCGTTGGTCTCACCAGCATCATGTAAGCACTCTGCTTAACTTCTCTGCTACATGGCTTCAATGTTCTTCTTATAAGTCCCAGAGTCTTGTTGGCTTTGGCAGCAACTTTAGAGCAGTGCGCACCCCAGCGAAGGGTTTCAGAACACCTTACACCTAGGTAGTCACATTGGGAAACCTTCTTAAGGGCTTCTGAATTAGCAGAGTATGTGAATTCGTGTGGCTTTCGCTTGTTCGTAGTGCGGAGTAGGTGGCATTTAGACACATTAAAGTCCATCTGCCAATCAGATGCCCATTTGGTTAGATTGTGTAAGTCCTCCTGGAGTATCTCCTGATCGTGTAGAGATTTGATGGCCCGATAGAGCACAGTATCATCAGCAAAGAGCCGCAGTTCAGATTTTGGCACCTCAGTAATGTCGTTTATATAGAGTAGGAATAAGGTCGGACCAAGTACAGAGCCTTGCGGCACACCAGAGGTGACAGAAATAGGATTGGAGTGAGTGCCATTAATAGACACAAATTGGGTACGGTCTTGAAGGAAACTGGATATCCACTTGTGGGTCTTACCGTTGATTCCGTACTGACTGAGCTTATGTAATAGCTTAGTGTGACTGACCTTGTCAAAGGCCTTACTAAAATCCAGTAGAAGAGCATCAACTTGGCCTTGCTGGTTCAAGATGTTAGCCCAGTCGTGACATGTCAGCACCAACTGCGTTTCGCAGGACATGCCTGCACGAAAACCATGTTGTAAAGGAGATAGAATACCATTGGCAGACAAATGCGCGTTGAGATGACTGAGCACAATATGTTCCATAAGTTTACAGGCCAGGCATGTAAGGGATATTGGTCGGTAATTTGCTGGATTATCCTTGTTCGATTTTTTGTGAACTGGTACAACCATGGCTTTAGACCAGTCACACAGAAGGGTACCCAAGTTGAAACTCTGTTGAAAAATAAATGACAGCATACCAGATATCTCTGCTGACAGGACTTGTAGACAGCGTGGCGAAATGCCATCGGGGCCAGACGACTTTGATACATTCAGATTAGCTAAAAGCTTCTGAACGCCAGATTCATCAAACAAGATGTCTCCAATGTTCAAAAAGTTAGCACAATAGGTAGAAGTGGATGTGCATGTAGGAAGTGATCCATTGTCTCTGGTAAATACACTCTCAAAGTGTTTGTTTAGGAGATCGGCCTTGTCCTTGTCAGAGATGAAAATTGAATCACCTTGGCGCAATGTTGGTATACCCATGTTTTCTGTCCTGGAATGTTTGATATAGCTCCAGAATCTTTTTGGATTATCCTTCAAGCTTCCCCCAATTTCCTGGTTGAGATATCTGTTATGGGATGTCTTAAGGAGTTTCACCACTTTGTTTCTCTGATGACGGTATGCTGACCATGCAGGGAAGGTTTTATCACTGCTACGTCTAGCTTTCTTGTGAAGATGATCACGCCTGCGCATTTGGCGTTTTATGGCTCTTGAAATCCAAGGAAGAGAGCTCTTTGCTTTTGTCATAAGTACACCATAAGTATTTTACTTGCTACACACATGAAGGTGAAATAAAAACACATCTAAACTGGTGTGGTTTTTTTTGCCTCGTAAAACGAAATGATTTAGGAGATTTATATAGAACTTACTTGAAGCGTTGGTGTGCCTGTGCAATGTAACCATTAAGAGGACTAAGATGCGCACTCTCCCCGCCAAACTAATAAAATAAACATAAAAACCGGTCAGCACATCAATTACTATGCTAATCCTATTACTTTTTCCTCTATAAAAAAACAAAAAAATGCATAAACCGTAAATACAGCCGGAATGAAAACACTATCCTACACCACTTTGTAGCACAGAGATGATCGTTTTGTCAGCTTTACAAGGCACAAAAGTAATGTACGTTTCATGTTTGTTTGAGCTGTTGACAACTATGTAACTACAAGCTTGTACATTATAACTAAACAAGATATTAACGTGAAAATGTCATACGATAAGGGTAGGATTGTGCAATTAGCAAGGTGCTAAGAATATTAATTTATACAGCTGATTTAATACAGGTTGCTTTAGGCATTAGGAATTGCGCACTGGGAATCTATTGTTTGGTGGTCACTCAAGCAAGTCATCTCACTGAATTCCTTATACTCAAATACCCAATGCACAATTGCCAATTCCCAATGCCCAAAGCAATCTTTATTGAATCACCATATACAGTGTATAGCGGAGGCTGATGCACGCGGCACTAAATTGAAGCGAGTGACTGGGAAGAGTGTAACTCAACGCGTACTAACAACATATTCAGTTGAATTCTCAGATTCAGGATGTTCGAGATCACTCTTTCCTATATCTTTGTTTTTGGACTGTTTTCCTAACTGGGTAAAACATCTTTCTTTTAGTAATGAATTAACAACAGAAGGAATACTTAAACTGGTATTCAATTCTGCCATTAGTATCACCTTCAGCGCTTGATGCATTTCACAAGTAGACAGTAATTTTCCATTGTCTATACTCACATAGACAAGAGCGCTCGACCTACAAGGATTTACCAGTTAAGTTGTAAAAAATGCAAGATGTTTTATGAAGAAAGTTTCAGAAAATGGACGATGTTCACCGACATCAAAATGCAAGGGTCTACAAGTTTCTGTTTTCAAGATCCTTCCATTGCCATGCTGGTGCGGACCAAACTGTCTCGGAATCACAGAGGCGATTACTTTGCAAATTCTCCATAAACTGAATGATCGACGGTCACAGCTTTCTTACCATTTTATTTGAGGCTGCATACTGAAGGATTTTGGCAATAGACCCAAGATTTCGTCTCTGCGAGAGAAAAGCAAAACACGCCATTCTTAATTAAATCGCCATGCATGAAACATTGCAATAATCTGTTTGCAGTTAAAGGTGAGGAGAATTCTACAATCATGGACAAAAGTCTTGAGAGACAAATTTGTATCTGTGAGGCTTTTTCGAATCATACATTCACAACACCTACCCCAACCCCACAAACAACGCTGGGCACGTGTATCCAGAATTTTACCCAAGTTTCAACATTGTAGAGGGTGGGGTGGGGGAAGGGAAAACTACACTTGAAGTATTCATAAAAAGACAGAATTGTTTTATGAAGGCACCCTGGAATTACTGATAATTACGAATATTGGATCAGTGCACTAAGGAATTTTGTCCATGATCTTAGGTCGAAAGAAGAAGCAGATTTTCCATGGTCGTTGCTTTTCTTTGTTGATGATTATTTAAGTGTAATATTTCTTTTCACATATAAAGGTGCGCTGCTGTACCTGGTCTAGTGTCAAGCCTTTGTCAACACCAAAAGACACCACATCAAATGCATCAGGAGCCACAATAGCAGGATTCATGTATCTGTAGTAGATCAGGTTACCTACAACCTGAAAACAGACAATTCAATTACCATACTTCTCACAACTGAGTACGGAAATCTTCAACTTTTTCATCTCTATAAACAATATCCATGTTACCTTCAATATCTCTGACTCTGGCGCTTCTGGGAACTTTTCAGCAAGAGCCACTCTTAAAGACATGGCAACATACCTTAAACCATAACTGGTAAAAACAAAAACATGTATAAGAAATAAAATAATTATTACAGTACTAGAAGAAGAGCAAGTTAGATATAACATTCAATGTAAATGAAGATAAATAACAGTCCTTACGGTAGTTTATCACCAGACTGAAGAATAGAATTCAAGAAAGTGTCTGTTGCAGTTGTAAGACTCTTCATGGCAGCCTCTATTCTGGAGCTCACTTCAGGATGTTTCATGGCTTGTTCTGGCTCAACATCATATGGCAACTTACTATAAATACAAGTAAAAAAAGAACGAATTTAATGGTTTATAGCTATATATATTCTTAGTACATTTACCCATACACAAAATGCTCCTGTCGCTCCAAACATATTGAAAGGTATTTTCGGATGCTTTTCGGAAAGGCAGTCTTTGCAGTTAGAACTTTAAATTAGACTGTACCTGGCTTCTCCAGTCTCTGATTCCATTTGGTTTATCCATGCTTTGTACACTTCAAGTGGGTTGGTATTTATTGACAGGTTTTTGTCATTAAGAACACCTTCAACTAATGGCTGCAGCAGCTCACGCAATGAACTCTGGCCCCTCTGTCCTCTGTTTAACAGAAGGATAAGACATACTAAGCAAAACTCACATTTGAAACAATGGGGTATGAGAAGAAAGTGATCGTTTCATGAGTCACCATGGGATTGTAGCTGCACATGCGCTACATTCATAGTTTCATACATACATGTAAATTACTGTACACGATTTTGTATAGGTAGTGTACAGCATGAAGACCTGTTGGGAATCATAAAGTATATGCAAAAAGAAGGCCTAAAACGTTCTCTTGAATTCACCTGTTAAAGTGTACCACAATTTTAATGACTGCCGGATTTCCTGTCACTATGTCCTGCATCTGGTCCACCTTTGAACTGAACAACAAACCACAGTGGTCAACAGCAACGCCTTGAAAAAAGAATTTACCATAAACCTGTACAAGCTACAAAAGTATTTTACTTATACTATTTTGAGCTCAGTGACCTTGTTTTCAGAAAGATATTTTAAAATTTGGTAAGACATCTGTCATAGCATTGCCAGTATGTTGAATAAAAATTTGCATCTATACTTACATGATTTCTTCCTTGAGAGCAGTATCAAATAACTTCACAAGCAGGTATTCTTCCCGTGCATTAGAAGCATAATTGTACAATGTCAATATAACAGACTCCATAAACTTGGTAAATTTACTCTGCGGCATTGCAAAAATCAGCTTCGCTAGGTAAACTGGATTTGTCTGAAGCAGGTAGAATAAATTTTGATAAGCTTCCAGCTTTTCATGGCTCTCTTTACTAAGAGACTTGATTCCTTTTGTTCTCTGTAAAGCCATACTCATGTCTTGTTTTTCACGCTTTAAGTTCTTTCCATGATGTATAACATCCTAAAAGCGACAAGAAGTTTACTTCATAGAGATCACAGACTATTACAGATTACTCACACAAAAATAACACCTATAAGAAAAACTGTTCCCACTCATAGTCAAACATATATTTAATTAAGAAGTAAACACTCAAAACTGCCAACAACAACAACAGGAAACTATTAGGTTTATTGTGAAAGATTACACAAATATTGAAGAAATCTGAATACCTGTAAAGTTATTCTGTTCCGAACAAGAAGTCCTATCTTGATGTCCATAAGATTCAGGTCATTTTCCAACTGTTGATTTGATCTGATCTCTGTTACAACTTGAGCTCTTAGCTTCTGAAGGTCTGTAGAGTTCATATCAAATGTTAACAATACCAATCTACAATCTACTAAGCTTTTCTATGCAAAACTGTTATGCAAACTTGTCATTTTTTGTCCTGTTTTCTTTTTCTAGTCAAATGTCACAAAAACATGAAAAAGACGAATTTCCCAGCAGTTGTGACAAAAAATATAAGAAATTTTACATTTTTAAGCAAACAAAGGATTTCCTCATCAACCAAGGGCAGAAGTAAGTTGAGTGGCCCCTGATGAGGTCATAATGTCAGTGATTCAACCAAAGTATATAGTACATATGCTATCACATCTGGGAAGAATCCTTGTGAAGATAGTCCTTGGATGAAATCAGTAGAGTACATATTAAATATCATACTGAATTACCTAGCTCTTCTTCAAAGTCAGCATCACTGTGTTCCAAAAGATGAAGGAATTTTCTTACAGTCTTGCATGGTGGATCTTGCATAGAAACTTTGTGACAACAACAAAACAAACATTAAAAGACTATCAGCTTCAAGTGAAAGTACAGTAAGAATGTATTAAATCTTATAGTGGTCATGGTACCTCAAAAGTAAAACTACAAAAAAAAAGTCATAACTTGCAATAGTTTGAATCTCACATGCAAGGAATTTTCCCTCGAAAAGACATGGGCCTCAATAGAACCTATACTTATAAACCATTCAAGATACATAATGATATGCCAAAATGTGAATAACAGCATGTATTAAACAATATATATGAAAACTGTACAGGTCTTTAATATCTTATCTTAGACCCCCTTAATTTTAAGATGCCCTTCTTTATGATTTCAAGTAGATGTGATAGTTAGAGAAAAAAGAAACACTTACTAAGTTTTCTATAGTCATTTTGAGCCACATTGGCTCTCACCCATGCTTGAATCTTCACTATTGCAGAATCCTACAAAAAGCAAAAACAAACAGGCAACTCTACAGATATCTTGAGCCAAATTGGCACTAATCCAGAATTAAAATTTTGTTCCATTTTTGTATTCTACCTTTCTATGTATTACGCTTAGAGTAACATTTTGTGTTATTATTACTGTATCTCGGATTAAAGGCTCAACTGTATTTTCTAAGCTCGAGTTGCATGTTCTTAGACTAGAAATCCCTGCTTAATATTTGGCTTAATCCTGGATTAAACTTAACCATCTTTCAAGGAACAGTGCCTTGGCATTTATTTGTTCATTTAATGCTTTTTTTTAGTTGAAAGATGTAAAGTAAAATAACAACAACAACAAGAAAAGAGGTAACTTTTGCTTTTTTGAAGTTTCTTTTTTAAAAAAATATCACTTCAAGATATGGACAGCCCTGCCCAGGGCAGTTTCAGACAGTTTATTATTAAATGTCTTCCTTATTTTAGGTTTATGGAGAACCAAGAATTGTGATATTGAAAACAAAAATTGTAATACACAATTAAATGACCTCACACTACAACCATACTAAAGACTGACCTCCAAATTCCAAACAAAAGAACGCAATGCAAAGTCATCAAAATTAAGACACTCACATGGTCTTTGAAGTATTTCCTTCTTTCAAGGTACTTCCTCCTGGCAATCCACATGCGCACCCATGATTGAATCTGTTGAATGAAGATATATGACTATTTACAACAACTCAGTCTATGGATACATGAAAAACTGTATTACTGCCACAACATAAGTAACATAACTTATAAAGGAAATAAAAAGGACAAGAAAAGGTTTTCTATGATTGCGGAAGGATGAAATCATTTCAAGAGGTTAGGGTAGCCAGACTTCACAGTTTGGTGGTGCTGTAACAGAAGAATTTAAATTGCACACATACACATCTGTCTTAAATATTCACACCTTAATGACTTCATCAGGGTGACTCCTCAGTTCCTGTAGCCTTGTTTGGTATTTCAGTCTTTGAATAAATCCTCTAACAAATGCCTACAATCAAAACACATTACTTTCTTTAGATACAAAAAATAAACTGGCAATCTCAAGACAGTTGCTGACAAGAAGATTACTTCCCGCATGCTGTAATAATCTGAAAAGAAGTTGGCCAACAATTATTTCAACCTAGTTTTCAATGTTATCATTATTATTGTTATTAGCTTTGCATAATGTACTACAGTGCTGTCCTGTAAAAACCACCTACTCTCCAAAGCTTGTATCATGACAATTCTAAAATGTTAGTTTAGTTAACAAAAATACCTGGATTTTAATAACAGCTGGTAAATGTTCCTTTATAAAAGTTCTTCTTTCATTGTAAGCCTTTCTAGCCAAGTATCCTTTCCAGTGAGACTGTAATTTGATGATCAAAGGTTCATTGGACTGCATGTGCACCCATCGGTCATATTGGGCTGTGACTCGTGATATCAGCCCCTGTTAAGAAAGGTAACACAGAAAACTTGATGGACACTCAAGGATTGTTGCATTTACATTTTCCATAGAAACGTTTAAACACTATGCAGTCCTGCCATACATCCATAATGTTCATAAGTAAGAAAAGTGATAATTCTGAAAGCCAGATGCAAACTACTATAACTATGATTCAGTCTAGATCTGTAAACAAGGAGAGTCTGTAATGTTCTAGTAGTTGCTTGTCATTATATCAATTTGCTTTTTCTAGTCAAAAGAAATTTTGCAAAAAGAGTCACCATGGTCATTGGTAAATGCTAAATAACATTTAGGTGAAGTATGACCTGTTTTGTCATGTTTCATTTTCTCTTTGATACTATAAGACATGAAGGTGTGATGTAACTTAATGCATCAGATTAATGCAAGAAATCACACTAACCTTTTGTCGAATTAAATAAAGTCTTTATTTAATTCGACAAAAGAGGTTACATTTCATGCTTATATTATGACACAGCAGGCCAATAAAATCGCAAGGGCACAACAGACATAACAATAACTGTAAACACATGCTCTCTCTAGAGAGGTATATTTAACTTTAGCAAGCATATTCACACTGTATTGTTGCACTGTCCTTGAACCATAAAATGGAGCAAACAAACTTGGCCAATAACTAGCCATACACAACCCAAACTCATAAGGGGAGCCCATACTGTTTCTGATTCAACTACTCCATAATGACTGAGATATGCAATTGTGGTAAAATCACTACTAACAGTTATTTACTGTAACTACTATAAAAGTTACACAGTAGTTAAAACATGTAGGTATTATTATTGCAGGTACCCTGGTTGAACATGTTGAACTAACCTGAATTTCTTCCCTTGTTAACAGAGATGAATTACTGAAGTCTTCAGGTTTTTCCCAGCAACCTTCATTATTTTCAGTATTATAATAATACATGTGTCCTTGAGGTGTCTTCTGTTCCAGCCATTTGGTATCACTCTCTACAAATTAAGATAAGAAATCATTTACTTTACCCTAAATTCCTCAACCATCTTCTCAAGAGGTGACAAAAGAATTATTTATAAAATAACTAAGATAGTATGCATGCTCTGATTGGCCGAGAGGCGTGTTTGCATGACAGTATGTAGACATGGTTGTGATGTCAAGATGCTTTGCTTCTCGAGTGCTAATCATGAAAGGCACGGATTTGAAAAAGGTTTTGAGTTGAAATACTTGACAAGTTTACTTTATGTACCCATTTCCTCTTCAGTTGAAACTTGGAAAATCCTAAGAAACCTGCTGTGTCAATTTTTTTTTCACTTGAGCTGATATTTTAAGCAAGAAAAACCCATATTTTGAAAAGCATCTTTTTTGCACAACAAAGACTGATTTTGTGTACAAGACTTTGAGACTGGTAAGAATTTCTCTTTTAGTAAATGCTCTAAACAAGAGAGTTCTGCTTTTTTTTTCTTGGGAAAGTTTATTTTACAAAAGCAATGGAAAACTTTTTCCTGTGTTTGCATATCCTGATATAAACACTCGAGGGGTTGGGAGAATTCTCGACAGTTATGCATAACTGTCTCAAATTCTCCCAACCCCTCTCGTGTTTATATCAGGCTACACAAACACGGAAAACGTTTTCTATTGCTTAAATGTAATAGCAGAAAATAGGACGAGAAATTTGTTGTATATTCTGCAAGACGTTTTTCCTCGGACTAGTGACTATCTGTACTTCCTGTACAGTGCTCTCAATGCCCATAAAGAAAGATCAGCACCAACCTGGTTGTTTTTTTGTATCTTTGAGTTTTGCAAGCTCTTCAAGGTACTGCTGACTACACTGTGAGGTGACACCGTGGATGCTGACACGAGGGTATGTCAGGGCTGCCATAAGTAACCTTTCATCATTTGCATCAACAGCTTGGTTTACTGCAGTGACACCCTCTGCCACTATTAAAAATAGACAGTTAATGTCTCTGTTCCTTTGCGATGTATGTTAAACGCATTAACTAAATTATAAAAAACCAGTGATGACAAATTGGCATTAATGGAGGAGCACTGCCTTGCGCTAGGTTAGCCTGTGCGACTTCTGGCGATGGCGTGGCCAAAGAACCTCACTTATCTCCCCAGCACTACGAGCTGAATGCAATACAGCACGTGCTGGATCGGACAAGAGTATCGGTTTGCATGTGATATTAAACAGCAACGCGGCCAAGAAGCTTGAGGGAAGTCGCTGCGCAGACTTAACCGCACCAGCAAGGAGTGTCCCTAGTTTATTTGATAGCATAGCACAAAACAAAGCGGGTGTTATCCGCCTCGATCTCCATAATTCTTCATAAGATACTCAGCCTCATTCATCAACTGTTAAATAACAGTCGTTTCACCACACTCCTGGTACTCATAACAATACTCACACTGTCGGGCCTCATCTGCATGCCTATTGGCATAATCCAGGCCAAGCTGAATCTCATCATGCCATAATTCCGCTGAATCTTCATCAGTTTTCTGCAAATGGAATGGTGTTTCAAATGCTACTTAAGTTTTTACATGGAACTTTTCTGGCATGGAGAGACAAGAAAATGAACATTCATTTCTGTTGGTATACAAACTGATTCATTTATTGTCTAACCTGAGCTTTAGTTATCTTTTGAGAGAACAGAACCTTCTGATACAGTTGGCTGTTCTCTGATGTGATGCCCGAAAGCTTGGCAGCCTCAGCATGAAGGCACTGCAATGTGCTGTTGTGATCACCCTTGTCAATGGCTTCATTGATCACAGCTATTGCTGATATTACTGTATAAAAAACAAACACGTTAAGGCTGTACAAATTCATGACATGAGTTTTATGAATAATCACAAATGCATGCTAAGAATAAACGAAAAATAAATCTAAATTATATTAGAGAAAACAAATAACAAAGACAGTACAGCAAGTCTAATCTGCCTCTAGATGCAGTACAAAGTAGGAGAATAACAAACAAGTACGATAACTCACAGTCATGTTCATCTTGGACTACAGTGTTCACAAAGTCCACACAAATCTGAAGTTCAATCTGAGTAAGATCATCTTTGCCTACTCCACAGTCCTACAAGTTATAAAAAAAATCAGTCTTTCATCTCACACAGCAAGGGCTGTAAACTGGCAGCCATTCTGTATTCATTGCCTGCAGATATTGTGGCTGGGTGGTCAGTGAGTCGGATAAGTTGACAATCAGGATGAGCCAGATTTGAGTGCCACTCTGACCAATAGCTGGATTTGTTCAAGGGCTATGCTCACTAACTGCCAACTGGTTTGCCTTCTGACACATGGGGTTTTAAGTCATGATATGTTTAATTTGATTAGAATAATGTAGCTATTGTACTTCCAATACTGACAAAACAATTGCAATATTATTTACTTAATTATTTTTTACATCCAAGAAATACGATAAAACCTGATGTACAGCTCATCAGATGTTATATCATTTAGTTGTTACCCATTGGAACCTACCTGTGCTTTCTCTTCCTTAACAGACACCAAATGAGCCAAATATCTGTTACACAGACTGTCTTCAACTGATGTCAAGCCAGCATTGGGGTGATTCATTCTATTAATTAACTGAGTAGAATTTTCATTTTCAATTGCTTCATTTATGGCAGCTACAGCTGTCAATACTGAAAAGTAAAGTAAATAACAGAATAACTGTTAAACTTAACTCTCAGATGTGGAGTTTCAGAATGAATTAAAGTCAAGATACAGTACGAGTCTGTGGATGATGATGTTGAATAATTACAGTCGAACCTCGATTATCCAGATTTCTCGATTATACAGACTTTTTCTCTGATCCCAACTTGGTCAGAATACTCATAAGTCACGATCAAGATCCGTAGCCATATCCTTTTTAAAACTACAGCATTGAAAAGTGCAATCAAATGCGAGGTTTTTTTGCTTTCAAACAGCAAAAGCAGCACTCGCATGCGTGGTAACTAATGATGAACACTCAAATGAGTTCTGAATGGCTCAGAGTTGCATTGTTGCCAAGTGAAATTTCACGCTCTACTACATTTTATTGGTTCGCTCGGTGTGGTATGCAAAACAAACAAGCGATCCGTTTTTTTCGATAAAAGATAAACAGCCTATAATAATTATAGTTCGATTAGAGAAAGGAGAAAAAGGAACCAATTTGTCAGCTGAATATGGCGTTAGTAAGCAGCAGATCTCTGATATCCACAAGAACAAGGAAACGATCATGAAGTTTGCCGACAACTTAGAGGCCAGCAAAGGACTAAAGCGAAAATCACCGAAAGTTGCAGATGATGAACAGCTCAGTAAAGCCCTGTATGTTTGGTTTATTCAGCAACGAACATCTGACACTCCAATTTCTGGTCTCCCAAACGATTTGTAAAAGTCTTGTTTCCAAATTGATTGTCGTTTTCTCAATTTAATCAGTTTTGTTCTTCATTAATATTCATATTTTCGATTATCCGGACCCTTGATTATCCGGACTTTTTCGTCTGGTCCCAACGAGTCCAAGTCCTTTTATTGAGGTTCGACTGTAGCAATTATTGGAAGAGGTTGAGCAAAACATCGTGATTTGTCAGTGGCGAGCAGATCAATAAATTATTTGCCGAAGCCAAAGGCTGAGGCAAATAATTGATCTGCAAGACACTGACAAATCACAATATTTTGCGATAACTGAGTTCAATAATTGTTTTATCATTCGATCACTAAGTTTGTTTTTGAATAAATAATATCTTCGGAAAGCACTTAGCGTGCCCTGCCTTCCTGGTTTCATGTATGCATGAGCAGAATAGTATTTGCAGCCAAGAACAGTTGAACAACATTGCGCATGAGTACACCATTATTTGTAGGCAGTTGTTTGCAGGTCACGTAGTGGGCTCTCGGCCAACGAAAAGGAAGAAACATTTGCACCGAATGATAATACCTGTTAAGTGCTCACAAATAAGCTCATGAGTCAGTGATTCACATTGCTGCAAAAGAAATGAGTAAAATTTGCAAAATAAGATAAAAAATATTTACCAGTTGATATGCATGTACGCCTATCAGCAGAGTGCTCAATAGGCAAGCTAGAGCGACATAATCTAGATGATCTGATCAATTTAACATTTGACTTTAATAAAGGCACTTTATAACTAACTAGTTTCATACTGCACAACATCTGCAGCACTCTTCAGATAAAACTGCCAAAAAATATTAATTCTCTACGTAATTATAAATTAACAGCCAGGCAAAGATCTTTTGCCAAATCACTATTTTATAGGATATTAAATTAAGGATAGAATTCTAGTGTGAAGAAAAAAGTTCAAAAGTATGAAAAAAGGGAAACTGACTGTTGATATTGTTAATTAATAGTATTTTAATTACTTCCTATCACAAAGTATTTTAGTAAGACATAAGAGAAAAGACAAAAGCATACTTGTTTGCCTTTAATCAGCCCATCATGGTAAAGGAAAGCACTCCTTGGAAGCACTTTTGGAAACATTCCTTCAGGTTTTTGAACCAAGTTGTGGGTTTCTTCTGAAGTTCCATCATCTAAAGATTTGTTTATGTGCTTAACTATGTCTTCCACTGAAATGCAATAATTAACAAAGTCAGATGTATGAGAAAAATATTTAACAGAAGAATGTTCAGTCTGCAAAAAAAAGTAATGCAACAGCCTTATGGTAATAATGATATTTACTTTGCCTGTGTTGATGTGCTAAGTCATTAGCAGCATTTACTGCTTCCTGGATTTCAGCTTGTGTGAGATTTGAGATGCCTGATTCCTATAGAGAAGTATGTACATGTACAATGTACATTGTATTCATCAGCAAACAGTTTATAAATATGCACAACAACAAGAAATGGTCAAGTACTTTGTAATTGATAACAAAAACTGAAGATTTAATCACTTTTGCCTACTTCCCTCTTATTTAAGACAAACAAATTCATAGTCGGTCTGCCAGCCTTAACGCCACATTGAACAAAACATTAAAAAGCCACACAGATGTATTATTTAAACTGAAAGGTAAAGT